>CM076573.1:168549746-168904468 GCA_034641835.2 Pinus albicaulis
CTTTTTAATTATAAATTTTCCGGGAAATCACATAAGAAATTTTGGAACCGACGCGTTTCGAACTACTAACTTAGTTCATCATCAGGATAATGAAGATTGGCTGATCTGACATACACAATTATACCAGAAAGAGAGAAGCAACGGTCAAAACCCAAAGAGTTAAAAAAGGGTAAAAAATAAGATTAAAAATATAAAAATATAAAATAAACCAAAACTAACCCATCATTAAAATTAAAAATGGTCAAAAATAAAAATAAAAATATAAACCAAAAACACAATTACCCATCATTAAAAACACAAGTCAAAACTAAAAATAATATAAAACTAAAAACTAAAATAACTCCCCCATAGAAATAAAATAAACCAGTTTTTAAGTGAAAAAATAAAATAATAATAATAATAATAATAATAATAATAATAAAAAATAAAAAAATAAAATAAAATAAAAATAAATTTTTAAATCAAAGTCATAAATTATAAATAACTAAAATAATAAAATAAAATCAATAAATAAATTAATAAATAAATAGATGAATGAATAAATAAACAAAATAAAAAACTAGAATAAAAAAATAGAAAATAAAAAATAAATAAAAAATAAAAAAAAATAAAAAATAAATAAATTAATGTATTTTATTTTGACATTAATTATTTATTTTAATAAATAAATAAATTAATATAAATAAATCAATAAATAAAATAAAATAAATAATAGAATAACAATAATAAGACAAAAAAAGAAAAGAAAAAAGGACCCTTACAAGGAGTGAAGAGATGGAATCCAACAACTACTAACTTTCCATTCGCCATCCATGTTCAACGTGCGGGGCCTCTTCTCAATCTCAATCGCCTCCCTAAATTTCCGGTGATGGAAATGGTCAATCCTAGCAAGGATTTTAGCGTCCTCCATACATATGTGATGCTTTGTCTTTTCTACATGCTCAACTAATGCTAAGGACTTGGTTCTACCAAGCCTAATATCCGAAGAATGCTCTTGGATCCTTTTATTAATCGATCGACCAATTTCACCAATGTAGGGAGTCCCACAAGAGCACGGGATCAAATAAACACCTTTCACGCTTTTTGGGTCCAACTGGTCCTTAACCGATTTAAGGGAGCCCCGAATGGTGTTTAAAGGTTTAAAAGAAGAAGAGATCCTATGCTTCCTTAAAATCTGAGCGATCTTGTCAGTAGTACCTTGAATAAAAGGTAAATGAACTCTACCAACAACATCAACACTACTATTTTTCTATCTAGGACCTTTACTCGCATTCATGAAAGCCTTCAAACCCTGACTTCTGCTATAACCATTTTCTCCGAAGACTTTAAGGAGATGGGCTTTCTCTTCATCTAAATGATCATCATCAGAAATTATAAGAGCTCTTGTAGCTAAAGTATTCAAAACTCCAAATTTCTGAGCAGGAAAATGATGAGTACCAGAATGCAGATACTGCTCCGTGTGCGTCCTCTTCCGAAAAACATGGTGCGAGAAAGAGCCATTATTATTTCTAGAGATGAGAACATCAAGGAAAGGAAGGCTCCCATCAATCTCTGTTTCCATTGTGAACTTGATGCAGTCAGATTGACTATTCAAGTGCTGATGGAAAGCCTCTAATTCAAGACGACCATGAGACCAATTGATGAAAGTGTCATCCACAAACCGCTTCCATACCTTGGGTTTTAAAGGAGCAGATGCCAAAGCTCTAGATTCAAATCTTCCATAAAAAGGTTGGCCACCACTGGCGAGAGCGGAGAACCCATGGCGACACCACAGGTTTTCTCATAAAATTCTCCTTCAAAACTAAAAAAGGTAGAAGTGAGGCAAATTTCCACCAAATTAGCAGTATCAAGATCAGTGATACGCCTGATAACTCCTACTGCCTCCATGATAGGAATGTTAGTATAGAGAGAAACAACATCAAAACTAACCATAGAGTCATTATGTTCACAAACCCAGCTTTTTAACTCATGAACAAAAGAAGCAGAATCTTTCACGAAAGAATCTGTCTGACCAACAAGAGGCTTTAGCTTGCGGGTCAAATACTTAGCTAGGAGATAAGTGGGCCCACCAATAGTATTAACAATGGGTCTAAGAGGAACACCCTCTTTATGAATCTTAGGGAGCCCATAAATCCTAGGGGTGATAGGATTACTTTCAATGAGCTTCGAGCTCATAGAACCCACAGTGCAACTAGACGTAATAGCATTGGCCACCATCTTCGAGACTTTATTAATAGGGTTCTTAGAGAGCTTCTTATAACTCCCACTATTATAGAGATGGTCAAGCATTTTTGCTTTATAATCCTCCTTATTCATGATTACAATAGCGCCACCCTTATCAGCCTTAAAGACAACAATATCAGGGTTTTGATTAAGGGTCTTAAGAGCCAAAAATTTAGATTTGCTAGTATTGATCCTCGGAGGTTTAGCTTTCCTAAGAGCCATGGCGCAATCCTGCCTAATGACATGCTGTAAGCTTTCAGATAAATCTTTAATACCATATTCGATACTACAAATAATATCATCACAAGGAATCTTCCTAGGAGCCAGAGCGAAATTAAGACCCTTACCTAATAAAGAAAAAACAGAAGAATCAAAAGAGAACCTAGAGAGATTAATAACTCTTTTATTATTATTATTATTATTACTAATAATGTTATTACTACTAATGATATTACTATTATTATTACTAATTTTATTATTGCTAATATTATTATTGTTATTTGATCTCGTGCTCTTGTGGACTCCCTACATTGGTGAAACTGGTCGATCGATTAATAAAAGGATCCAGGAGCATTCTGCGGATATTAGGCTTGGTAGAACCAAGTCCTCAGCATTAGCTGAGCATGTAGAAAAGACGAAACATCACATTTGTATGGAGAACGCTAAAATCCTTGCTAGGATTGACCATTTCCATCACTGGAAATTTAGAGAGGTGATTGAGATTGAGAAGAGGCCCCGCCCGTTGAACAGGGATGACGGATGGAAAGTTAGTAGTTGTTGGATTCCATCTCTTCACTCCCTGTAAGGGTCTTTTTTTTGTCTTATTATTATTATTCTATTATTTATTTTATTTTATTTATTGATTTATTTATATTAATTAATTAATTTATTAAAATAAATAATTAATGTCAAAATAAAATACATTAATTTATTTTTATTATTATTAATTTTTAATTTTTAATTTTATTTATTTATTTATTTTAATTAAAGTTTAATTCTAGTTTTTAATTTTGTTTATTTATTCGTTCATGTATTTATTTATTGATTTTATTTTATTATTTTAGTTATTTTTATTTATTGATTTTATTTTATTATTTTAGTTATTTATAATTTATGACTTTGACTTAAAAATTTATTTTTATTTTATTTATTTATTTTTTTTAATTATTAATTTTTTTTTTCACTTAAAAACTTATCTTATTTTTGTGGGGGGAGTTATTTTAGTTTTTAGTTTTATATAATTTTTAGTTTTGACTTGTGTTTTTAATGATGGGTAATTGTGTTTTTGATTTTGATTTTGATTTTGATTTTTGATTGTTTTTAATTTTAATGATGGGTTAGTTTTAGTTTATTTTATATTTTTAATCTTATTTTTGACCCTTTTTAACTCTTTGGGTTTTGACCGTTGCTTCTCTCTTCCTGGTATAAATGTGTATGTCAGATCAACCAATCTTCATTATCCTGATGATGAACTACAGTTAGTAGTTCGAAACGCGTCGGTTCCAAAATTTCTTATGTGATTTCCCGGAAAATTTATAATTAAAATGTTATGGATCCGTAAAGCTTACACTCTCAAATTCAATTCTTATTCGTGTGATAGTTCTTATAAGCTTTCCATCACTCATTGAGGAGGCTCTTAACATCAATATGATGATTAATGTTGAGTCCCTAATTAAAAAAAGTCTTTTGATATGAATGTCATTGATAATCCTCAAAACATGGAACAAAGTCAATGCCTCTACTTGGTTTTTTAATGTTCTACTTAATTCCCATTCAAAAATTTTTTCTTAGGGATTGAGGATGACCCCCTTGCAAATGTCACCCCTAGTAGTTATATGTGTGTGTGTGTGTGTGGATATTTATTTTAACATATATTATTGAAATATTAAGAGGTGTGTGTGTGTGTGGCATCATGGTGTTGGCATTGATGTAAACCATGGGGAGACAGTCAACCAATTGTGTTGGCATTGATGTTAATAGGACGAGCTTTCATGATGTGATGATAGAATTTTAATGTGTCTTAACATTTTCCTGAGGTGTACTTGTTGCATAGGTTCTTGGGGACGAGATGATGAAGGCTAGAAACAAGTGGCAGAGATTAGGGTCAGAGGAAGTGAAAATTTCCCAATTTTACAAGAGTTGCATAGTCATTTCTCTGCCACAAAGAAACAATAGAGTAGTGTTGTGCTCTTGCCTTGTTGTGCTCGTGTATTTTGTTGTAGGGTGGATGTTCAGTTCCAACGAAATTGTTGTAGGTGAAAAATGTTAGTCACCATGGGCCTAATGATCCAGGAGGATCTTGATCGTTATATTTTAGCAAAAAGATCCAAGTCAACTCCAGCAGTTCGATGTCCAGATCAGTTTCCAAATCTGTCAGTTTCGTCAATGTCGATCATGGTTCACTCTTCAGAATCGTCAAATTGCTAGTGAAAGCTCCTTTAGTGTCAAGGTCGTCATGTGTTTCGAGTTTGGATGAAAAAGGTGACATGTTATTTGTGGACCTAGTTCTAAGGTTTCCTAATGGTGAAATACCTTATGAAATGTAAAAGTCCTATTCTTAAATACCTAAAACATATGTCAAACTAAGACTTAAGGTTTAAAAACCTAACAAAATAGTCTAGCCCTAAATCCTAAACTCTAACCTTAAAGGAGTAAAACCTAAGACCCAATCCTTATCCTAAGTTATAAATCCTAATCTAAAAATTCCTAGCGCAAATCTATTCAAAACCATATTATAAAAACCTTATTATAAAGGTTTGGATATTGGGTTTAAAACCCGTGCCAAAAAAAAAACCTTATTATAAAGGTTCGGGATATTGAAATGTTGATTTAATAAAACTTTAATAACAAAACCCACCACAGCATTAAATAACCACGTGGTTTATGAAAAACTATGCCGGAGTTATGTTATAAATCATGTGACCAGAGTTAAAGACCGCGACGGACTGGTGGTTGAAAAATTTTGTTTATAGCGCGTATTATGCCATGTGATAGGTATGTGACTGTGGGTTGAACCACGCCAGAGCCACCGTGACCATCGATGTTACATCACGCTTGCCTAATCACACGCAATGGTTTTCCCTTCCTCTTGGTGAGGCTAATCGTCAGGGTTAAGGGCCTAACCAATGTTTATTTGTGGGTTTTATGAATTAATTTCAGCGCTAAGGTTTGGGGATATTAATCCCTAGGTTTGTGTTGAAGGGATTTCGAAACCTCTTATCCCTCCAATTCCTTAAACAAATTGCTAATTGAGGATATCAGTGGTTCGATGCAGCTATTTAAGCCATGCCATTGGCTCATGAGTTCATCTTTGGTTTGTGGAATGTTGGGTGTGTGTTATATTCTTTCCACGACTAGCCCCACGCGCTGTATGTTGCGCCAGGCGTAGCAGGGGGGGCGGCAGCCCCCCCTGTCGGGGTCTGGGGCAGCGCCCCGGCGATTTTTTTTTTTGGTGTGCGGTCCCACTCATAGGCGGACCCATCCATGTTTTGTGCATGAGTTTGCACATGGTTTTTTTTTGGGTACGATGGTTTTCGACCCCTGGTATTTTGTAGATCCGGTCAAGGGAACTACGGTTATGTTCTAATCAGGGTTAATGGATTGGGGTTTATGTATGCTTCGGCATGTATATATATGTGTTGTAACACTAAAAGGAAAATAATGAAAAATCAAGCTGGTCGTCTCGATTTGGGATCCAGGGGAAAATCTCTGTGTTTATCTGTTTTATGTTTTATGCTCTCACTATTGTTTATTTTCTGTTATAAGATTCGTGTGTAGATAATTTCTGTTCATGGTTAAAACCTACATTTGGAATCAGAGCTGTTTCGGCTTCAAGGGGACGCCTTTTTTGCTAAGGGTTTTTTGCTTGGGCCTGAGGTAGACCCTGTTCAGTGGGAGATCTGCGGGATCGATGTTTTATGCTCTCACTATTGTTTATTTTCTGTTATAAGATTTGTGTGTAGATAATTTCTGTTCATGGTTAAAACCTACATTTGGAATCAGAGCTGTTTCGGCTTCAAGGGGACGCCTTTTCTGCTAAGGGTTTTTTTGTTGGGCCTGAGGTAGACCCTATTCAGTGGGAGATCTGCGGGATCGATTCTTGCTGTGAAAGAAGATGGTGAATAGCGAAAAGATAGAGATCGAGAAATTTAATGGTCAGAGCTTTGAGTTATGGAAGCTCAAGATGGAGGATCTGCTGGTGGATAAAGATCAGTGGATCACGGTAGATCCAGGTACTAAACCAACAGCAATGTCAGATGAAGACTGGAAGAAATTGGATTAGAAGGCTAAGAGCACAATACAGTTGTGTGTCTCAGATTCAGTATTGTTGAATGTATTTGGGGAAGCTACGACGCAGAATTTGTGGGAAAAACTTGGGACTTTGTACCAATATAAGTCTCTGGTGAATAAGTTGTTCCTGCGGAAAAAGATGTATAACCTGAGGATGAAGGATGGAGAATTGGTGACAGAGCATCTGAATGCCTTTAATACTTTGGTAAGTCAGCTGTCATCTATTGATATTAAAATCTCAGATGAAGATAAGTGCATCAGTTTGTTGTGCTCTCTACCAGACTTGTGGGACAATCTGGTTATTGCAATAGGTAGCAATACAACTACCTTGAATTTTGATGACATTGTCTCAGCCTTGCTGTCGGAGGAAATGAGACGGAGAAATATGGAGGGTCAAAATGGAGATGCCTTATCTGTACGAGGAAGGTCCCAAAACAGAAACAAGAATAAGGTTTCGAGTGGGAGATCTAAATCTCCTGGAAAGTTTGTAAAGGTATGCTGGAAATGCGGAAAGAAAGGGCACTACAAAAAGGAGTGCAAATATAAAGCTCCTGAGAAAGGAAAGGGATCTGTTGATGCTCCTTCTGTAGAGGCAAAAACCACCTCGGATGAAAGTGGGGATGTGTATTTTGCTTCTTCTTCAAGTACACATGTAGATCATGAGTCATGGTTGATTGACTCAAGTGCATCCTTTCACTTCACTCCCCATAGGAAGGCCAGAATCGTCGGACGTGGAAAGGTCAAGCTGAAGCTGCAAGGTGGAAGGATTAGAACACTTCCTGGTGTTCTGCATATTCCTGCATTGGCCATAAATCTAATTTCTATAAGAAAGATGGATGATGTAGGTGTAAAAACAGTGTTCGAGAAAGATGCCTGCAAGATGGTTTGGGGAGCACTGGTATTAATGCAGGGAGTTTGTATTGGAACTCTATACAAGCTACAAGGTAGCACTGTTATTGATGGGTGTAACAGTTCTGTGGTTCCTAAAAGTGGAGCGGAAAGCCTAGCTATCTCTGGAGAAAAGACCATGCTATGGCATCAAAGGCTTGGACATATTGGAGAGAAGGGCCTTCAGATACTACATAGAAATGGTATGGTAGAAGGTATGTCTAACTACTCTCTGGATTTTGATTTCTGTGAACATTGTGTATATGGGAAGCATAATCGGGTGAGTTTTCCTTCTTGTGCTAAGAGGGCGAACAAGATATTATAACTTGTGCATAGTGATGTGTTTGGACCTGTGTCAGTTCCATCACTGGGAAAGTCTGTGTACTATGTTTCATTCATAGATGACTTCTCAAGGAATACATGGATATATTTCTTGAGGAAGAAATCTGAAGTCTTTGACAAATTTAAAGAATTTAAGGCACTGGTGGAAAACCAGACAGAGAAGAAGATAAAGGCACCGAGGACAGATAATGGTGGGGAGTTCTGCAAGAAGGAATTTGAAGAATTCTGTAAGAAGTGTGGTATAGCACGGAAGAAGATTACTCCATACACACCTCAACAAAATGGAGTTGCAGAAAGAATGAACAGAATGCTGATGGAAAAGGCAAGAAGCATGCTCAGTGGTACCGGGCTAGGACAAGAATTCTGGGCAGAGGCAGTGGAGACTGCATGTTACTTAGTTAACAAATCTCCTTCATCAGCATTGGAGGATAAGACTCCACATGAGGTATGGACTGGTAAGAAACCCTCTCTTTCACATCTAAGGGTATTTGGATGTGATGCATATGTACATGTTCCAAAGGATAAAATGACCAAGTTGGATAATAAATCTGAAAGGTGCATCTTTATTGGGTATAAGGATGGTTTAAAGGGTTACAAGCTTTGGAACCCAGAAACAAGGAAGGTTGTGTACAGCCGAGATGTGGTGTTTAGAGAGGTGAAATATGTTGTTACACATGAAGTCTTACCAAAGGAACCTGAGAAGATAGAGTTTGAGCTAAAGGAGGATGAATCAGACTCTACAACAGAAGAAGACTCAGAAGGGGAAGAGCCACAAAATCCAGCTGTGAGAAGATCGGTTCGATAAAGAAGGCAACCAGAAAGGTATAGTCCATCTGCTTTTTGTTCAAGTTTTTTCTTTAACTATAACTGATGATGATCCCAGAACTGTTAGGGAGGCAGTAGATTCAGAGGATGGAAAACTCTGGAAGGAGGCCATGGTTGATGAAATGGCATCCTTGCATAAAAATGAGGCATGGGATCTGGTGGAGTTGCCAGTTGGAAGGAAGCCCATCGGGAGAAAATGGGTGTTTAAGAAGAAGATGAATGTAGAAGGCAAGGTGGAGAAATAAAAAGCTCGGTTGGTAGCAAAAGGTTATTCCCAGGTGCCGGGAATTGATTTTGGTGATATTTTTTCTCCTGTTGCCAAAGTTACTTCTATTAGATTACTTTTATCTGTTGCTGCTGCATTTGATTTTGAGATAGAACAGATGGATGTGAAGACAAAATTTATTCATGGGGATCTAGAAGAGGAGATCTACATGAAGCAACCTGAAGGCTTCATGGTGAAGGGTAAGAAAGAACTGGTATGCAGGTTGAAGAAGTCTCTGTATGGGTTAAAACAATCACCAAGGATGTGGTATCAGAAATTTGATACCTATATACGGGGACTTGGCTTCACTAGAAGTAAGGAGGATCACTGTGTTTATTTTAAATTAATTGGTGACCGTGTTATTTATTTGGTCTTGTATGTGGATGATATGTTGTTGATTGGAAATGACAAAGAAATTATCCAAGATTTGAAGACCCAGCTGTTCTCCAAGTTCGACATGAAGGATCTTGGTGCTGCAAACTATATTTTGGGCATGGAAATTAAGAGAGATCGGGCAAAGAGGAAGCTATGGTTAAAACCAGAGGAAGTATGTCGAGACTATATTGCAGAGGTTCAATATGCAGGATAGTAAACCGGTGAAAGTTCCTATTCCTGTAGGTGTAAAGCTATCTGCTGAACAGTGTCCCAAGACACAAGAAGAAGAGGAGGATATGTCCCGTGTTCCATATGCAAGTGCAGTGGGTAGCCTGATGTATGCAATGATCTGTACTAGACCAGACATTGCACATGCAGTGGGAGTATTGAGCAGGTTTATGTCAAACCCAGGGAAGGAGCATTGGACAGCAGTGAAGCGGGTTTTCAGATATTTACGTGGCATTAGTGATTATGGCTTGTGCTACCAGGGAAGACCAGGATTGGAAAGAATGTTGGACATTCGTGGTTTTGTTGATGCAGACTGGGCTGGAGATCTGGACCAAAGAAGATCTACAAGTGGGTATGTGTTTAGCCTATTTGGAGGCGCAGTCAGTTGGATGAGTAAAAGACAGTCCGTAGTGGCTCTTTCAACTACAGAGGCAGAATACATAGCAGCCACTCATGCAAGCAAGGAAGCAGTTTGGTTGCAGAGATTGTGTTCAAGTATGGGGTTGGTACAGCAAGCTATAAGGATAGACTGTGATAGCCAAAGTGGAATTTTCTTGGCTAAGAACCCTGCTTATCATTCAAAGACAAAGCACATTGATGTTCAATATCACTTTGTTAGAGATATGGTTGAGGCTAAAAGGGTGTTGCTGGTAAAGGTGGACACTTTGAAGAATTTTGCAGATGCATTGAAGAAGTCTATAAGCACTTAGAAGTTCTCTTGGTGTAGAGAAACAATGGGTGTTGAAGAATTGGCCAAATGACTAAGCTCTCTTGTGGCCCCTTGTGGAAAGAAAACAACAAGTGGGAGAATGATGGGTGTGTGTCATATTCTTTCCACGACTAGCCCCATGCACTGTACATTGCACCAGGCACAGCAAGGGGGTCACAGGGGGAGCGGCAGTGCCCCAAAAAAATTTTTTTTGGTGTGCGGTCCCACTCATAGGCGGACCCACCCATGTTTTGTGCATGAGTTTGCACATGGTTTTTTGGGGTACGATGGTTTTCGACCCCTGGTATTTTGTAGATCCGGTCAAGGGAACTACGGTTATGTTCTAATCCAGGGTTAATGGATTGGGGTTTATGTGTGCTTCGGCATGTATATATATGTGTTGTAACACTAAAAGGAATATAATGAAAAATCAAGCTGGTCGTCCCGATTTGGGATCCAGGGGAAAATCTCTGTGTTTATCTGTTTTATGTTTTATGCTCTCGCTATTGTTTATTTTCTATTATAAGATTCATGTGTAGATAATTTCTGTTCAGGGTTAAAACCTACATGGAAGACATAGTGCTTTTGGAGTGCAGTTTCAGAAGGTTAGAGGCGATTTTTTTTGCAGCATTGCTCAGCCGTCAGTGGTTGGAATTGAGCACGGAGACAGGCATCGAAAAGGCGAGGAAGAGAAATTTCTGTTTACAGGGTTCAGAAGTGCCTGGGAGCATAGTATTTCTATTCTATTTCAGTGTAAATATTCTTCAAGATCAATCCTAATAAAAACGGACGCCCACTTAAAAGCGGACCTGGAGATGTAGTCCAAGAGGGACGAACTCCGTCATCAAATTGTTTGCCTCTTCTTCTCTCTAATTATTGTTGTTATTTAATTCATTTATGCTACTGGTTTATGTCATTTCTCACTAAAGAATACTTCAGTTAACAGTCAATCTAAAGGACAAACTAATCGAACTTCTTAAGCACTTTATTCGATCACATAACATATCATTTTTGGTATCAGAGCAGGTTGTGCTTGTAGTTTGTTTGTCAATGGATGTTTACCAGGTTGGGATTGCAAAATGGAAAAGGTGAGCTTGAGGAATTTGATCCAGAGATCGGAAGGTGGAAAGTCGATCATCAATCAACGATGACAGGGACTGAGACCGTTGAGACTCCTGAAGCTACTGAAAAGAAACCCATGGATGAGAATCAAATCCAGCAGATGTTTATAAACATGCAACAAATGTTGGTATAATTATATGAATACAAGAAGACAAGGGATGAAGCCTCATCGTCAAAGGAATCAAATAAGGACAAGGGTAAAGACAAGGCAGATAAATCTCCTTCTCCTCCGTCATCTCCATCATCTTATTCTTCCTCTTCTACTTCTAGTTCTAAATCAGAAAAAGAAAAGAAACATAAGAATCCACTTTTGAAACTTGATGTTATGTTCGAATTGCATGTGTATGATGGTGAAATAAACCCTGAGAAACTAGATAATTGGGTAAAAAATTTAGAAGTATATTGTCGTATTCAAGATATTACTGTTGATAAGACAAAGATCCAATTAGCTACTCTTAGAATGGGGGGTACTGCTTTGATCTGGTGGGAGAGTAGAACACAGATAGATTTAAAGCGTAAAGGAAAAGTTATCAACTCATGCTATAAGTTTATTAAAGCTCTAAAGAAACAATTCTATCCATTGGGTCACACACAAGAAGCTGTAATTGATTGGCAGCGCTTGAGACAAGGTAAGGGACAGAGTGTTCAAGAGTTCACACAGGAATTCAGAAAGAAGGCATTAGCACTCGGTATTTCTTTGGACACAAAAGAAACTTTGTTAATGTATATTGGTAGTTTGCACTCATATTTACATCATACATTATTAATGTTTAATCCTAATGATTTTGATGAAGTTTGTGTTCAAGAAATTCATGTAAAACCAGGTGGTAAACCATTCAAGTTTACACCAAAGACATCCAAGCAAGTGGAAACTGAAGACAACAAAAAGAAGGGCAAGTCAAAGGGAAAGAATACTGCCACAGCTCAGAAGGAAGAAGATAGACCTACGTGTACACATTTCTAAAGGACCGGCCATGATGAAGCTAGGTGTTGGAAACTTCATCCAGAACTAAAGCCGAAGAAGTTTCAATCAAATAAGGGTGAAAAGAAGGCTGAAACAACAATCCAGCAAGGCTTGGACTTGGGATCCAATTCAGGTGATGAAGGTAAAATCACTGCTATGGTTACAATAGGTAAAATTTATGATGCTAGTACTTCTGCTTCTTCAAATATCAAACAACAGAATGAAGATAAAAGAATTAAGTTATTTCATATAAGGGTGACTTCAAACCATACTAAGATAGATGCATTGTTCGATACGGGATCACAGGAAAATTTGATTTCTGAGTCATAGGTTAGACAATTGGGTTTGAAAACACATAATCATCCAAAGCCATATCCTTTAGGGTGGTTAAAGGAACAAAGTCAAATTCATGTTACCAAACAGTGTCGGTTAAATTTGCAATTACAACTAACTATATCGATGAAGTGGAGCTACATGTGATACCGTTAGACATTTGTGGAATTGTCTTAGGTAGCCCTTATCTCTATGATTGTGATGCAATATTTTATAGAAAGGAACATGTGTATCATCTTAGGAAAGATGGGATTAAGTACATCGTTCGGGCACATAAAAACAAAGATCACTTGAATTTAATTAATGCTAATCAAATGAAGCACTTAATAAGTTCATGTAGGAGATACATACTCATGTCGATAAAAGAGCAACATAAGGATCTTAAGGATACTTGTTCAGGTTGTGAAATTCAGTATGAAGGTAATTTGGTTAAGAAGGTATATTCATTTCAGGATCTAATTAAAGAACCAAAACATCTACTTCATAAAAGGAAAATATCACATGAGATGTAGTTGATGTTTAATGCCTCTAATAATGGAATGTGTCACAAGTCAGTTGTCGAGTGTAAAGAAATAAAGCAACAAATTTCAGGGATGGAATACAGTTCACCCATAATCTTGGCTCATAAGCAAAGTAGGGCATGGGGAATAAGTGTCGATATTAAAGTTGATTTAATTAATCAGAAACATTTTACAACATTGATAAATCATCAACAGTCATATGAAGTTAAAACAGATGTTAAAGGATATGAAATGGAAATAGTGATTCACATAGATTATCAACCGCTTCAATACTTTCAGTCATATACTAAGATGCAACAATCTCACTACAGTTGGATGGGATTTCTTCAGCAAAATCACTTAGTAATGAAGGACAAGGAAAGTGTAACAAGTAAAGTAGTTGATATGTTGTCTTTGAATGCTTTAGTAGTACTACATAAAATTTCATTGGTTTATGAAATTTATGTAGAACAGTATAGTACTGATAATGATTTTGAAGATACTTTTGAATCCCTAACTCATAATGCTCAGATAAAAAAGGTGCAGGTTTTGCAGGAAATTTATTTTTCTCGGATTGCAGGTGTAAGCAAGACTATGACACAAAGTCAAATATATTGTTACTGGCCTAATATGTATGAAATAGTTGTGAAGTACATAAAGGGATGTGTAATGTGTTCGACAAGCAGGCCATGCAATCGAAATATTGTTTTGCAAACACCACTTCCAGTTCCTTTGCAACCATGGGGCAACATGGATTTGGTTCAAGGACAGACAAAAATGGAGAACATGACCAAGATACATATTCTTTGAGGTAGCTGCAGTATACATTCTAAGATGTGGGATGAATTTGTAACTTATGTGCATCAAGCTTACAATCAAGCCTTACATTCTTCTGTGCCACGATAAGCATTAAGTCAAGACAGGTTCAATTGTGCCATGATAAGCATCAGTTTCAGGTTAACGAGCAGGTATTATTGTATGTCATCAAAGTCAAGATGAAAGTGAGAGAGCTGTATTCTCACTTATTATCAGTTTAAAATTAAGATTTTGTGGTCCAAAAGCTTTTTAAGTGGAGAGGATTGATCCAGGAGGATCTTGATCGTTACAGTTTAGCAGAAATATCCAAGTCAACTCCAGCAGTTCAATGTCCAGATCAGTTTCCAAATCCGCCAGTTTCATCAATGTCAATCATGGTTCAGCCTTCAAAATCGTCAAATCGCCAGTGAAAGCTCCTTCAGTGGCAAGGTCGTCATGTGTTTCGAGTTTGGATGAAAAAGGTGACATGGTATTTGTGGACCTAGTTCTAAGGTTTCCTAATGGTGAAATACCTTATGAAATGTAAAAGTCCTATTCCTAAATACCTAAAACATATGTCAAACTAAGACTTAAGGTTTAAAAACCTAACAAAATAGTCTAGCCCTAAATCCTAAGCTCTAACCTTAAAGGAGTAAAACCTAAGACCCAATCCTTATCCTAAGTTATAAATCCTAATCTAAAAATTCCTAGTGCAAATCTATTCAAAACCATATTATAGAAACCTTATTATAAAGGTTCGAATATCGGGTTTAAAACCTATGCCAAAAAAAAACCTTATTATAAAAGGTTCAAGATATTGAAATATTGTTTTAATAAAACTTTAATAACAAAACCCACCACAGCGCTAAATAAATGCGTGGTTTATGAAAAAATGTGTCAGAGTTATGTTATAAATCATGTAACCAGAGTTAAAGACTGTGGCGGAGTGGTGGTTGACAACTGTTGTTTATACCGTGTATTATGCCATGTGACAGGTATGTGACCGTGGGTTGAACCACGTCGAAGCCACCTTGACCGCCGATGTTACATCGCGCCCGCCTGATCACACGCAACGGTTTTCCCTTCCACTTGGTGAGGCTAACCGTCAGGGTTAAGGGCATAACCAATGTTTATTTGTGGGTTTTATGAATTAATTTTAGCGCTAAGGTTTGGGGATATTTATCCCTAGGTTTGTGTTGAAGGGATTTCGAAACCTCTTATCCCTCCAATTCCTCAAAAAAATTGCTAAGTGAGGATATTAGTGGTTTGATGCAGCTATTTAAGCCATGACATTGGGTCATGAATTCATCTTTGGTTTGTGGAAGACATAGTTCTTTTGGAGTCATTTTCAGAAGGTTAGAGGCGATTTTGTTTGCAGCAGTACTCAGCCGTCGGTGGTCGGAATTGAGTAGGGAGACAGGTGTTGGAAAGGCGAGGAAGAGTACTTTCTGTTTACAGGTTTTATAAGTTCCTGCGAGCACAATATTTTTGTTCCATTTTAGTGTAAATATTCTTCAAGATCAATCCTAATAAAAATGGATGCCCACTTAAAAGCGAACCCAGAGATGTAGTCCAGGAGGGACGAACTCCGTCATCAAATTGTTTGCCTCTTCTTCTCTCTGATTATTGATGTTATTTAATTGATTTATGCTGCTAGTTTATGTCATTTCTCATTAAAGCATACTTCAGTTAACAGTCAATCTAAAGGAAAAACTAATAAAACTACTTAAGCACTTTATTCGATCACATAACAGATCACCTAAACTAATGAAATTTCCCAAGAAATTAGTGTGATTAAGTTTTTTCACCTAGTGAAAAATAGTTATGCTTAGATCGGTTTTCAAAAGAATGTGAATGCATTGATCGTTTTTAATATGGTATCAATGGAACATTGATTGGTCCTCCAGGTATAAACACATTTGGTTGATGAATTTATGATTGATCTACTCTAAGCAATTTGATCTATTCTCCAGTATGGTATGGATGCAGTGAATGAATATGTTAGTGGTTGGTGTAGTCCATTGGGCATGAAAATTATAAGTATTTTTTGTCGCTACGACAAACACCCTCCAAAATTTTTCCTACACTTGAATTTTGAAGCCTATTTTGGATCTTGTGATCAATCATTCTATAGTCACTTCTTGGTCAGTTGATGCCTTTTGGCTCCCTTCTTGGATTAGAAGTGTCGAAGTCACTTGCTCACACATGCATATTTCGCAACAAGTGCATGAGCGCATTCTTTTATGAAAGCTTTAATGAGCATAGCACAGTCCATAAAGACTGTGATTTTGTGATGTCCAATCCATGTTGATAGTGAGTATGCACTAACATCAAGAATTTGTCACTTCTAGCTGCGTTTGTACTTCTATTTCGATGAGTTTTGCAAACAATTGCTTTCACGCACCTTTATTTTCGCAAGTATCATTTTCATGTTTTCGGTTGTTTCTTTCACTTAATTTAACTCTACTTAGTGTTGTTTTTCATGTTATCTTTGCTCTGGCATTTTTACTCTCACTGTCAATCACACATCGCAAGTGTCGTTCGCACTATAGAAATCAATGTCTTTTCGCATGTTTCGTGTCGCACGATGTACATAAGCTTGTTTTGGTGGTTTCAAGAGATTACCTTTGTGAAAATTAGTTTATCTTACAATGTAGAAATCTATCGCATTCATTTCTAAAATTTTTAGGATTGTCACACAAGTCTCGTCATTGTCGTCACAAATTGTATCTTTAGTGTTGCACTTGTCGTAAATTGTCGCAAAGGTTGTCTCGCTAAGGGAAGTATATGTTCATTTTTTCTGGATGATCTATATTGTATCATCAATTGTATAAGTGTGTGATAAAATTCAAGTCTTATCACTGATCACATCAGTTTCTCTGATCCAACGCTTAGCCAAATTTCTAAAAATTCCCAGCAGCTTAGCCTCATCCGACCTTCCTGAACTACGCATTGTGCAGTCCCAACCCTCAAGCTCCAACCTTTCCTCTTGAAATTGTGCAAGGTGTAGTTCTTTCCTCTCAAGACTTTGTAATATGCACTTTCATTTCTCAATCTCGAGCCTTGGCCTCCAAAATTGTGCAATTCAACCCTCCAGCCTAGCCCCAACTATGCACTACACAATATCTGAGCTCAAGCTCAAACCCTGAGATCTTGAACTGCGCAATTTTGTAATCACCGGGCATAATTTTCCTTCCATAACTACATAGTTGGCTGAAACAATGCAAAATCCCTTAGCCTAGCTCACTAACTCCCAAAACTGTGCAATTTCTCTCTCATGCCTAGTCAGTACTATGCATTATGCAGTCTCAAGGCTTAAGCTTCAGTCTTGAGCTCTTGAACTATGCATTTGAATAATCACCTAGGCTCCTATGTCCTGTATACTGCACAATGTGAAAAATTAGTGCTCAATCCCTTAGCCTCGCTCTTTGAGCTCCCCAATTGCACAATATTTTTTCTTAGTACAAGACTGAACTGTGCATTGCGCAGTTTCAAGGCTCAAGCCTAACCCTTGAATTCCTGAGCTACGCAACTGCAAAGTCACTGAGCCTCTCCCTCAGCCTACCATCCCATTTTTTCTAAGTCAATGGATCATCATGCATCATATTAGACTAGGGGTTTATTGGTATAATGTCGTCTTGTCATGAGTGGATTGAAGATGCGAGAACTCTATCATGTTATGGAAAGTTGATAAAGAAGGAGATGGAGTGGGAGGAAATGGTAGAAGACACCTAAGGAGATGAGGAGATAATATTGTCATCAAGTAAGAAGATGAAGGAACACTGAACTATAACAAAAGACTAAATATAAATACCACATTGAAGACTCCTTATCTTCAATTCACAAGGAGGAGGAAGGAGAAGAAAATGCATGATCTTTTCGAGAAGACACAAACAAAGAAGCAACAAAGAATGGCTTGGAATTTCCATGTCATAATGCAGTCCATGTCATTAGTGTCATGTCATTTCATTTCATGATTTATCAAGTGCACATCATTTTGTGGAATATGTAATTCAATATTGGAGAAATTTATTGTAAAGTGGAAGTCCAAAGCACATGTACAAAATATGAAGATTCATGTGAAGTTGAAAAGTCATGGGAAATAAAATAGTCATGAGGGTAGTAAAAGAGTCACAAGGAAGGTGAAACATCACCTCCCCATTGGTTATATATATATCCTCACTGTATGAGAAATAGGAATTTTTCACCTTGGCTCCTCCCACAAGGCATTATAGATACAAGCTAGTTATTTTGAGGAGTAGGGAGTGGCTCCAATGCTCCACTATTTGAGCTACTGGTGCTCATTGTATACATGTGTCTTGGAAATTTTACTTAATAAAAAAAGTCTCATGGCCAGCACGTTATTCATTCATGGATTATGAATATTTGTAAGAATATTATGTGGATGTTTATAATTCACGTTTTCTTTCATCTGTGCTAAATTA
This sequence comes from Pinus albicaulis, assembly GCA_034641835.2. Classification (NCBI taxonomy): domain Eukaryota; kingdom Viridiplantae; phylum Streptophyta; class Pinopsida; order Pinales; family Pinaceae; genus Pinus; species Pinus albicaulis. The sequence continues at coordinate 168,568,051 of CM076573.1, forward strand.
GTTGAACTATCTTGGTTATTTTAGTACTTATCATATTGAGAATGTGTTCTAATAGTTGTTATGGTTGTCACATACTTGTGGACTATTCCGCTGGATGTTAGAAAAAACTTTCTTGTATATTGGTTGTAATGACCATCACATATTTGTGGACTATTCCATTGGATGTTAGACAGATCCTTCTTGGTTGTGTGTGTCTCTACTAGGGTGGTACTATTACCTCTCTTTTACAGGCTCACTTCTTTCTCTCCTTCCGAAGTAGAAGAACCTTGACACACCTACAACTGAACACTCACCAGGCATACTCACTTGCTTATCTGAAGATACATGTGTGTTTCTCTCTTGTGTCAAACTTTGTATCCATGGAAAATCTATAAGGAAATATGGCATTCACGCGGATACTCCGAATGGGGCTCCTATTCCAAATTGTGTGAGGTCTAATTGGGACTTCACATCGGGGAGATCCCCTTTGTTTATGGATTTCCATCACTGTCAACAATTGGTGCTAGAAAGAGAGTGAGATGACAAGTTTTTCCCATTGAGTCTGTTTTGAACCTCTTATCTAAAATGGATCATCCTCAAATTATACTCTCGCGGTATTTTTATAACCTATCCCGTGGTAAACTTTTAATCCTTGATGAGCCTCTTTATCACTTGTCTCAATTAAATTTTGATCGTGAGGATGGAACATCCATAATCGAATGCATATCTAATTTTCTCAAGTTTTTTGAATATTACAAAATTGACGATGAAATATTTTCATGTATCGCTTTCTTCCTCACCCTTGAAGGTCGTGTTAATAAATGTTGTCATACCTTACCATCTGCATCCATCCATTCTTTTCACTATTTCCTCCATGATATTTCTCAAGTCTTCGATAGATGTGATTACCAGGATGTTCTTAAAATAATTAACCAGTTAAGAATGAAGCCTAATGAATCAATTGAGGATTTCTCTAATCGATTCCTTCACCTTTGTTATGAATTTATTCAAGAAGATACATATTGAGATTTATTGAAACAAAGGTTTGAGTATTTGGTTCATATCTCTTTGTAGGGTGAATATATACCACCTCATGTTTATTCGTCCCAAAATCTTGTAAACCAAGAGATACCCCTATCTTTAGAGGAGGAACCTCATATTCATTTTTTTCCTTGTCCTCCTCCTTTTCTAGCTCCAATGCGGGTGCCTCCTTGAGATAATCACAAATTTTGGAAATATACACATCAAATTCCTAATCCATATTCTTATCCTCCTTTCGATTTTCATGACTCAAATTCAATAGAGTAAATCTTGGAATGGCTCATGACGCCTAAGGTGAAAACCAAATTTTCTATTCCTCAAGATGGTATCAACACTCATGACTCGAGTATTGAACCTGATTGATATTTTTCTCATCCTCTATTATCTACATGTCATGACTCTTTGTATTGTGATCCACTTGATCAATATGCTCCATCAACTAGTTTTTCACACGCTCGTAATTTTCAAGTTTCTGGTCCAAATTGCGATTGGGTTCAAGATAGTCACATTACACAAGTAGAGGAGAAGGAAGGTGAAGATTATTTCAACATTTCTTCTCTTTTTCAAATTCCTTCATGTGAAGATGGTGTCTCCTCATTCTTGGATGATATTGAATCTATTAATCTCAGTAATGAATCAAATGAAACTAGTTTGTTTAGATATGTAGTATTGGCAAACAATCATTTTGATGGTGACAATTATACTGATGTATGTGATGATGAATGCCCAAGTGCACCAATTTATCTTTTGGTTTCTCATGAACATTTTAATTTGAAATATTTAGATCTAGAATTTTTTTCGGTCGAACAAAATGATCTTATCAAAACTTCCTCTCCATCCCACTATCCCTTGTGCTCTCATGTTTGTCACACATCTATATGCGATGAAGATACTCCATGCTCTTCAAGTTCTTCATCGCATGAGTTTAATTCTCAATTAACACAAACTAGTGAGGTTGTTCATGATGAAAGAGAAAATAATCAGATCATTGAGTATCCTTTCCGTCTTGTATCATCTCTTTTTTTACATGAAGACAAATCTTCAAATAAAATTTCTCATGAAATTTATGTGATTCATACATATCTAGATTTGCGATTAGAAGTATCTTTCGGATTGAGTAATATAGTTTTCTAAGTTGTAAAATATGATCAAATCAGTGATAGAGGTGGTTTCCATCCAGTTAATAGTGATTTCTTTGACATCAATGAAAGAAACTATCATCACACCATGCATGATCTGGTTCAATATTCAGAATGTTTTTTTAGAATCCTTGAAAGTTTCGATACTTTCCAGGGAGTCGAGGCACTTCAAATTCCATTGATGGTTATGTCAGGATCTCGCAACTTTGGCAAGACCCTTGAACCGATTTAGGTCTATTTTTCTTCACAAAACTCTTCTTTCTACATGGTTTCACTCAATATTGTAAATTATTTCTTGAAATATATTTGGCATTGCATATATAATACTTTGGAATTTCAAGATTTTATTTCTGATCGGATTCAAGTTTCTTTTTCAGATGATTCTTCTTCATGCAAATATTCAAACTTAGGTTTGGAATGCGTATCTCTTGTAAAATTATGAAACTATGAAGTTGATTATTCTAAAGATTATATTTGGCCAAAGGAGTCATAACTATCATATTCTTTTTAAAACAATCAACTCTGGATCCTTCTTGTGAATATTATGATATTAATATTTTTCATCATCGCACCTGTAATCCTATTGAGCATGAGTGAATGCATAGATTATTTGACAAATAAAATTCGTCTCCACTCATTTTACCCTATCTGGTTTCATGTTTTTTTTATACTAACGTTCATTTTTACTTCTTTCGACGATTACAATGCTAGTGCAATGCGTAACCAGTTAGAATAAAATGGTTTGTTACACTCATCATGTGAGGAAGATGATTATATTATGGAGAGCATTTGTGAAAATGTTCAAAATGATTTATCCTTGTTAATTACAAACTGGGAATCTTATAGTTTAATCATCCCATTTGATCATGATTTTTTCCCTGATGATTGTCATTCAATTTACTATTGTCCCATCACCACATCCAATGAAAGTTGTTTTACATCCTTTGATTTTATGGTTTAACATCTCAGTATCTCGGTACTTGTCAAGAAATTGAGGCAATTCCTCATTTGCAGATGGTTATTTCAAGTCCTCACTGTCTTGAAATGCATGCTGAATATGATCAGGTCGATTTCTCCTCACAAGATTCTCATCGTAATCCCATGTCTCTAATTAAAAATTAATCTTTTCAAATATTTCGGGGTTTTCAAGAGGATCGTTATGAATTTTATGATCCAATCGTTGAATGGTTGGAACAGTCTTACCTGGCAAGCTTTGTTGCAAATAGCAAGTTTCGACCTTTCCTCATGCTTACTGAGTGCAGTGTATATGGAGACACATTCACGGGAAGCTTCCGAGGTTTGTTGAATTATGGTTCTCAACAAAAAGGTAAGAATATAAAATAGTTATAAGTGGTGGTTATGGCCTGTCTTTCTGTTGACATGCAAGACCTTCACATTTTTGTGCAATCAATTCAAGTTCTTATATTTTCTGTTGCACATTGTTTTATATTCGTTTTAATCGATCACATCTTTGTGATTGCAGGTCAGGAAAATTTATGGTGGCTACATTTGAAATTAAATTATATATGACCTCGAATTATTGTTTCTTAGGTTAGGTGTAGGTCTAGTTGCATTTTAGTTTACCTGCACATTCATCGTGCATTCGTTTCCTGTATTTTGTCTCATGTTTTCTGGTTTTGGTTTCGCATCATGTTTTAGTTTAGCCACTTTCTATCTTGGTTCTTGGTTTTGTTTCCTTGTTGTGTGTTGTCTTTACTTATTTTTTGTGAGACCTTACATGAAGATGCTTTGTTGGCTCAAAAGGGAACGTGGAAAAATAAAAAGGACTTTGTGACACTGCAACATTTGGCTAACTATTTTTCCTTTTTCCTTGTCTTAGTTACATATTTTGGTCGATAATGTTCCAACGAAGAATATGATCCTTGTGTTAGGAGAGCCTTGTTTCCAACCATTATCTCTGTATCTATTATGGAAACCTTCCCTCACACTCGGTTTTTTATGTTTTGTGTTTCTTATTTATCCAATCAAGTAGAGAAGGACACAGGGAAAATCTAAACGAACAAACCAATATCATAGGTCTTATATATGCTTCTCTGAAGGTACAACTTGTCCTGCTCTCAATAAGCTGGTATACCTCTTCCACCCATAAATAAATAAGTTCTGATGCACAGTCCTATATAAAATAAATAAATAAATGAAAATGAAGAGAAAGGTGTCCTACACTGAGAGGTGAAGCAAGCAAGTCTGCCGAGGTATTTTCTATGCCTACTGATAGTGGAGCAATGTTTGTGTCCCTGAAGTGACTCCGCTGGGATATTTTCCAAGCATATTGCTAGCGGAGCAACACCACAGATGATAAAATATACTATGAAAATATAAATCTTGCGAACTTCATTACCCTATCGTGATTTGAAATGTTGTGTGATTGTTTATATTATGTTTGTGTTTAACCGAGTAAAGGAAAAAATGGGACTATGTTTATGTACGGGGTAAGTGGGGAATCCATGGTAACATCAATGATGAATCAATACTTCCTGAAGAAATAGCCCCTACAAAAAACAATTGACCAAGGCAGAGGACATGGAATTCTACCATTGTGTCACCAAGTGTTTTTGCTATGATAAACACCCTCCAAAAAATTTCTACACTCAAATTTTGGAGCCTACTGTGGATCTTGAGATCAATCGTTCTATAGTCACTTCTTGGTTAGTTGATTATTTTTGGCTCCTTTCTTGGATTGGAAGTGTCGAAGTCACTTGATCACACATGCTCAGTTTGTAACAAGTGAATGAGTACATTATTTTACATAAGCTTGAATGAGCATAGCATGGTCCATCAAGATTGTGCCTGTGTGATTTCCAATCCATGTCGACAATTAATGCACATTTACATCGACAATTTCTCACTTCTAGTTGCATTTGTACTTCTATTTCGGTGAGTTTTGCAAACTATCACTTCCGCGACTGTCGTTTTCATGTTTTCAACTATTGATTTCACTTTATTTCACTCTAATTAGTGTCATTTATATGTTATCTTTTTTTGGCATATGTTAATTTCAGTTTTTTTCACATATCACAAGTGTCGTTCACACTTAGCAATCATCGTATTTTCGCATGTTGAGTGTCACAGGATGTAAATAAGCTTCTTTTAGTGGTTTCAAGAGATTATATTTGTGAAAATGAGTTGATATTACCATGTAGACATTTGATGCACTCATTTCCAAATTTTTAAGCACTATCACACAAGTTTCGTCATTGTCGTCGCAAATTGTATCTTTAATGTCACACATATCATAAGTTGTTGCAAATGTTGTTGCACTAAGGGAAGTATGTGTTCATGTGTTCTGGATGATATGTGTTGTGTCATCAAGTGTCTAAGTGTGCGATCAAAGTCAAGTCCTAATACTGATCACATAAGTTTCACTAATCCCACACATCCAATTTTCTAAAACTCCCCAACAACTTAGCCTTATCTGGCCTTCCTGAACTGTGCATTGTGTAGTCCCAGCCCTCAAGATACAATATTACCTCTTGAAATTGCGCAATGCACATTTCCTGCCTCCCAGGACTATTCACTGCACATTTTCAGTGCTCAAGCCCAAGCCTTAGCGTCCAAAATTGCGAAATTCATCCCTCAATCCTGGCCCCAACTGTACAATGCGCAATCTCTAAGCTAAAAATCAAAACCTTATCTCTTGAAATATGAAAATCCACAATCTCCATGCCTTATTTTCCTCCCAAAACTGTGCAGTTAGCTGAAACAATTCAAAATCCCTTAGCCTGGCTCATTTACTCCCAAAAATATGCAATTTATCTCTCATGGATAGTCAGTATTGTTTATTGCACAATCTCAAGGCTCAAGCCTAATCCATGATAGCTTGAAATATGAAATTCCACAATCACATGGGCTCCTCTATCCACCAGAAATGCGCAATGGGAAAAATTAGTGCTCAAGCCCTCAACCTAACACTTTGAGCTCCCCAACCATGCAATATTTTTTCTCAATCCAAGCCTGATCTATGCATCACACAGTCTCAAGGCTCAAGCTTGACCCTTAAATTCATGAGATGAATAATTGCACAGTCACTCTGCCTCTCCCTTGGACTACCACCTGGTTTCAACTCATTTAGTGGATCATCATGCAACATCTTAGACTACGGGTTTATCAAATAGATGTCCTCTTGTCATGAGTGGATTGCAGATGCAGGAACTCTATCATGTTATGACAAGATGATAAATAAGGAGATGGAGCAGGAGGACATGCTAAAAGAAACCTAAGGAGCTTAGGAGATAATATGATCATTAAGCAAGAAGATGAAGGAATAGTGAAGTATAATAGAATTATTTTCAAGTCATAAGGAGGAGGAAGAAGAAGAACATGCACCATATTTTTTAGAAGACAAAAAGAAAGCAGTAGAAAAGAATGGATTGACATTATCATGTCATCATGCAGTCCATGTCATCAGCGTTGTGTCATGTCGTGTGATGAGTCATCATGTGCCACATCCTTTTGTGGAATATGTAATTCATTATTGGAGAAATGTGTTGTAAACTAGAAGTCCAAATGACATGTACAAAATATGAAGAGTCATGTAAAGTCGAAACTTCATGGGAAGTCAAATAGTCATGAGGGTAGTCAAAGATTCCCAAGGAAGGTGAAGCATCACCTCCCCATTAGTTATATATACACCCTCATTGTATGAGAAAAATTACTTTTTCACCTTGGCTCCTCCTGCAAGGCATTAGAGAGAGAAGCTAGTTCTTTTGAGGATCAAGGAGTGGCTCTAATGCTCCACTATTAGAGCTACTGGTGTTCATTGTATACATGTGTCTTGGAAATTTTACTTAATAACAAAAGCCTCATGGACAACACATTCTTCATGTATGGATTATGAATATTTGTAAGACTATTTTGTGGATGTTTGTAATTCATGTGTGCTTTAATCTGTACTAAAGTAGTTGAACTATTTCGTTTATTTTAGTACTTATAATATTGGGAATGTGTTGTAATGGTTGCTATGGTAGTCACATCATTGTGGAATATTTTGCTGGATGTTAGACACAAATTTCTTGTATATTTTTTTTAATGACCATCACATCTATGTGGAATATTCTGCTAGATTTTCGACAGATCATTCTTGGTTTCCTCTGTCTCTACTAGGGTGGAACTATTACCTCTATTGGGGAATGTTTGGTGCACATATGTACGAAATCACACCAGCTTAGGGGGTGTGGTCTACCCAATTAAGTTATTGGTAACAGGTAGAAAAAGAAGTGGCGTCAAGCAAGTGAGTGGAACAAGCTAGAATCATGAGCATACTAGATAGAGAAATAGCGTGCATATATAAACTAAAACTAAAATAAAAAATAAAACAAATAAACACGAGCTCTGAAAAGAGTCAAACGACAACAATAATACGAATGGTGGCTCTAGGCCCCTCTTATTGAGCGTTGGTAGTAATAAGAGTGAAAATTTACCCTCTTGCCAAAGGGCCCCTAGAACATGGGCTCTAAGTCTAGATGAAAGGATGTTTTTATCCCAATCTTGCCTCGGTGCAGTCTCCCTCTCTCTCTAATGTGTTGGACTGAACTTGTTGGATGGCCAACAATTGGGTCCCCTCTATATTCAGCTCCGGATCACACATTGCTGGTATTTCTTGGGCAATTCTAGCTAGCATAACAATGTGTTCACCCATTATTCATCTCATGGTGCCCTTTTATAGGAGATTTCAAGTCCTCCTTACCTCTCTTGGTACATTGTGGATGGTGACCCAAGAGAGGGGTATGATTCCTTTGTGTGATCCAAATATTCCATTGTGTTCTCACTTGGTGTCTAAGGAGGCGTTGGTGGGTATCCTCAGGCGGCTTCAAGTGAGGAATCACTTGTCCTATGCTTTGTGTGGTCCCAGATAGTGACGTTTCGCCACTCCCAAGATTGTGCACATTTTGGGTCATAAGGCGCGCAAAGGCGTTCTTCAGGAAGGATAATGCGTGCAAAAGCATTTAAGACTTGTTCAAATTTGATTTTTCATCAGACCTTAGAGATTTTTAAATACTTTCTAGAATCTGTAATGTCTTCCAGCCCTGTAAACCCTTCTGCTTGACATTAAATAATGTCCTCTTTTGCTGTACGATTTTCCAGTGTTAATAGTTTCCCCCTAATGTGTGAGGTCTAGGAAGAACTGTATAGTCTAAGTACATTACAGTTTCTTTTCTATATATTGTGCGTAGAGAGAGAGAGAGAGAGAGAGAGAGACCTGAATGAAGCTTGGAATTGAAAACACCCTGCATCGGTTTCTAGAATGACCGTGTCCTAAGGGACCCCTGTAAGCAAATATAATACAATACATATACAAATTTTCTACGAGGTAGGCATGTCCCATGCTTGTGATGCCGTGGCTAGTTAAACAAATATATTTTGATAGATATATGTTCTGTCTATATCACTGATGTGGTAGTGATATGGTGGTTGCTGACGACGACTGCTGACGCCCTCAGAGGCGTTTTTTCTTTGAAAATAGGTGGAATATGGTACCCATATGCATAAAATTGGTATGGAATATAGATACACATTGTATGCATAGGTGTTGGCTGGGACCTTATCGTGTAAGAATTGCTGAAAGAGATGCTTATGGAGGCATGGGTCTTTGACAAATTTGATCAAAGTGCAATGGTTGTAAGGTACGATACCATCTTGACATGAAAGCTTTTGTTGTAGTCGAATTTTAGGAGGATCAATGACATCTATGGGAAATGATGTCTCCCATAGTACCACCTGAGGATGCCCCTGTTATGGAGAGGGGTAATCCAAGGTATCGCTTCCTTTTTGGAGAATAGGTGTCGAAGTCAACAAAAAGGAAGCCTCAACTGGTCGAGGGGTCGTCAACATGAGGGGTCGGGGACCTGGATGTGATGGGTTTAACATAGGCATGTTGGCGAGGAGGGACTGAAAAATGATGATGGGGATTCAGTGGCCCAAGGTCGAAGTATACTAAGTAGCTTGGCAACAGTCATAGTTATTTCTGATGGAGAAATCCCTGAAGTCAGTAAGACTTCCAGGGTAGGTATAAACTGACTATGAATATCATGGTGGCTTGTGCATGGGGGTGTAATACTCTGACCAAGGGTGTTCAGGGACTGCTACCATGGGAGAAAAAGATGGATGGGAGGGTGAAGGATGTAGAGCACCGTTCGGGGTCTTTGTACACTTACCAAAATAATAAAATAATGGGGTTTGGTTTGTACAAAACAGAGAGACGGGTAACCCAAAACATGAAAGTGTTCGCTCGCTGATGTTGTGAGGAAGGTGTTTTGCTAAAGGTGGGGGTCCCATTGGTTGGTCTCATGTGCAGGGTTGATGAAGCAGATGAGAAAATATCGCAAATGGGATTATGATGGTGGAGGTATGGTGGGCCAAATGCGAGGTGCGGTAGTGCGCTTTTGATCTGCTTGTACAACCTAGTCGTCCGGGAAGGGGGTTTTATCTTGTATGGTAAACTTGACCTTATGCATGGTGAATGGATGGCCATGAGGTGCTTCCTGGACTAAAGTGGGATGGCCATGGCATCACTTTTGCTATGATATATGGTGTTGAGTCTCAAAAGTGTTTTCCATATTCATACATATTTCCATTATGTCATTACCATTTAGCTCTCATTTCATAACTAGCTGACCTAAAACCCTACATCAAGTAACCATTTTCATAAATATATGGGTTAGGATCCTTGTCTTCCAAAGTTGTTTATTTTATGTGTTTAAAGTGAATTTATGATTAAAAACTAAAAAATTAACATAGTTTCATATATCTATATATGTGTTATGAGTTTTGTGACATGTGTAGGTCCAAAGAAAGCTTCTAAAAGACCATTATGTGGCCTCCCAAAACCAAATTCGAATTTGAGTGGAAAAGATCATGGGATCATGAAGACATGTGTCTCATTTCCTTTTTGTATTGGAACTCTAAGAAGATATGTGTCTCATTTCTTATTTGTATTGAAACTCTAAAAAGACATGTGCCTTATCATTTCCTATTTTGATTGTAACTCTAGAAATAGAGGGAGAGATTCATGGACTCTCATTAATGAGATAACTTCTCATATTTTTGTATAAATAGGGGAAGATTTTTCCTATCAAGGGTAGTGAAAAAATAGGAGAAGAAGAGAAAGGATTAGAGAGTGTTTTGTAACAAAGCTTAAGATGGAATGGGATGTAGATTTGTGAGTTTATCAATAAAGAAGCTTAGTTCTTTGATGCTATTTTGATCACATATTCAAGGAGCTAAGGATTACACCGAATTAGTAGCAGAGGGCCCCTGCTATTTGAAGGTTTTACATGTTTTCTAGATAAGTCATTTTCAATTTTGTTTTGTCATATTTCCTTACTTAGATTGCTTTCTGAAATCATAGTTTTTAGCATTATTTTTCATGTCATTTGCTTAGATAAAAGATCCTCATGATATTGCAGTTAGTCTCTTTCTCAAGCCCTTCCAATACATCTCTATTAAATGCATGAGATTCAATTGTGATATTCTGAGTTATTAGCATTTCATTTTCTGTTATTTAGTTAAAAAGAAGATCCTCATTATACTGTAGTTAGTTTCTTCCAAAATCTTTTCCAATAAACCTCTAATTCACGAATGAAACTAAGTTGTAATATTTTGAATTATTGATTGTTTTGCTTCATAGAAGATCCTTATCACATTATGATTAATCTCTTTCAAAAGGCTCTTCCAATAAACCTCTAACTCATGAATAAGATTTAGTTGTAATGTTATAAGTTGTTTCAGCATTTCCTTTTATGTTTTAAGAGATCCTCATTGCATTAGAATTAATTTTTTTCACAAGCTCTTTCAACAAATCTCTAACTAAATGAATCAGATTAAGTTGTAGTGTTTTGAGTTACTTTTCATTTCATGAATGTTCATTTAGAAGTTGTAATATCCATGGATTAGGACTCTCTGTTTTCATCATTTTCTAATTAGGAACAGAACTTACAAATAAATTATGTTTTAATTCATTTATTAACATTTCATTTTCTCCCTGTTGACATAGATCTAACTTCATCTTTTTAGCATAGAGTAGCATACTAAGCATCAAACATAAAAACCCAAAAACATCAATAAAACACTAAAAACAACGAAGTAAGAAAAATGGATACTTAGGCACATATAGTGCATCACACTTCATCAGTTTACTAGCCTCGGTCGATAATTTATGTTAGCAATTTAGGACACTAAATTGACTAAACATTTTAGCGCCGTTGCCGTGGAAGTGTAACTAGGTAGCCTTATTTCTTACATCTAAAAAAAAAAAATTAATAATTTCTCAAGTATGCTCTCCTCCTGCACTTTGTGTGATCTAGAGGATCAGAAAAAGATTTTTTTTGTTAAAAATAATAATAAATTATGTTTTCATTATTTAATTTCATTTAACAATAAACTATAAAAATGATGAAAAATTTTAAATTTCAATAATTGTTTTGTTTAATGAAATATATATGTATATTTTTTAATTTTTGAAAATATAATATATAATTTTATTAACAAATCAATTAAAAAAAAAATTAATTTAAAAAATAAATAAATAAATAAATTGGCTTATGGAAATAAGACTCGCGCATACGCATTAGGTTAGCCTTTGGCTTGAGTTTACGCATATATGCAATCCTTCAATCCACACAAAGACCCATGCACTGCAATTTAAAAAAGAAGAAGGAACCTTCTCTTTTTCATATTTGTTTTTCCTCAAACAACAGTTATTAGAAATCATTTTTAAAAATTTACACACAATGAAGGTATATCACATGAAGAAACTGCTGATGAGGAGAATATTGCAAATTGTTGATGAAGAGAAGATTACGAATTCAAATGTAGGGACAAACAATGGAAGTGTATCATATGAAGAAATTGCTGATGAAGAGAAGATTTCAGACTGTTGATGAAGAGAAGATTGTAGATTCCATTGCAAGTAATTGGAATGAGAGAGATCGATCTGAACTTCTCTTTGAGATACAAGCCATTACACTTCAAAACATGCAAATAAAAACAAATCAAATCACAAGTAATTGCCAGAAAACGAAATGCATAATTGTCAAAAAAACCCGATTTTAAAACGAATTTTCTGAGCAAACTGAGGCGAATTAGAAAAAACTAAAACATGGGTTTTTTCAAGAACGGGGTGAATCAGATAATAGAATTAGAGCTTTCTAAAATTCGTAGCAATTTGAGAGAAATTCAGGGTTCTTCGGAGCACTAATTTGCAGTGTGCGTGAGAGAAAAATGTTTTTTTTTTATGAAAACAGTCACGGTTTTATAAAATTCAATTTTGAAAAATAATCAAGGATCTGATTTCCTTATTTGAAAGAAAATGTGGCAGAATTCATCTGTGGTGGCACATGATGAGTGACAAATTGATTATTTGAGGCAAAGACATTATCGCATGTGCATCAAATGCAAGTTGTATAAATTGAGAAGGATTTTGTCTTCATCTCCTTCATAGTTAGGAACTTGACTTTAGAAATTTCAAGCTTTTTATTTTTATCTTGCATGAAAGAGACATTGGCATGACTTTGTTTCAAAAATATTCATAACGACAATTATTTCATCCATGCTTTATTTCATATATATATATATATATATATATATATATATATATTTAAAAAATAAATAAATAAAATAAAATAAAATAAAATCTTTATTAATAATTTCTTTTTAATAAAGAAAAAAGATTTAAAAAAAAAAAAATTCAAAAAAAAAAAATTATAAAAAATAAAAATAAAATAATTCTTCTTAATAATGGTTTGCAGGACAATTGGAAGATTATTTAGATGATTTCTAAAAATTTGGCATTAATACTGTTGATGTGTATTTTTCTATAAAGTTTTAACTTGTAGAACACAACGAATGTTTGTGATGCCAATTGTTTTACTAAGCACAGTGCATGAAGTCATCCGACAATAGGGAGTTGATTTATTTTTTATGGTTATTCTTTAAAAATGGATTGTTATCGATATCATGAATAGGACCGAATATAGAACTTTTTGATTTACCTTAATCTGTTTCATTTGACATTTAATTTTTGCGTAAGAATCAGAAAGAAATTAGCTACTTCTTTTTGAACACACTTATGTTCTTTATGTCAAGTTTTTTTTTGCAGATTTGGGATGATCAAATGATCATTGAAGGAAACTAATTGTGCGCACGATTGTTTTTCAAATGACCGATTTCATGAGAAACATAAGAACAAGTCCATGTTCATATCCATCAAGACCATTACTTTTCCTCCCTTTTTGAATTGTAAATTCAACCAAGAAATTCAAAGCAAACCGCCATTATTTTCCCAGCAAGAGTTAGTTGTTCATTTTCCTTCATTCACATACACTTTCCATTACTTTTTGTCTATTCCACAAATAAAAGCAAGAATCTCACCTACATGCTTATTTCCCATTGTCATTTTCCATTTTTCATTGTCCATTTCCATTTTCCTTTTCCTACCCTTTTCATTTTGCAAATAAACCTTGCTTCAATGCAAATTATTGAATCCATAGTCCTTCAAAAATTATTCTTTCATGCTCGCGTTAGATGATGGAGGATTCCTTAAAGTCTCCCTTCTAACAAGTCTTGGCTTATCGACATCAGTACATTATCTAGGTCCAAGACTAGAGTCCTTAATAGTACCTTGAGACTTGTATGCATTAATGACAAGTTCTCTCGCTGACAATCATGGGAATACATCAATGTCCCTTGATCGTCAGATCTTGCAGGTGGCTCAACATCAGCCCATTTATTCGCACTTTGCAAGATGTACTTAGGTACCTTGGCACTCATTGACATTAATGGTGAGTTTTCCTCGTATTGGTTAACGACATTCATCAATGGTCGGTAATCCAATGAATTCTCTTCATGCTCGACATCAACACATTTATTCGCATGACTAGAATTGTACCATCGGATTTTGTAACAATTGAAGACTACATCATTTCAGCAGTTTGCAACACGAATCAATTTGTATCAACAACAATAAAGATCCCAATCTTGCCATCAGCACAAAGAGAACAAAGAGAACAAAAAAGCAGATCAAATTCATTTGTTTACATAGTTCCTCATCCAACAACATCAACAGCCACACTCTTCAGTATACACAACTCATCCACATTTAAGGTAAGTGAAGGTATGTGGTTTTCTAATTTTTAGTCATGTAATTCATTAGAATGCTAAAATTGTAACTTTGGACAAATTCCTCACTTCCTTTTTCATATTGTCATATCTTTAGTTGGGGGGGGAAGGGACATCATTTCATATCCACATGTCATACACTATCACACATTTTCATTTCAATCCCACCCGCATATATTTCCCAACTAACTATTGTTGCAACATGATCCAAAAGATTATATGCCTTGCAAATGATCAATTCATTGATGAAGTAATTGATTCTAAAAGTTTTCATAAACTTTGATGCAACAAAGAAAATAAAGCATTGTTACACAAGAACCATTGCTCAAAAAAACCGGTTGTCACACAAGAACCAACCATAAAAAAAAAGTTGCAATCAAATGTATTATACTTTGCCAAAAGAAAATATTATAAAGCAAAGTTTGGAACGAATCAATATGATTCAAAACTCATAAAAGATCAACTCATGAACAAATGAATCATTGCAATAGTTGCATGAGGACATGCAACAACTTCAGTTGAGGGGTATGTTGAGTCTCAAAATTTCTTTCCATATTCATACATATTTCCATTATGTCATTACCATTTAGCTCTCATTTCATAACTAGCTAACCTAAAACCCTACATCAAGTAACCATTTTCATAAATATATGGGTTATGATCCTTGTCTTCCAAAGTTATTTATTTTATGTGTTTAAAGTGAATTTATGATTAGAAACTAGAAAATTAACATAATTTCATATATCTATATATGTGTTATGAGTTTTGTGACATGTGTAGGTCAAAAGGAAGCTTCTAAAAGACCTTTATGTGGCCTTCTAAAACCAAATTCGAATTTGAGTGGAAAAGATCATGGGATCATGAGGACATGTGTCTCATTTCCTTTTTGTATTGGAACTCTAAGAAGATATGTGTCTAATTTCTTATTTGTATTGAAACTCTACAAAGACATGTGTCTTATCATTTCCTATTTTGATTGTAACTCTAGAGATAGAGGGAGAGATTCATGGACTCTCATTAATGAGATAACTTCTCATATTTTTGTATAAATAGGGGAAGCTTTTTCCTATCAAGGGTAGTGAAAAAATAGGAGAAGAAGAGAAAGGATTAGAGAGTGTTTTGTAACAAAGCTTAAGATGGAATGGGATGTAGATTTGTGAGTTTATCAATAAAGAAGTTCAGTTCTTTGATGTTGTTTTGATTACAACTTTAAGGAGCTGAAGAATTTCACCAAATTGGTAGCAGAGGGCCTGTGCTATTCAAGGATATTTTACATGTTTTATACATAAGTCATTTCCAATTCTGTTTTGTCATATTTCCTTACTTAGATTTCTTTCTGAAATCATAGCTTTTAGCATTATTTTTCATGTCATTTGCTTAGATAAAGGATCCTCATGATATTGCAGTTAGTCTCTTTCTCAAGCTCTTCCAATACATCTCTATTAAATGAATGGGATTCAATTGTGATATTATGAGTTATTAGCATTTCATTTTCTGTTATTTAGTTAAAAAGAAGATCCTCATTATACTGCAGTTAGTCTCTTTCAAAATCTTTTCCAATAAACCTCTAATTCACGAATGAGACTAAGTTGTAATATTTTGAGTTATTGATTGTTTTGCTTCATAGAATATCCTTATCACATTATGATTAATCTCTTTCAATAAACCTCTAACTCATGAATGAGATTTAGTTGTAATGTTATAAGTTGTTTCAGCATTTCCTTTTATGTTTTAGGAGATCCTCATTGCATTAGAATTAATTTTTTTCACAAGCTCTTCCAACAAATCTCTAACTAAATGGATCAGATTAAGTTGTAGTGTTATGAGTTACTTTTCATTTCATGAATGTTCATTTAGAAGTTGTAATATCCATGGATTAGGACTCTGTTTTCATCATTTTCTAAATAAGAACAGAACTTACAAATAAATTTTGTTTTAATTCATTTATTAACATTTCATTTTCTCCCTGTTGACATAGATCTAACTTCATCTTTTTAGCATAGAGTAGCATACTAAGAATCAAACATAAAAACCCCAAAACATCAATAAAACACTAAAAACAACGAAGTAAGAAAAATGGATACTTAGGCACATAGTGCATCACACTTCATCAGTTTACTAGCCCTGGTCGATAATTTATGTTAGCAATTTAGGACATTAAATTGACTAAACATATGGTCTACAGTGGATGACGAGCACCATGGAGGGGAGGCTCTATCGAACAATGATGATTTTTATCATGTGTAAGGTGGGGTGATGATAAACACGGTCGAATATGAGGACCCTATGGTCAATTTATGATGGAGAAATGACGTCAAGATATGTAGATTTGACAAGGACTCTATCATGCTGGGGGTTGAATGATACCTCCTTTGGAACTTTCAGTAGATGGCGTTGTGGATGGTTTGCGAGCTTTTCCTACAAAAACAACTACCTCAAGTGAAAACATATTCTTTATCAAATATTATTGAAAGTCATGAGCTTTAAAAAAGTAAATGAGAGAGGGCATACCTGCTGGTGCTGAAAATTTAATTTTTTTGGAGTGCGATTGTGTGGCATCGCCTTTCTTCGTCATGGAGTGCTGGTCGCGATGCAACTTATGGTTCAAAGAACAGACCTTCTGATCTCTCGTTATGGTCCTCCCAAGTTTTTGAAAAGGGAAATATATAGGTGAATATGGCCCTAATTCAATTCTTTTGTACTTGCTAAGTTTTTGAGAGGTCAGAGGCTTTTGCGTAGCAGTTCTTGCCATTGTGGTCAGCCTGAGCACCAAGGATTAGCGATACCATGCCCAGGTAAACTCCATGACATCTTGCACTTTAATTTTTTCAGTTTTATGGTGCTGGGGTTCGTACAGACTGGGTTTGTACAGATTCTGGGTGTTTTTTATCCTAGATTGTGTGGACGATCAGGCCAAATTCACACCCTCTCTATGTGCATTTTCGAGGGACAAGCACGCTAAAGCGCTCTATTCCCCTTCTTTGGCATGCCTTAAGCTGTAGTTTTTAACCATGGATAGAAATTATCTGCAAACGAATCTTAAAAACAGAAAATAAACAATAGCGAGAGCATAAAACATAAAACAGATATACACAAAGATTTTCCCCTTGATCCCAAATTGGGACGACTAGCTTGATTTTTCATTATATTAATTTTAGTGTTACAACACATATATATACATGTCGAAGCATACATAAACGCCAATCCATTAACTCTAGATTAGAACACAACCGTAGTTCCGTTGACCAGATTTACAAAATACCAGGGGCCGAAAACCATCATGCCTCAAAACCATGTGCAAACCCATGCACAAAACCATGGGCGGGTCCACCCACCGAAAAATGGGGGGCTCCGACCCCCCCGTGACTCCCTCGTGCGTGACTAGTCATGGAAATAATATAACACATACCCAACATTATCCTACTTGTTGTTTTATTTCCACAGGGGGCCACATGAGAGCTTAGTCATTAGCCCAGCTCTGCAACACCCATTGTTTCTCTACACCAAGAGAACTTCTGAGTTCTCACAGATTTCGTCAATGCATCTACAACATTCTTCAAAGTGTCCACCTTATCCCACTTGTTGTTTTATTTCCACAGGGGGCCACATGAGAGCTTAGTCATTAGCCCAGCTCTGCAACACCCATTGTTTCTATACACCAAGAGAACTTCTGAGTTCTCACAGACTTCGTCAATGCATCTACAACATTCTTCAAAGTGTCCACCTTACCAGCAACACCCTTTTAGCCTCAACCATATCTCTCACAAAGTGATATTGAACATCAATGTGCTTTGTCTTTGAATGATAAGCAGGGTTCTTAGCCAAAAAAATTGCACTTTGGCTATCACAGTCTATCCTTATAACTTACTGCACCAACCCCATCTTTGAACACAATTTGTGCAACCAAAATGCTTCCTTGCTTGCATGAGTGGTTTCCATGTATTCTGCCTCTGTAGTTGAAAGAGCCACTACAGACCATCTTTTACTCATCCAACTGAATGCACCTCCAAATAGGATAAACACATACCCACTTTTAGATCTTCTTTGGTCCAGATCTCAAACCCAGCCTGCGTCAACAAAACCACGAATGTCTAATACTCTTTCCAATCCTGGTCTTCCCTGGTAGCACAAGCCATAATCACTAGTGCCATGCAAATATCTAAAAACCCGCTTCACTATTATCCAATGCTCCTTCCCCAGGTTTGACATAAAACTGCTCAATACTCCCATTGCATGTGCAATGTATGGTCTAGTACAGACCATTGATACATCACACTATCCACTGTGTTAGTGCAGAATTATGAATTACGGATAAATAATTCTTCCCTAGATAGGTGCTAATCTAGAACAAAAAATTAAAGACTATACGACTACTTTTCCTAACTAAGAATAGACACACAAAATGGATTAGAGGCTTACTTGGAATCCAAGCGCTTCCAAATGATTCCTTTTGTTGCTTCCGTTGTAGCTTCAAATTCTAGCTGGATGTGCAAAATATTTCCTGCAAGAATGAACACTAAACAACAGAAGATAACAATAATACAGATTTCTATTCAAGTTAGTTTTCTAAATTAGTAAAGCATAAACCATATGCATCAACTAAGATCTTGCAATATGGAAAATCAAAACCAATACAGTTGCATATAGGGAAAAGTAAGTTGTACTCTTTATTAGTGATAGAAGGGGAGGTTACAACCTAATGACTGATTTAGTGTCACCATATTTAGAAACATCCCAGCCTCATCACAATGCAGATATCTCCAGTAATATGTCCCTCAAATCAATCTCCTCAATGAAAAATCCACCAGCATTTCTCTACACAAATTCTTCCTTTTCAAACACTAAGATCCATGCTCAATTTATAGAGGAGCTGAGGTAGTTTTACAATCAACAACTTTCCAATAATAGGCAAGACATGTTACCAATCTTGTAGATGCCAAATGGACACATGGATTCAAAGTTTGACACATGTGAACTCTTCTAGAAGTCACTGACCAAGTGGAGATTCCAGAACAATGAGAATTTCGCTCCCAATGTGACCAACACACCCATAGATGTCAGGAAGTGCTTTGCAGAGCAGCTTTGCATAGGGCTACCTGCATATGCAACACACTTAGTCCCTTTAGAGGTAGCGTTGGTGAGATCTCATATGATATATTATAAACTTCAAACTTTGGAAACCTTTGTAGATGAAAGTATTTGATTGATTTGTCTTGTTCTTTGTACTAGGGCATGTAGCAACTGAAATGTTGGGGGATGATAGACCCTATAAATTGGTCCTGGAGATGATGCCCAGTTAACCAAGTCATTGGGAATGATGCCCAAATTGACGTATAACAATTCCCCCCTAAAGCATGAAGTCAGAATAATAACAACAGTATTTTGATTGCTATGCTTTACACTGTGATGGGCTGGAGATAAAATGAAATGGTGACCTACATCAATCTTACAATACATTACATCATGATATATCCTCTTGATCATAATTGTTGAGGGTAGGCATTCCCATATTCAGCACATAAACAATCTAATAACATGTACATAATTCAGAAAGTCATCGACATTGGAATGTTGCCCAATGCAAACATGCCTACAGATATAGGCCCATGTTCAGATGACAATCTGTATGTGAGGTGAACATACAGATGATGTGTATAAAAATCCTGAAATTGCAACCCAGATGGCTGAAAATAGATCTGGGGTCTTCTTATCTCATTCACTCGATCATTCGGGTACAACTCTAGCCATGCGAATATATGATTTGTCATCAAACATGGAAAGACATTGTTTGATTACTAGCCAATGATGTGAACTATTAACAAACGCGAGAGAACCACCATTGATGTCAATGGCCCTCAAGGTACTATAGTACATTTCGCAAGGCATGAATAGATGATTTAATGTCGAACGCCAAACAAAATATTTCAGTCAAAAGTCTGGAATCGAGGATCTTGTTGATGTTGTAACAAGCCTCATGGTACTGGAATCTGATGTTTCTAAGTGAACTTCCTGGATAATGATTTGTTGTCGATAGGAAGTCACCTTATCGCGAAACGAGAGTTACTGATTTTAGAGAGAATGGTATGAATTGATATAGCAATTTTCAGGGATGACGATCATGAGAATGAAGGTTTATGAGTATTGCAGAAGGATGAGTTATTCACTGGATGACTTCTCTTGAACATATCGACGACACTGTGATGAGTTGGCAGCATTGACCCATAACCGAAGTGAAGTTATGATGAACCATAGGTATGAATGAACCGTCAAGATGATTATCCAACCCAAACAGTCATGGAAATGGAGTGAAAGAAGTGTCATGTTCAAGAGTGACTTGCTACCATAAAGAATTTTTTCTCACTTTTCCCAAATTTTCCCCGGTCATTTTTCGACCAGTACCTCTTTATTTTTTAACAAGCTTGAGGAGGATAACATTTGTTTGATCTATAATTCAACTCTTTGGACGAACAAAGTATCGCTATTTAATAATTTAATGAGTCTAGCGATGAATGAAACTCGATTCTTGCCATGATCAACAAACCCGTTTCTATTTTATGTTTTAACGAACTTGACGACAATGATAGCCTGGTCCTTTTTCATATTTAGAGAGTTTGAAAAAGAGGACGAAAGAAAACTCCATAAGTACTTTTTCGTAAATTTGTTGCTCAGATCCGAAAAAGTGTAAAATAATATCTGAGAGTACCTCTTTGGTCATGTTTAACCAAGGTATTCCTTTTTCGTAAATAATCTATCTCAGTTTGGAAAAGGGTTAAACTTATACTGAGTAGATATCAATTCATTTACTTTTACGAGCTCGAAAAGACAAGTGCTCGACAATATTTCCACATTATCGGAGTCTAAAAAGAGTTGAAAGAAGACTCCAAGGGTTCGTTTTTCATTTTTATCGAAGCTCAAAAAAGAGATAAAAGTGCGCTTCAAATCATTTTTCATTTTTTAACAAAGCTCGAAAAATAAGGAGAAAAAGTATGCTTTGCGGTCAAACCATTGTTGAAATAAATCTGCACGACTAATCTGTTCATCAGTTGTAAGACCTGTTCAGAACAACATCAAATGGATTAAAAATACCTGTTTCATGATTAAAAACATAATAAAACTATAGCCATAGCCATAAATTCAATTTTCAAATAATTAAATGACTATTAAAAG
Source organism: Pinus albicaulis (assembly GCA_034641835.2). Taxonomy (NCBI): domain Eukaryota; kingdom Viridiplantae; phylum Streptophyta; class Pinopsida; order Pinales; family Pinaceae; genus Pinus; species Pinus albicaulis. The sequence continues at coordinate 168,589,509 of CM076573.1, forward strand.
TAATTTCACTATTCATTTTTACCATTCCATAGTTACCATTTGCATTTTGGAGCTCTAAACCTGATTTTGCCCCCGAACTTTAGCTGCTAATTGTGATCATTTATGTGGAAGGTTTTCATTGCCGTTTGATCTAGGTTAGTGATATAAACCTCCTCTTTCCTTTAGTATTCATTTAATTTCCAATTTCTGCAAATTTTTAGGGTTTTAAGGCCCCTAGGGAAAATTCTGCCCAAAAAGAGGGCAACACACCCCTGAATGTCAAAACCTGCATTGCATAGCAAGTACAGTGAAGGTTACTTGCATACACAACACACTGTCTTTTGTTAGGGAGTGCGTTGAGTGCAATCTAGATTTTTGTTTCTTACATTATGCTCAAATTTTTCCTAGTTTTTTGCAATGAATGAAATCTAATGGATCTTATGGTCGTATTTCAGGTTTCCATCGGATTAAAATGACGATTACATGGGGGGAAAGAAAACATGAATAATATGATATGATTTCCTTAAATGATCTAGGTACAGTAAGAGCCCTAAGAGATTGTGGAGTTCTTAAGTACTTCAAATTGTCTGGAATGAGGCAACAAATAGAACTATTGAAGTTCTTAGTTTGAGCATGTGATCAAACTATCGAGGCATTTTATATTAAGAGCCAAGTGGTTCCTATAACAGTCGAGGATGTGTAATTTCTTACAGGTTTTCCGAGGAGAGGCTTGCCCATTTCACTCTCAGGTTCTATTGTTGGAGGAGAGATAGTGAGAGATTATGTTTTGCAACATTGTTATCCAGGGGCAGAGCTAAGAAAAGATGGAAAGATAAACATCTGAGATCTTAGATATTTTCCCTTGAGAACTATCCTTTTCACGATCCCAAAACTTGCCGACATCGTTACACTGCATGTAGCAAATAGATTGTATATGCAGTACACACTAGAGTGTATGGAGCCAATAATCTTCAACTGGTCTAAATTTGTTCTTTCTCATATAAAGGAAAAATTGAATAAAGCTAAGGGAGTAAGGAAGAATAATTTAAGTTATGGTTCTATCCTTATATCCTTCACCTTGGAATGGATTCCAATGATGCAACCACACCATGTGACACTATTGTGTCTAATCCTAGAGATCCGCAGATGCAGAGATGGGTGGAACTCATGGGTAGGCATGTAGGAAAATCTGACATTGTGTTCTCGACTGCGTTTTTTGCCTGGTTCCGGCGATAGATTGTCGCCATTGATGAGTATGCATATGCAGGCATTGATTTCAGAGGAGATCCAGATTTAGCATTACCAGAAGGCGCTCAGTGGGGTGCAATAGGTAAGAATGTTTTGACTATGTTTTTGATTTTCCTAAGGTTTATAAAATGTTTTTGTATTTTGATGTTTTCCCAAGACTAAACTAAATGTTTTATGTAATGCAAATGTTGGTCGTGTTCAACTAGTAGTGGAACTGGAGCGCGAAGCAGATGTGCCAACAGAGAGGGCTGTCGGGAGAGAAGTCCTTCAGGATCTTGATATGGCTGACACTCTGACTGAGCTTCAGTATGTTAGGTCCCTATATTAATAGTGTAGTCCCTTATTATGTTAGTGTAGCCCCCCTTATTGTTATTGTTGTACCCTTGTAACCACAATATTTTTATTATTGTGCCCTTAAATTATTATTGTTAGGTCGGCTAGGATTACATTGTGGCCCCACTAGGATTACATTATGGCCCCATGGACTCCTATATATAGAAGGAGGTTTTGGTCATTTGTATCATCCAAGAATTGTTCATTTATGTAATGTATTGGAGGTTGCCCCCTCTAAGTGGCTTATTTCTAAGGCATTGATATCTCTTTTCTTCTATTTTTGGAACTGGTTACACAACATTTGGTATCAGAGCTTTGGATTCTAGGGTTTTGCTGCTCTAAACAGGTCATCGTGGCATTTTCGCTATAAATGTTTTTCTACGAAGGTTCAGAATCTGAAATTTTTTGGGTGCGAACCCGAAATCCTGAGGAAACTCTTCACAAAATTTTAGATCTTGGTTCGCAATATTTTCGGAGATATGATCTGTGGGAGGTAGTGCTTTTTTAGGCTCCCGAATTTCATCTCAAAGAGGTGATTGTGGGAAAAGATTCATAACTCTCTCTCTCTCTGAGCATCGGATTGGAGTGTCGTAAAAAGTGGTCGCAAGTATACAGAATGTAGTTTCTTGGCTATCAATTTCAGAGCCGAAGGACAAAACAACGACATGTGGAAAGTCATACAAGTTCACTATACTGAACCAGTCCATAATTAGGTCATTGTGAGAGATTGGACATAACGTTTCCTTGGAGAATCCAAATCAGGTCAGACCTATGGCATTAGAAAGAGAATTCAGAGGGCTACCTCAGTGCTGAATTTCAAATATTGAAGGGCTGTAATCACAGAGATAATTCAATTTCAATATCGAGCTCCTCAAAAGCAAGAAAAAGGTGTGTATTTTTTTTCCGAATTGCATAAGTCTTGTTTGAAGAATCAATTTGAATTGATTACAAGGGCATATTGTAGAATAGATATCCGTATTGGGTTCTAAAAAATGCCCTGTAAAAATAATTCAACACCCATTAAGCCTTTAGATGGCTCTACTATGACTCATGAAGATGAAGAATTGCAACATGATGTATAAAAATTACAAGAGCAAGTGCACCAACTTTCGCTCTCGCAAAGAGCAACAAAAAAGGAAATGGAAGTTTTGAAGAAATATGTGGAAGCGAAGATGGATGGTTTGAGGAAAGGCATGGAATCTAAGATAGATGACATGGAAGCTGGCATGGAATCTAAGATGGATGACATGGAAGCTAAAATGGAAAACATGAAGAATGATCTAAAAGCATACATGGGAGGTTTGACAAAGTTGATACAAGAAATGTTTCCTAATGGTGAAAAGATAGTAGAGGAAACTAATGATGAGAACAAAATAAATGTTAATCGTGATTTCATGAACTCTAATGTTGGTGGGAAGAACCACCATATTCCAAAAATGGATATGATGATGTTTGATGGAAAGGATCCTGTAACATGGATACTATAGATGGAGCAATATTTTGATCTCCATAATGTGGAAAACACCCAAAAGGTACACATTGCAACTTTGCATTTAGAACAAAATACATTTGTATGGTATTGATGGCTTTGTTCCCATAAAAAAATTGTCACTTGGTCAATTTTTACGGAGGAAATGATAGCACATTATGACGATACAAAGAGCAACACCTTCTTTAGCCAATTGATAAATCTCAAACACAAGGGTTTAGTGGGGGAGCACATTGAGGACTTCCAAAAATTGAATATAAGGGTAACTGATATTCCAGAGGAACACATGATTGATCTATTCATAGGTACTTTAAAGGATAACATCCAACATGAAGTTCGTGTTTTGGAACCTGATTCATTGGAGAAGGCATTCAAGTTGGCAAGAAAAATTGAATGTAAACTTATGGCGACACGGAAGCCTACCACTCACTTCTATAAAGAAGGAAGTGTTGCTACGCCTAGATTTCCATACACACAAGGTTGACACCACAACAATTGGAATAAAGAAACCGAGGATTTTACTACGATTTTGCGAATGTAAAATACACTAAATGTCTTATATGATGTGCTGAGAAGAAATTATTTTTTACATATATTGTGAAGAGGAAGAGAAAATGAACAAGAAGAGGATATACTAGGAACCAACCTAGAAGAAGAAGAAATGAGTCGACCATATCTATCATAATAAAAATTTTGAAAGATTTCCCTCCTCAAACTCAAGATAGAAGGACATCTCAAGAAGGAAAAGGTAATAGTGTTGGTAAATTGGGTAGTACCCATAATTTTATTCATTGGTAGCGGAATTGAATTGTTTTCACATCTTGACACCGGAATGTCAAGTGATGGTTACAAATGGAGGAACTATAAATTGCTTTGAAAAATGCCATAATATCAAGCTAGCCATGGGGGAATATGTATTGAATAGTCCAATGCTTTCCATCCCAATGGGAGGTGCTGATGTTGTACTAGGAGTACAATGGTTACAATATTTAGGGACGGTAGCTTTTAATTTTCAGGAACTTTTCTTGAATTTTTTTTCGGAAGGAAAGGAAATCAAATTATGGGGTATCACAGGGAAGACAGGAAAGATAATAAGCTCTAATTTCATGACAAAGCTTCTAAAGAAAGAACAACGGGGCATAATTGCACAGTTATGCTCACTAGAGGTTCCAACATCAAAATCATCTATTTCTCCAGATCTCCAGAAAGTCTTGGACAATCATTCCAAGGTGTTTGATACTCCCAAAGGAATCCCGCCTATTCATGATCATGATCATGCTATTCATTTGATTCGTGAAGTGTTCCTCCAAACATCAGGCCTTACAGATATCCTTATGTCCAAAAGAGCGAAATTGAACGCATGATTACAAAAATATTAGAGGCTGGTATAATTCAACCTAGTCAAAGTTCTTTCTCTGCTCCAGTAGTATTGGTGCACAAAAAAGATGGATCATGGCGCATGTGTCCGAATTATAGGGAGCTCAATAAGCTCACTATTAAAGATAAATTTCCCATTCCTATGATTGATGAATTATTGGATGAATTACATGGAGCAATTTATTTTACCAAGTTGGATCTTCATTCAGGATATCATCAAATTAGAATGAAGACTGAAGATATTCTAAAAACAACATTTTGAACTCATGAGGGTCATTATGAATTTTTGGTCATGCATTTTGGCCTTACCAATGCACCTTCTACATTTCAAGGGTTGATGAATTCCATTTTCAAACCCTTCCTTAGAAAATTTGTGCTAGTATTTTTGATGATATACTAATCTACAACAGGTCTTGGAAGGATCATGTTGAACATGTTGACAGGGTGCTCAAACTATTGCAGGAGAAACAATTATATGAAAAAACATCCAAATGTTTCTTCGGAGTACAAGAGGTGGAATATCTGGGTCATATTGTATCTCACGAGGGTGTTAAGGTAGACCCTAACAAAATTAAAGCCATTAAGGAATGGAAAGTCCCCACAACCATAAAGCAGTTGCGCGGATTTCTTGAGTTAACAGGGTATTATCGCAAGTTTGTTAAGAATTATGGGAGAATAGCAGCACCTCTAACAACACTATTGAAGAAATGTGCATTTTCATGGACTCCTGAAGCAACTAAGGCCTTTGAACATCTTAAAGAGGCAATATGCCTAGCACTAGTCTTAGCTACGCCAGACTTCACAAAAACCTTTATTGTGGAATGTGATGCCTCAGGAAATGGAATTGGTGCTATTTTAATGCAAGAAGGAAGACCCATTTCTTTTGAAAGTTGTTCAATCAAAGGAAAGTATTTACAAAAGGTTATTTATGAGAAGGAAATGTTGGCAATACTACATGCACTAAAGAAATGGAGACCTTACCTAATGGGAAGACACTTCAAGGTAAAAACTGATCATGATAGTATTAAAAACTTTTTGGAACAAAGACTATCTTCAGAAGAGCAGCAAAAATGGGTCACAAAGATGTTGGGTTATGACTTTGAAATTGTCTACAAAAAAGGGAAGCTAAATGTTGTTGCAGATGCACTCTCAAGAAAGGATGAAGAGGTGGAAGCATTGCTTTGTGCCATTTCTATTATCCAACCAGATTGGATAACTGAAGCAAGGGATGAATGGAATAAGGATGAAGAAGTGTGGACACTCATTCAAAAGTTGCAGCAAGATCCTAGTACATCTGATACATTTAGTTGGAAAAATGATTCCTTATGGTACAAAGATCGCTTATATCTTTGTAAGAATTCCCAACTAAAACAAAATATTCTTCTGGAATTGTACACTTCTCCTTTAGGAGGACACTCAGGATTTTTAAAAACTTACCACAGGGTGAAGAAAGAATATTTTTGGGATGGCCTTAAATCTGATATTCGAAAGTTTGTGGCGGAATGTTTGGTTTGCCAACAGAATAAAGTGGAAACAATTAAGACCCCAGGACTTCTACAACCTTTATCCATTCCAGGTCAACGTTGGGAGGAGATTTCAATGGATTTTATCACAAGTTTACCTAAGTCCGAAGGAAAGAGTGTCATCATGGTGGTAGTTGATAGATTTACCAAGTATGCACACTTTTGTGCATTATCTCATCCATTTAAAGCAAGTACAGTTGCTACTACATTTATGGACAGAATTCAAAAGCTACATGGAAGCCCAAGGGTTATTGTGAGCGACAGAGATCCCATTTTACTGGAAATTTTTGGACGGAGTTATTTTCTTGTTTGGGTACTCAATTAGCTCATAGCTCATCTTATCATCCTCAATCTGATGGTCAAACTGAGATAGTAAATAAATGTTTGGAAGAATATCTTCGTTGTTTTGTATCTGATAAACAAACACAATGGGTCAAGTGGTTACCTCTCGTTGAATGGTGGTATAACACTTCCTTCCATACTGCAGCAAAAATGACCCCATTTATGGCACTTTATGGATATCATCCACCATCTATCACATCTTATTTAAGGGAAAATTCTAGGGTTCAAGCAATGGAGGATCACATCGAGCATCAACAAAAAGTTCTCCAACTCTTAAAGGATAACCTAAATTTGGCACAAAATCGAATGAAACAACAGGCAGATCAACATCGAAGTGAGAGAAGTTGTGATGTGGGAGACTGGCTACAATCATACAAACAAATGTCCCTCAAGAACGCTAAGAAGGATAATAAATTATCGCCAAAGTACTATGGTCCTTACAATGTTTTGCAAAAGATTGGTACTATGGCATACAAATTGGAGCTTCCTGCGAGTGCATCCAATTTTCCATGTTTCATGCTTAAAAAAGGTTATAGGGGACAAAATTCCAGTTCAAACAATATTGCCAGAACTTGATGAGGAAGGAAAATCCATATTCAAACCTGAAGCAGTCACAGAAACAAGAACTCGCCAACTACGAAATCAATCAATTTCAGAGTATCTCATCAAATGGAAGAACTTACCCACTGAATATTCTACATGGGAGGATAAGAATTTTATACAAAAGCAGCTAGAGCTACTAAAGCGTTGAGGACAACACTTGTTTGAAGGAGAGGGGCATGTTAGGTCCCTATATTAATAGTGTAGTCCCTTATTATGTTAGTGTAGCCCCCCTTATTGTTATTGTTGTACCCCTGTAACCCCAATATTGTTATTATTGTGCCCTTAAATTATTATTGTTAGGTCGGTTAGGATTACATTGTGGCCCAACTAGGATTACATTATGGCCCCATGGACTCCTATATATAGAAGGATGTTTTGGTCATTTGTATAATCCAGGAATTGTTCATTTATGTAATGTATTGGAGGTTGCCCCCTCGAAGTGGCTTATTTCTAAAGCGTTGATATCTCTTTTATTTTATTTTTGGCGCTGGTTACACAACATAGTAGCACATATAGGGTTTCACCTTCAGGATTACGAATTTCCGGATCAAAGAGATACCTATGCGACTACAGCGACACACTATTGGGGTTCCTAACCGCTGGATGTGGTTACTTCGTAGGATAGCTAGATCTATAACATGTTACCACGAGCACCACTAGTTTAGTTGTGAAATTTTGCATACATTTTGAGGTTAGATGACCAATGTGTCTTGGGCACAAATTTTTGTAAAAACCTATAACTATCTATATATATGATTTCAGTTTTTTCCTATGCTTATTGTGAAATCCTATTCAATGATGTGAATGTTTTCTTTACATATGTTGCAAATGTCTATCTAAAATTTTATTAGCTAATGAATTAGTCAATGTGTTCAAATTTCTGGAAATGTGTTGATATTAAATAAAATCAAAGTGTCTTTCCAAAAGTCGAACTCTAAGGAACAATATATGCAATGTTGGATTTCTAACAGCATAAACACTAGTAAGTTGTAATACCACAAGTTGTGAGTCTAACCTTATGATGATATGGTTAATACCAAAAAAAATGGCATCAGAGAGAAGTTCGATGAACGTGCTATACTTAGTGATATTGTTTGTCGATCTACCAATACAAATCCCTTGAAAACTCACTATCTCACCGTTCGGAGAGAAAATGGCCCATGCTGTAGAGGATAGATTTTGCGTACTATGACTAGCACCATTGACATATCCAACAAAGGGTTCTGAAGATTCAGACATTTGCGATGAAATTTAAAGCGGATTACTAACGTCAAGAAAAATCTAAAAACAAATTAAGATAGTGAATGCAAATCAACAACATATATATACAATATAATACAAAAAATTACTACGCTCATGATTAAGCATAGTAACGTTTCAAATACAACCCATTTCTAGGCTGCGCCAATGAAATTCCATCGTAATCAACCAACTCATAGGTGCCCTTAGCAAGAAATCTTTTGAAAATATAGGGGCCATGCCGTAATGGCTCAAACTTTCCTGTACCTATTACATCAAATTCTTGATCGTAAAGAAGGACCAAGTCGCCCTCTGAGAAAATGTGAGGCTAGAAATTTTTGTCGTATTGTGCCTTTATACGTCTCTTATGTGTTTTTTTGGCAAATTGGGCTTCACGACACATTTCATCAAGATGGATGAGGTTAAGGAGACGCGCTCCTTCTTCTGAGGTGTTGGGTAACAAGGAAATTACAAGTTTTAATGACGATATTTCACATTGGATTGGTAAGATAGCTTCTGGACCATACACCAATTGAAAAGGAGTGAAGCCAGTCGCGTTTCTCACCAAGGTTCGATACGCCCACAAGGTGGAGTACATGATAAAATGCCAATTTCTTTTATGAACTCCTATCATTCGTTAAATCATACATTTAAGAATTTTGTTGATAGCTTCAACTTGTCCATTTGATTGTGGATAATATGGAGTAGAATTATCATGTGAAAATCCTAACTTGGCAGTCAATTCAGCCATCATGTGATTGCGAAAATGCTTCCCATGATCTATAACTATAGCCTGTGGGACCCCAAATTGAGCAATAACATGATTAAAGAAAAACAATGCAGCTATCTATCTTGTGTTTTTGAATGTAGGCATCGCTTTGGCCCATTTGGTAAAATAGTCGACTGCGACAATAATATAATCATGCCCCTCAGACGAACGAGGGTTTCAGTTCATGAAGTCAATACCCCATTTTGAAAATTGTCCCACAAAGACAACAAGATGCATTGGCGCTGGCGGTTTTCGGATTTTATGATAAAAAATATGGCATGCATGACCACTTCTAACCGCGAGGATGCAGTCTCGAGAAATAGTAGGCCAAAAGTAACCGGCGTGGAGTAACTTCTACGTGGCAGCTTAGCCAGATAAATGTCCACTACAAGCCCCATCATGACAATAATTTAACACTTTTTCGGCCTCCTCATGAGTGAGGCACCTCATTAAAATGGTATCAACACCATGATGATAAAGTGTATCGCCGACGATCAGATAATATTTGGCTTGGTATCGAATACATCGTTTTTCAGAGTGAGAGGTATCAGGTCGAAAAGTTTGAGTTTGTGATGCAGGGACATTGGACACTAGCCAGCAATGTGAGAGAATTGTCCACATGTTGTGGCTAGAAGAGTTCGAAAATGTTCAAGGGAATGTACCAACAAAGGTGGCAACACCTTAGCTGTCAGTTACACTTAGGGTAGATAGGATTAATCTAATAAGTGAGGAAGCTGAACAGTTGATTCGTGTCAGTCTATTTAGTTTCCGTTGTTAGAATTATAGTAGTATTATGTAATTAGCATTTTTTTGTGTTAAGAATAAACTAGCCCTCAAGAAGGAGCCGAACAGTCATGTAAAGGATTATAAAATGTAACCCCTAATATAGTGGAAGGGGGGGGAGGGGATTTTGCAGTAGAAGACTAAGTTGAGAGGCTTTGCTCTTTGTTTCTAATAAAATTGTGGACTTATTGATATCTGTGTGTTATTGACAATTTTCCAAAGGATTCATTCCTTTGATGTTGGGATTTCTGAGTACAAATTTGAAGAATTCAGTTTCTGTGTGAAAATCTCCTATTTACTTTCCGAGTGTGTCGACACCATGTCCTCGGTGCGTGAATTGAGTGGATGAATTTTTATATTCACCAAATGCATATCCTCTCTGTATAAGTTAATACACGCTTATTTGTGTGAAGCAGTTCTGTTCATATCGGATATCAATTCTAATATTGATAAGAGTTCATATAAGAGTTGTGGGGTTCGATTTGTGAGAATCGATACCGATTCTGGTGTTAAGGGCACCAAGAAAAGAATTGACGATGTTATGGAGAATGCAGTAAAGTCGATAGAGACCACTGTTGAGTGCGACTGAAAGAAGAAAGGTTTCTTTGTTGAAGGTGGAACTACGAATTAAATGGAAGTGAGGGTGGTTTTGAAAAACCATACTATTTGTTTCGTACCGCTTTTGAGTCTGGGGGCAGTTTCAGAAAATAAAACGCGATCTAGTTAAATTGTGCCACGTCACTGATCCAATACTGCCCATTTCACGTTTTTTTTTTAGCGTTAAAGTTCAGCCCTTGAAAAAACACGATTTCTATTAGATTAGCTTGATCTGCTAAGCAACGGATCCGAGGGTAATCACGCACAAAGATGCATGGAGGTTAATATGAGGTATGGCCCAGCGGTTTTGATAATATTAAATATTTATTTAATACACGAGAATTGAATATTGGGTTCGTGGGCCCGGGAAAGTTAAGTGCTATTGATTAAGTGCTTATGTCAGAAGTTAAATGCGTTTAAGTTAGAGACTTAGATATTGTTCAAGAAGGGTTGAAACGTTGGTTCATTTACCTTTAATACAATATTCAAAAAGGGACGTAAGGAATTAATTTAAGCGCTTTTAAAGTTGAGAATATTCGGAGCACTTATTAAAAAGACCAAGGATCATATTATTTTAGAGTGTATATAACATTAGACTATTATATTTCATTAATCAAATTCCATGAATTTGATAAATGAAATGGAAGCAAGACTTTGAAGTAGACTCCCTTGGAGAAAGAAATTATTGAAAGAAGTAGACTTAGTTTGATCTGCTAAGCAACGGATCCGAGGGTAATCATGCGCAAAGCTGCATGGAGGTTAATATGAGGTATGGCCCAACGGTTTTGATAATATTAAATATTTATTTAATACACGAGAATTGAATATTGGGTCCGTGGGCCTGGGAAAGTTAAGTGCTATTGATTAAGTGCTTATGTCAGAAGTTAAATGCGTTTAAGTTAGAGACTTAGATATTGTTCAAGAAGGGTTGAAACTTCGGTTCATTTACCTTTAATACAATATTCAAAAAGGGACGTAAGGAATTAATTTAAGCACTTTTAAAGTTGAGAATATTCGGAGCACTTATGAAAAAGACCAAGGATCATATTATTTTAGAGCGTATATAACATTAGACTATTATATTTCATTAATCAAATTCCATGAATTTGATAAATGAAATGGAAGCAAGACTTTGAAGTAGACTCCCTTGGAGAAAGAAATTATTGAGAGAGAGAAAAAATAACAGCTCTCCTTAACGCTTGCACCCTAATTTTTCTATCAGTTTGGAGATAAATAATGAAATCCCCATACCAAGGATCAGATGATCCGATCAGAAACAGAGACTCGTCAGGAATTGATGGTTCTGACGTAGTTGTTGTACTATCAGAGGGAAGGTCACAGAGAAGCTCAGCCAAAACTAAAGACTTATTTGACTTAGATTTGATGAATTCCAAATCAACTTCCTAAAAAATGACAATCCATTTTCAATATCCCCCCCCCAACAATTGACGTGACAAGATATAATTCATGGGGTTTCAATATGAAATGATAGTGGTTTGTCGGAGCAGGATATAATGGCGAAATCTTTGAACAACTTGAACAACTTCCAAGGCAAGATTTTATACGTATGAATACTTAACTTCCATATCATTGAGATTACGACTCAAATAATAAATTAGATGTTCAATTCCATTTTCTACTTGGACCAATACCATAGAAATGGTCATTTCGGCTATGACGATATATAGGAAATAATAATTTTGATAATTAAGGGCATACATTAATGACGCTCGGACAAGAGTGTCCTTGACAACATCAAAAGAAGCTTGCATAACTTGGTCCCAATGGAAGGGAAACCCTTTTTTCAATAGTCGAGTAAATCCTTTAGCCATTTCGGCGTAGTTTGGAATGAACCTTCTTAGGAAGTTAGGCTTTCCTTTAAGTTTTTGTATCTGAAGTAAGTTTGACGGCGTAGGAAAATCAAGAATGGCCTGAACCTTCAATGGGTCAATTCGAATTCCTTTTTTTGAGACTAATAATCCAAGCAAACGACCAGAACCAACACAAAACAAAAATTTATGTGGATTGAGGCATGTTTTTTAGTGTCGACAGCATAATAAAATGGCTCTCAAGTGCATCGGGTGATCATTCTGAGTTCGTGAATGCACTGGTAAATCATCCAGATACGATTGAACAATGTGCTTGATGTCATTGAAAGCATAGTCCATTTCTCTCTGAAAAGTTTCCCCAACGTTATTTAAACCAAACGGTAGTTTCCTATAAGCGAATGTGCCCCAGGGGAAGATGAATGTTGTCTTATGTTTGTTAGAAAATTATATATTACAGAGAAATGTGACACATAAAATATGAAAAAAATACAAGCACACAAAACACATAAAACCAGAGAGACACAGATATACGTGGTTCTCCCAGTTTGAGGTACGTCCACACCAAATAGCCAGTCCTTCCTTTCTATTATCTAGCAAAATGAAGAGACACAACCTACAACAGATCCACTGTAATATCCTCTGTTCTCTCTCACAATCTCCCTATCTGTTTCTTGCTCTAAGAATACACATGCAATATAAAGCCACAATACAATACCCTCATACAAAGCGAGGGGTTTCCTTCTAGGGAAAAAAAACCTAAACTAAACATAACTTCTACCGTCAGATCATCCGCATAATGAACGGCCGAGATTGACTAGAAATTATTATACTTTTACAAGGCAATTTTTCATCTATTTTTAGCTTCGGGAGCAGCACCCTTGAAACCCCCTGCCAGGGGGGGGCTCCATAAAGTCACAGTCGCCCCCCCTAGAACCCCCAGGCAACGTTTAATTACAGGTGGCATTGCTGCCCCATTAAGGTATAGGGATCCAACGCTCTGATACAAAATAAACAAGATAATCAGGCTCCACACCCAATAATGTTGATCCTCTGGGCGAATATTGATTTGATTATAGTCAGAAAATCCATCCATGAACGAAAATATTTCACATCCAACACAATCGTCAATAATCTGGTCGATAAAGGGAGTAGGATACTTGTCCTTTAGACAAGCAAGATTGACATCTCGATAATCGACGCACACTCTAATGGTTCCTTGATTTTTCATGACAGGAACGATATTGGAAACCCACTCAGTTAGCGGAACAGGGCATATGAAACCAGCACACAATTTTTTCAACTTCTGCTTTAATGGCAACGAATTTCTTTGGATGAACAAGATGAAGCCGTTGACGCACCAGTTTGACATTAGGATACATATTAATAGTGTGTTCAATAATACTAGTATCTATGCCCGTCATTTCCTCGTAAGACCAAGCAAATACATCACAAAATTCACAAAAGAGAGAGCGATATGATTCGAGTTCTGATGGAGAACAAGATACACCGACATGAATATTTTATACAAGGCCAGGTTTGGTCGAAATATTGATAGAAATGGTTTCTTCAATATTTGACAGATTTCGCTCGGAATCAATTGCATTAATGGGTAAAGAATTCGAAAAGAAATTTTTGATTGTTGGGTGATATAGTTCTGTAGGATAATTTTATTCATAATTGGGAAGATGGGAACGATGATGGTAATCGTCCCATGGTTCTCCTTCTAACATCATGGCTTCCAAAATATTCTCATCTTTCAAGAACATTGAGGAAAAAGGATTAGAGGGAGTACCAAAATATAAGGAACGATCAACCCAAACACTCGACGATGCTGATTTCAAATTTTCCACCCAAGCCAGATAGAGTGATTGCTATGCCAAATCAATAGGGATGGGAAACATAAATTCATCCAACGTAGTAATTTCACAATCACCCATACTCTCCCTTAAGCCAAATAGAGTGGAAGAGATCATGTAGTAGGTCTCTATACTTGCAATTTCTGCCGACGTTGCAAGCGGCGGTAATGAAAAGGTTCCCTTTAAAGTGAAATCCTTAAAGAGTCCTACACCAATGTTCTGAAGTTCTAGTTGGGGTATGTGAATGAACGAAACGTTTCCAGTTACCTACAAAGCAGAGGCAAAGAAGGATAGCTGATTAATGACTGTGATAGTACCTTTATGTGGAAAGGAAATCATTCTAAAATATGTAGAAACAATTGCATTCATTGCATATACCCATGGCCTTCCAAGTAAAATATTATAGTCAAGGGGTCCATTAGCAACCTCGACATCAATATTCACTATTTTCCCCCCCAGTTCAACATGTAGGTTATTAATAATACCACAAGGTTTGTATGTTCGTCCATCAAATTCCTTCAACGTCATTGATGATTGTGATAAGTGCGGCGATCCAAGTGACTTACAACAATTTAGAGACATAATGCATGTAGATGCTCCCTCATCAATAATAGTGCGATGAACAAGGTGATTGAGAACATTTACTTGTATGGAGTATGCCAATTCTACTGGTAATTGTGGCACATAGCCCGTATGATTAAAGACGACAAGATTATAATCATTCGTATCAATTCCACCAATAGCCGACAATAAAGCCTGTTTTTGGGAGGGACAATTTTGTAATACCTCAAGATTAGACATAGCTGAAGGGGATTGAGCCAAATATTCAACTATATTATAATTTTGTGTAGCTCTTGCTCGAGGATTATATGTCGATTTGTGAATTACTCCCTTTGGTGGCTTTCTTGTCAATTCAAGAATAGAAGCAGGTGGTAATTGTTAGCCTCCTATATCAATAGGTTTCATCTTTCATGATTGTCTTGATTAAACCATGGAATATGTTCAAACCTTCTTTCTTGAGCAAAGGTGTTCCATATTCTTGAAAAACCAAAAAATCAAAAAATTTAAAAAAAAAATGTAAAGAGGGTATACCCTAAAAGAAAGATCAAAGGGTAAGAAAAATAAAAGTGGTCAAAAAAGAGAAAGAAATGAACCCCAAGAAAAATAGACCAAGGAAAGTGTGCAAATCCAAATGCCACTACTATTTTATTTTTTGTAATAAAGCAATTGTGTGCAGCTTGTCAAACCTTTGCCACAATTCATGAATAAGTCAAACTGTTTAAACTTGGCTTAGTCATATTTCAATTTCATGTTGCAGATTAGAGAATAAATATCTGACCAAACAGTTTAATCTTGGCAGATAAGTAGATAGGTAGAGTTAATAAAAGGTGCTCAACAGCTTAATCTGAGCCCTTGGATGTAATAAGGGTAGAAATAGATAGATTTATCATGTAAAAAGGAAAAGATTGAAAAGGGTTTGCAAGTCTAAATGCACCCTAATAAAGAAGAGAAAATGGTAGTGTTAAGTAGATAGGGTAGGTAGATGGTGCTGCAAAGTGTTATCCGATGAATGTTGCTGCTACATATTGTTGATCCTTTACTTTCATCATAAGTACTGAAGCAGGAAATACACTGGAAGATTACAGCGAGCAAAGCTAAAAATCATTAACTTCCCTCATCACTTTTTCCCTTAAAAGTTTTACTAATTTCCCCCAAAGTACTAAGGTATTTGGAGATCAAAAGGACTCAAGGCATTTCCTTGACTTCTGGAGGGACCAGACCCTCGGCCTAATGATCAAAAAGACCTAAGTACTTGAGATGATCCATCAGTATAATCATCCATCTTTAACCTTGTCCTAAGTAAAATCCTATTTTGCTTAGGAAACTCATGCAAAATTCCATAAAAATCCCTCAAGATAACTTGCTATTCTAAGTTTAAGTGTTGGAGATCAGATATTGCAATTTACTTCAAAATTTTTCACTTTCTTGGATGTGCAAAAATGTTTTGAGTTTCCCTATCCCTTTGTCATATTAATGTTTAACTTTATTTACTAAATCCCTAGTCAAATACCCTATCCTAAGTATATAAATCCCTTTTTATAAATAACCCAAAACCCCCCTATTATAAAGTTTAACCAAAGTATTTTATATTCCCGCACATTTAAAATAAAAACCCATTATATGCCCTTTGGTTAAAATTATCAATATGTTATAATCCCGCCCCTATGGTGAATTAGTTATATTAATTAATTTACCATATAAATAAAAAATAAATGCACGAAAACTTTAAACATGCCACATGTATGTTTAAATACAAAAATTTGAATAAAACTTCGGGAAATTGTCATGCCACTGTGGTCTGTCCACGTGGAATTCCACTTAAGCAAACCCCCGTCGCGACTCCTTTCATTATACACATGGGATTAATTAGTCATCCGGACTAATTAATAACCTTCTCCGCCTATTAAAAATCTCCCGGGGTGATTAAATTACGCGTTAAAATATTTTAAAACCCGACGGGCCCACCTTTGAACCCTCCGCATGTTCCCCCATCTTTTCAGCCGTCGGATCACCCCGCCGTAGATCAACGGCCAGTGTTCACCCCGCTGCCCATCCCTTGTCAGCATTTTAACCAGCGGGGGATGGGTGGTTTTTGAATAGTCAACCATCCACGTGGCGATCATCCTGTGGAATCGTTGCCATTCCGATATATACCACCCTCGACCAAAAGCGGTGCAGGGACTTACCGCTTACCGCTTACCGCCCGACCTTGCATACGTCACCCCGTACGTCAATGACGTCACACCTCGAAAAAATAAAAACCCTTTTGATTTGTAAATAAAACCATTTTTTCATGTTTTTCCTGTTATTTTCGTTATTCTGAAAACGACAGAGCTCCCGCTGCGATTTTCAAATTTCCACTGCAATTGACCAATTCACTCCAAGATTCTGCTGCGCCCGTGTTGAAGAACAGTCCCGCCATTACCTGTTACCTGTTAAAGAACCAGCTTCCGTCTAAAAGCAGGTATTTATCCTTTTCCGCCCCGACTGCAAATAAAACTCAGTGTTCTTTGTTTTTCGCTGAAATAGTGATTAAAAATCATCACTGAGCCTTTTCCAGAAGTTTTGAAACTGTATAATTGCTCCCTGAACCACCAAATTGAGCCAATTTCCTCCATTTCAGAAATCCCGTCCGGTCTGTAAGGAAAAACAAAAACCTCCATTTTGAATCCACAAGAACCAAAATGGAGGTCCCGACAGCTCTGAATATCGCCCCATTGAATGCTCCTCACCGTGAATTAGACTATTTACCTCTGATAGATGAAGATTTCCAAATTAAAGACCTGCATTTTGATGAAAGTCCCCTATTGAGCTATTGTCGCTGCAGAGATGAATACTCAAAGGGGCAAGATCTCATAGGGTTGTGGGAATCCAATCTCCCAAGGTATCTCATTCCTTCAGTCCTTATTTTCCCAGAAATCATTCACTACTGTCATTCAAACTATGATCCCACACAGAGGGCTGTATTAGCTCCTGATCAAAGTGTTATGTTTCCCATCACTCCCCAGGCTATCAATGCCATGTTACACTTTGAAACAGACCAAGAATTAGCACCATTGTCCATGGAAGGATTAATTGAGAAAACCAGGCAATTAACCCCAGAAAAGCTAAAATCCATGTGCCAACATTTCATGTTACCTGAGCATCTGCCAAAAGGGTCTCCCCCCTATGGTTTTTACTATTTCAATACATTGGGAAGGCTCATTGTAAATATAATATCTTTTTTCTTAGGATTTAACACCAGTGAATATGTGGATGAGATAACCTTGGCTTTGCTATCCATTTTTACTCCTGGGCAACCTCCTGAGATCAAATATGACTATGCTTCCTTCATAGCCAGCAAGATCCATGATCAATTCTTAAGGCTAGATACTGAAAAAGTTTTTAAGTACTCCTCAATTATCTATCATCTCATGATCTTCTATCAGTCAGAAAGGTTCCCTTTCCCTGTACAGAAACTTGATGCCAAGGGAAATCCCAGGTCAGTCATATTTTGGTCCCCCATCATTCATTTTTCCTCTGATTCTCCCTACTCCTACTCAGAATTTCATTGATCAGTTTGTATATCCTGCAACAACTTTGTTAACAGGAATTTCTCCCCCAAGACTCAGCAATGAAATTAGAAAGACCTTGCAACTGTCAAAGAGTTATAAGGTTGGGGATTGGTATTTGTATCAAAACCATATAGTCATCAGGATTTATGGATGTGAATTACATCCATTCAGGTTACCCAGATATGTACCAATGAGGATTTTTGCCTTGGAATACTTCAGGCAAATGAACAATTCAGATGTGATCCATTTTTGTAATGTAAAGAAGAAAGCTCAGTTAAGGATCAAAAGCCAATTAGGTCCTTTCATCTGCAATTCTAGGGAGGCTGAGAGAGAAGCATAAAATCTATTAGAGAAAAAGTTCCAGACATCTTTCCGTTGGGTTCCTTATGACCCCTTTGGTTTTATTTGTGAAAAGAGATTAAAAAATAAATCATCTCCTTATATACACCACAAGATTCCTGATCTAGAACAGTATGCAAATCAAGATGAATGGGTTGAAGGAACTCTTGTTGAGGAAGAAAGTGAAGCAGACAAAATGAATAAAATTATGAAAGATGTTGAGAAGAACTTTGACCTAGAAACGTGTGGTCAAATGCAGGTACCCTACATTGGCACATCTTCAGCAGCCACTCTACAGCAAGCATTACAGGAAAGCAGTCCATCAGTTGTAACAGAACCCAAGGGTAAAGGAAAGGAACCTGTAATCCAGGTTATTGAAACTTTGGTCATGGCTGAAAAACCACAGAGTTCCAAAGCACCGGAACAATCACAGGCTTCTCCCACACCAGCAAAACACATCCAAGTTCCAGAGATGCAAACTCCACTGAATCTGGCAATAGGGAAAAAAAGGCTAGCTCCAGATACCACACCTCCAAAAGGGGCCTCACAGGTACATCAGACTAAAAAACACAAATCTGATCCACCTCCAGATGTAGAAATTATAGATGAAGTATTTGATGATGGAAGGGAAGATAGTCAGCAAACTGGCACAGCAAGTGAAACAAACATAAGCCAAAAAGGGAAAGCTTCCCAAAAGCAATTAAGCACTGAAGTATCTTCTTTCAGACCGCCAAAGACAGACACTGGAGATATTAAAAGAACCTTCATTAATATTAAAACAAAGAATGATCCATTGAAAATGAAGGTATATGATCAGTATATGAAGATGGCTCCCCATAATCAAGAAAGGCTAATGTCAGCGTTTGACCTTTCACAAGGTAAAATGCTGATGAGCCACTTCAAAGCAAAGGTGCCAAAACCAACTTCAGCAGCAGATTACATCATAACAAATTTTGAAGTTTTAGCAAAGGAGATTCATCCCCTGGACCAGATAGAGCTACATAGACAAACTGGGGAAATGGTCTATTCTACTCTCACCAACAAGGCCATGGCAGCTATAACGCTACAGGATTCTTTGAATAACACTACTGCACAATTGAAAATTGAGAAGGCCTCCTCACAGGCCAAAGATAATAGAATAAAGTCGTTAGAAGAGATAATCATTGGTTTGGGTGACAATCCCAAAGACATTAAAGGTATTGAGGCATTGATAAAGAAGAAAGAGGATGATATAGCTGCACTCAGAAAACAGCTAAAACTACCAGCCTTGAGGCACCCTCAGACCCAAGAAGTTATAAAAGGGAATTCACAGGAAGAAATGATGGAGTTGCTCCTAAATATGACTGAGCGACTAAATGAAACAGAAAAGGAATTGGAAAAAGCATTGCAGGAACAGGAAACTATCAAGCAGACTTCAACAACAGGTACTACAACAACAGGGCAGCAGATACAATCATCTCAAGTGAATACTTCTGGCTTGAGTTCTGAGGACTTAATAAAACAAATGGAGAGTTTGCAACTGAGGGTCACAGAACTCCAAGAAACTAAATTGCAATTAGTAAAATTGGAGGAAAAATATGACACATCTAAAAAGACAGCTGCTGATAACACCAGGGAGATAAAAAGATTGGAAAAATTGGTTCAGGCTTCGGAAAAAGATCTTTCATTGGAGAAGCCTTTAAATGAAATAAATGACATTCTTTGGGGTAACATCATTGAGTTAATAAAGGGTATTTGGCCCTCTATTCAAGCTATTTTTGAGCAAAATGAGTTAGTTAAGATAGCCCAAGAAGAAATAAATAGAACCAGAAATGAATTGAGAGGTAGGCCTGAACAGGCCAGTCAGCTCATTCAATTCTTGAATTCCAGAACAAAACAATAGCTTGCATTGTTAGGAATTGATGACAGGACAGGCGCAGTTTTGGAAGCAAAGAGAGTTTTTACCAAGAGGACTTTCATGCAAAATTTAGAAAGGAAGTGCACAGACATTTTGGTTGATATCAACATTTTCAGAGAGAAATTTAAAGCTTTGCTGGATAGTGGGTTACCAAGTCCCATGCTCACAGAAGATCAAATATTAGACTTGGAAACCTATGAGAAGAGAATAAAGGCTCATGCTAAAAATACAGCTGTTGGTTCTACTAGCTCATCAGAATCGACATTACCAACTGGGAAAAGTATTTATGATAAAGTGAGGAATTTATTTCATCTGGAACATGAAATAAAGTATCTATTTCCGAATGAGCCCACCTTTTATAAACTTACTGAAGAATATGAAACTTTAAGAAAGCTCAGAAGAACTATGATACCAGATGATCAATGGTGGCAGGAAATGTTGGAGATTCTATAAAAGTTGTTTTCAGGATGAGAATTTATCTTTACTATCAAGTAAATGGTAAAAACAGGAAGACAGATGAAAGAGTATCAGGTGAAAAGGTTAAAGAGTATCCGTGAGAATAAAGAGTGTCTAACAAGCCAAAGAAATACGCAAGGGACAACACAGAGCACTATTTCAGCACTTACCTCCAGCACATCCACGGAAAAAGGAACAGCACATCGGCAGTTGCCCATTATTCTATCCACGAGACCCTTTGTCTCTTGTTTATCTGTAAATTATGCTTTAAGTCAGCCTAGATTATTGGCTAAGATAGTGTATGATTGTTTAAGATTATTTTGTGTATAAATAAACCCTCAAAGAGAGTGTTGAGGGTGGATTCTATTACTCTGCTGTAACATTGAGATTTTCGGAATAAAAGATTTTGGAGAAATTTACTTGTGGCTTACTGGATGACGATTTAAAGCATTGGACTTGTTGCAGGATTCATGTGTTGGACTACAGTTCAATAAGTGTTTCTAACCTTTGTCTGAAATTTTATATTAGTTTATAATACCATCATATCCATTTCTGAATAATTTACATAAAGGATTGAAACAGAATTTGCTTAATTGTACTCTGTTTTCAAATGTGATTGTTCTTAATGTTTTCTTCTAAATTAGCTATAAGCATGAATTCTTAAATGCTCCTGCTTTGCTAATTTAAACACCATTGATTACTATAATAAAGAATTCTTCATTGCTCTTTGTTTGTAGTCATCTCATTTCTTTCTTTTGAACATGGTGAAAGATTCTTAGCTGCCTTTCATCCCTTCAAGATCATCCCATCCACTTTAAATTTTAAGGATTGTTCTCCGTCTAGCTATCTTGCCCTGTAATACCATCTTGTGTTTAGAATAGAAATCCAGTAAAGCCATCCTTTGACTCCATAGCCCAATGGACTGAAAGCCCTCAACCTTGCCCTTAGTTTGTGGATTCCACCATTTTCCCAAACAAACTCTTGAATCTATAACTAGCCTAAAACCTTCTAAGAACAAAGATAAATTATAAAGAGAGAGCCCTCTCTGGATGCAGATTGGCTAGATTCTGCATCTAAAAGGTTGGTTTGTGGTTACCTCGGGTATACTTTCCTCTTACACAACTTCTAGGAAAACCTGAGTGATAACAGTAATGATTCCGTAGATGGATTCATTGTCAAGGTAGTAGGTTGATCAGTGGCCTGACTACCATAATATTTATTATGTGTTGACACCAAATTATTTGTTTAAGGTTTTGTGATAGATAACATTAACACTTGGGAACTAGGAGCTGAATCCATAGCAACCATGTTTGTGTCCGGATTTGGAAATGGGTCTATCAACACAGCTGACGCATGGGAAGTCTTGATGATTTTTGAGACTTCACCGCGGTGAGGAAAATCCCTAACAAAATGTTCCTCGTTAGAGATTATGCATGGATAACGAGGTTTCCTAGGTCCATACGATTGATCAGATGATCTTTCCTGTGGGTTAGAAGTTTTCTTTTTCTTAGATTTCTACTTTTTCTTACTTCCGGGTTGCTTGTCACTTTTGCCTTTGTCAAATGACATGGCATTAATTTCGTAAGCATGAGCAGGATCAGATTCTATATTGTGATGTGTGCTTGTAGTGCCAATCAAGCCGTCTCCAGCATGAGAGTCCTTTAATTGAGGAGGAACAATAAAATTAGATCTTAGAGCGTTAGGAATTTTTTCATAGAGCGTGCTAAACTGAGTGTAAATCAAGTATAAATATTGGGCACAAGCGATAACTTGCTCTTCTGTGACGATGCCACCCTTAGACACATCCTCAGTTATAGATGGTAACAGGGACTTAATGAACCATTTAGCAAGGTGCTGATCTGGAACAAATGTCTCAACCATTCTACGATGACGACACCACTCATGAATATGATTAGAAATGTGAGTAGCATTAGTCTGTTTGAAATCTGTCAAGAGTTCTGTTCCAGTTTCATATCTGATGGGTAACTGGAAATGATTCAAAAAGACAATATCTAGGGCAGTGAAATTATCAAAAGAAGCTCTAGGTAATTCAATGTACCATTTTACAGCCGGACCTGTGAGCATACGCTGGAAAAGACGTAGTCGAACATAATCATCATTCAGGGAGTTTGATGAACACCATAAATGATAAGTCATAACATGAGTTGATGGATCTTCTCCAGGGTTTCCATTGAACTTAGGAATATCTAAGGGTAATTTGTGAGGTATCACCGGCACCAAGGAGCATAGTTAATTGGATCATTAGTTAGCCGATTTAAATCTCGTAACCCTAAAGTTGCAACAAAGGGAAACTGTCAATTAAGGTTAGGTTGAGCATAGCCAGGGTAAGATGGATCTGCTTGATCAACAGGCTTTGAGCACTAGCATATGGAATATCCTGCTAGTAACCCAGATAGGGGTTGTTTTGAAAAGAAAACGCTTGAAGATTTTATTGACCAAAACTTGGATATGATACTTGTTGAAATGAAGTTTGAGGGATTTGCGCCTGTGGCTGCCAAGGGGTCTTTCCACCAATGTTATAACCCAAGTTAGGATAACTTGGATTCGGTTGATAGGTATAACTAGGTTGCGGTTGTGACATCCCATAAAATGGTAAACCAACTTGTGAATAAATGATTTTAGATACAGGTTGTTGTAAATTAACCGAAGGATTTGGAGTCTGTGGACCCAACATTTGATGATATTGAGTCGAAGGACCCATTTGATAAGGTTGTACAACATTTTGATTCTGTAACAGGGGTAAAGTTGTATTGACAAGTGGAAATGATGTGGGTGTAACAAGTTGAACTGGTTGATAAGAGTGTACAACTGTTTGTGGTTGGATAGGCAGAGTGGGTTGCCATTGAAAAAAAATAATTTCGACATTAGGTTGACCAAAAAGTGACCGAGTACTATCATATTGGGTGACCAAAGGTTTCCCCCCAGCATGAGGAGGATAATAAGACATAAAATATTTCTCTCCAAATTCTGGGAGTTTAGTGGATATGGTACTTGAAGGAATAGACCCAAAAGGATCGGTTTGATATTGACCTGAATATGTGTATACTGAATCAAGTCATTCAGTACTTACTATAAAATTACCAGTTAAAATACCAGATGATGACATTGGTAAAGTCCATGGATTTGAAGATGCACTAGAGAAAATGCCAGATAATGATTTGTAACCTGATGGGACCAAAGGGACACCATGAAAATATTACTCTGGTGAAGTTGTAAACATCGAAGGAGTAGCTAGGGCAGGAGCTGACGTAATTGGAATAGATGGCCCAACCGAAGATGTTGGTTCAGGCATGGTTACTTGACCAAATGTATACCCTTTTGAATCTACGGGAGTTTGAAAAGGAACAGGATAAAAAAAAGCAGATGGTGTCAATTGAGAAAAATACTTGTACAGGTAAAGGTCCTCCCCAAAATGGGTTGGAGTTAAAGGTGTCTCGTCTTGTGGGATTTATTCAATCGCAATTAAACCAGGTGGAAGTATTTCACCGTCAGGCCCAAAGTATATTTCAGGTGGTTGAATGTGTGATATGGGAGATTCAATAGCTACATAAATTTGTGGGATGACCAAGGCAGGAACAAATTTCGGTTGTACGACATCAGGATTCAGATGTTTTGGCAAAGAAGAGACAGGATCTGCATCAATTTTTGGTTGAACAACGTCAGGTCTAGGAGGTATGGTCTCACTGATTGGATGGATCATGACCACGAGTAGCTGTGAAGACTCCGTTTTGACAACAATAGACGAACCAGGATGTGTCGAAACAACTTGAGCTAACTCTGGTTTATGGGAAAATAATATTGCACCAGAGGTATGAATTGTACTTGATTTGGCAGATCGTGATCGGCTTCGCCTACCAGAAGTAACTTCTGGTGGTAAAGGTGGTTTTAACGCTAGTCTACGCGAACGACGGGGGAAAGGATTTTGTTCTTCCAAGATTACTGATTTATTTTAACCAAAAAAAATAAACAAAATAAAACGGTAATGCTAGGCAAAAGGGTTTACCAAGAAACTGTGAACTACAGAATACCTCTTGGAGAACCAAGAAGTACGGGCATGAAATCTCACTAAATGTTGTGTTCGGTGTATCACAATTTTCAAGGCGACCGACTTGGTTCACTATGGATGGATAGCACCTAAAATTTTTCCTCCCAAATATACCCGAAGGTATGTGGAGGCCCAAGTCTGTATTAACACTGTCTGATGTGAAACCGCACAGTGAGAGCACCCCTTTATACTTATCGTACTGTAACACTGCCCGATATACCCCAAATTACGTGGACGAGCTATGATATACTTACGTACGTGGAGTGAGGTATCACACTCGGAATGTATCGCAGACAAGTTAACGACATCTGTTATGTTTTACGACGTCGAAACACGTCTCTAGCCTAGACCTTCTAAATGTTATCGTTATGGTTCCAATGCTTTGTTAGGTAAATTGATATTAATTTTATGTTGATATTTCTTAACAATTTGCCTTTCAAAGGTTCACTGCAATGATGTATTGGAAAATTCCTAAAATGCAACTAAGAATGATAAGCAATCTTTCACTTTTAGTTTTTCAATGAAAATCCTAGCTACTAGAGGGAAAGAGCAATCAATTTGCGAGCAAAAAAACCAAAGAACACAAACTAAATGCATATTTCATAATTGTTCCTTTTTCAAACCACACAAACCACTACATGAGAATGTATATTTTTCTTTTCAGTTCCTTTAATGTTATGAATGCAGAAAATAAACTAAGTGCACTAAATCAACAAAAAAAAATGCATTTTAATTTTGAGAAATGAGGAATACAAACAACAATTTCTCTTTTGCAAGAAAAATGAGGAATGAGACAATGATTTCTCCTATTAGGAAACAAACGATTTACGACAATTTCCTTTTTCAAAAGAAAATAGATCTAATGCAACAATACAAATACTTTGAAATTAAATTGCCAATGATAAAGAAAAATACTTTAAACAAACATTGAACAAATTTTCTTTCAAAGGAGGAAGAGGTAGATGAATTCACTGGTCAATATGAGGCTCAGGGTTTTTAAAACACAGCAGCAAAAAAAATAAAACAAACTGCAAAGACAAATTCAAGGGATTTTGGATGGTTTCAGGAGGCAACGCAGTCTCTAAAGAGAGACAGTGCTTTGCAACGCAGGCCTGAAAGAGAGACAGTGCTATGCAAAGCACTGTGTCCTGTCCAAAAGTGCATTGGGCGCAGTGTATAAAGAAAAACACAGTTGTTTAACACACTTATTTTGCAAATTTGGATCTTAAAAAGCCTAATCTTTGTGAGTAACAACTACTGGGTGAATAAATAGAGAAAATAGAGGCTAAAATACCTAGGATAAATAAATCTTTCCCCAGTGGAGTCTCCAATTTGTTAGTGCGAAATTATGAATTACAGATAAATCATTCTTCCCTAGACAGGTTGTAATCTAGAAGAACAGATTAAAGACTATACGACTACTTTTCCTAACTAATAACAGACATAGAATGGATTAGAGGCTTACTTGGAATCCAGGCGCTTCCAAATGATTCCTTCTGTCGCTTCTATTATAGCTTCAAATTCCAGCCGACTATGCAAAATATTTCCTGCAAGAATGAACACTAAACAACAGAAGATAGCAATAATACAAATGTCTATTCAAGTTAGTTTGCTAAATCAGTAAAGCATAAACTATATGTATCAACTAAGATCTTGCAATATGGAAAATCAAAGCCAATACATATGCATATAGGGAAAAGTAAGTTGTAATGTTTATTAATGATAGAAGGGGAGGTTACAACCTAATGACTAATTTAGTGTCACCATCTCTAGCAACATCCTAGCCTCATCACAATGTAGATATCTCCAGTAATCTGTCACTCAAATCAATCTCCTCAATGAAAAATCCACCAGCATTTCTCTACACAAATTCTTCCTTTTCAAACACTAAGATCTGTGCTCAATTTATAGAGGAGCTGAGGTAGTTTTACAATCAATGACTTTCCAGTAATAGGAAAGACATGTTCCCAATATTGTAGATGTCAAATGGACACATGGATTCGAAATTTGACACATGTGAACTCTTCTATAAGGCACTCATCAAGTGGAGATTCCATAACAATGAGAATTTCGCTCCCAATGTGACCAACGCACCCATAGATGTCGGGAAGTGCTTTGCAGAGCACCCTTGCATAGGTCTACGTGCATATGCAATGCAATTAGTCCCTTTAGAGGCAGCCTTTGTGAACTATCATATGATACATTATAAACTTCAAACTTTGGAAACCTTTGCAGATGAAAGTCTTTGATTGATTTGTCTTGTTCTTTTTCTTAGGGCATGTAGCAACTGAAATGTTAAGGGATGATAGACCCTATACATTGGTCCTGGAGATGATGCCCAATTAACCAGGTCATTGGGAATGATGCCCAAATTGACCTATAACACACTGCACTTGCATATGGAACAGGGGACATATCCTCCTCTTCTTCTTGTGTCTTGGGACACTGTTCAGCAGACAACTTTACACCTACAGGAATCAGAACATTCACTGGTTTACTATCCTGCATAATGAACCTCTGCAATATAGTCTCAACATACTTCCTCTGGTTTAACCAGAGCTTCCTCTTTGCCCGATCTCTCTTAATTTCCATGCCCAAAATATAGTTTGCAGCACCAAGATCCTTCATGTCGAATTTGGAGAACAACTAGGTCTTCAAATCTTGGATAATTTCTTTGTCATTTCCAATCAACAACATATCATCCACATACAAGACCAAATAAATAACACGGTCACCAATTAATTTAAAATAAACATAGTGATCCTCCTTGCTTCTGGTGAAGCCAAGTCCCCGTATATAGGTATCAAATTTCTGATACCACATCCTTGGTGACTGTTTTAACCCATACAGAGACTTCTTCAACCTGCATACTAGTTCTTTCTTACCCTTCACCATAAAGCCTTCGGGTTGCTTCATGTAGATCTCCTCTTCTAGATCCCCGTGAAGAAATGTTGTCTTCACATCCATCTGTTCTATCTCAAAATCAAATGCAGCAGCAACAGATAAAAGTAATCTAATAGAAGTAACCTTGGCAACAGGAGAAAAAATATCACCAAAATCAATTCCCAACACCTGGGAATAACCTTTTGCTACCAACCGAGCTTTGTATTTCTCCACCTTGCCTTCTACATTCATCTTCTTCTTAAACACCCATTTGCTCCCAATGGGCTTCCTTCCAGCCGGCAACTCCACCAGATCCCATGCATCATTTTTGTGTAAGGATGCCATTTCATCAACCATGGCCTCCTTCCAGAGTTTTCCATCCTCTGAATCTACTGCCTCCCTGACAGTTCTAGGTTCATCATCAATTATAGTTAAGGCAAAACCTGAACAGAAAGCAGATGGACTATACCTTTCTGGTTGCCTTCTTTCCCGAACTGATCTTCTCAAAGCTGGAGTTTGTGGCTCTTCATCTTCTGAGTCTTCTTCTGTTGTAGAGTCTGATTCATCCTCCTTTAGCTCAAACTCTATCTTCTCATGTTCCTTTGGTAGGAATTCATGTTTAACAACATCTTTCACTTCTCTAAACACCACATCTCGGCTGTACACAACCTTCCTTGTTTCTGGGTTCCAAAGCTTGTAACCCTTTAAACCATCCTTATACCCAATAAAGATGCACCTTTCGGATTTATTATCCAACTTGGTCCTTTTCTCCTTTGGAACATGTACATATGCATCACATCCAAATACCCTCAGATGTGAAAGAGAGGGTTTCTTACCAGTCCATACCTCATGTGGAGTCTTATCCTCCAACGCCGATGAAGGTGATGTGTTAACCAAGTAACATGCAGTCTCCACTGCCTCTGCCTAGAATGCTTGTCCTAACCGGGTACTACTGAGCATGCTTCTTGCCTTTTCCATCAGCGTTCTGTTCATTATTTCTGCAACTCCATTTTTCTGAGGTGTGTATGGAGTAGTCTTTTGCCGTGCTATACCACACTTCTTACAAAACTCTTCAAATTCCTTCTTGTAGAACTCCCCACCATTATTTGTCCTCATCACCTTTATCTTCTTCTTTGTCTAGTTTTCCACGAGAGCCTTAAATTATTTAAATCTGTCAAAGACTTTAGATTTCTTCCTCAAAAAATATATCCATGTATTCCTTAAGAATTCATCTATGAATGAAACATAGTACACAGACTTACCCAGTGATGGAACTGACACAGGTCCAAACACTTCACTGTGCACAAGCTCTAATATCTTGTTCACCCTCTTAGCACTAGAAGGAAAACTCACCCGATTCTGCTTCCCATATACAAAATGTTCACAAAAATCAAAATCCAGAGAGCTATTAGACATACCTTCTACCATACCATTTCCATGCAGTATCTGAAGGCCCTTCTCTCTAATATGTCCAATCCTTTGATGCCATAGCATGGTCTTTTCTCTAGAGACCGCTAGGCTTTCCACTCCACTCTCGAGAACCACAGAACTGTTGCACCCATCAATAACAATGCTGCCCTGATGCTTGTACAGAGTTCCGATCCGAACTCCCCACATTAATACCAGTGCTCCCCGAACCATCTTACAAGTATCTTTCTCGAACAATGTTTTTACACCTACATCATCCATCTTGCTTATAGAAATTAGATTTCTGGCCAATGTAGGAATGTGCAGAACACCAGGAAGTGTTCTAATCCTTCCACCTTGTAGCTTCAGCTTGAATTTTCCATGTTCGATGATTCTGGCCTTCCTATCATCACCTAAGAAGACATCACTGCCATCATATTTCTCATACTCGCAGAAGTGAAAGGATGCACCCGAGTCAATCAACCATGACTCATGATCTACATGTGTATTTGAATAAGAAGCCAAATACAAATCCCCACCTTCATTCGAGGTGGTTTTTTCCTCTGCAGAGGGAGAATCATCAGATCCCTTTCCTTTCTCAGGAGCTTTAGAACTGCAGTCCTTTTTGTAGAGCCCTTCCTTTCTGCATTTCCAGCACACCTTTACAAACTTTCCAGGAGATTTATATCTCCCTCTAGATTTAGATCTCCCACTCGAAAAATTATTATTGTTTCTGTTCTGGGACCTTCCTCGTACAGATAAGGCATCTCCATTCTAACCCTCCATATTACTGTGTCTCATTTCCTCCGACAGCAAGGCTAAGACAATGTCATCAAAATTCAAGGTAGTTGTATTGCTACCTATTGCAATAACCAGACTGTCCCACGAGTCTGGTAGAGAACACAAAAAACTGATGCACTTATCTTCATCTGAGATTTTAATATCAACATATGACAACTGATTTACCACAGTATTGAAGGCGTTCAGATGCTCTGTCACCAAGTCTCCATCCTTCATCCTCAGGTTATACAACTTTTTCCGCAGGAACAATTTATTCACCAGAGAGTTAGATTGGTACAAAGTCCCAAGTTTGTCCACAAATTCTTCGTCGTAGCTTCCCATATACATTCAAAAATACCGAATTTGAGACACAAAACCGTATCATGCTCTTTGCCTTCAGATCCAGCTTTTTCCAGTCTTCATCTGATATTTTTGTTGGTTTAGTACCTAGATCTATCGCGATACACTGGCCTTTATCCACCAGTAGATCCTCCATCTTGAGCTTCCACAAATCAAAACTCTGACCATTAAATTTCTCAATCTATATCTTTCCACTGCTCGCCATATTCTTTCACCGCAAGAATCGATTCCGCAGATCTCCCATTGAACAGGGTCTACCACAGGCCCAAGCAAAAATGCCTCAGCAACAAAGGTGTCCCCTTGAAGCCGAAATTACTCCGATACCAAATGTAGGTTTTAACCCGGTACATAAATTAACTGCAAATGAATCTTAAAAATGGAAAATAAACAATAGCAAGAGCATAAAACATAAAATAGATATACACAGATATTTTCCCTTGGATCCCAAATCAGGATGACCAACTTGATTTTTCATTATATTCCTTTTAGTGTTACAACAAATATATATATGCTGAAGCATACATAAAACCAAATCCATTAACCTTGGATTATAACATAACCATATTTCTTTTGACTTGATCTACAAAAATACCAGGGGCCGAAAACCATCATGCCCCAAAACCATGTGAAAGCCCATGCACAAAACCATGGGTGGGTCTGCCCACCAAAAAATAGGGTCCAATTTTTTTTTCTCGAGGCTCTACCTCGGACCCTGAATAGGGGGAGCTTCCGCCCCTTATGACTCCTCTACTGCACCCGGCGCAACGTACAGGGCACTTGACTAGTCGTGGAAAGAAAATAACACATACCCAACACAAGAGATGGAGAAGAGAAGGGCATGCATACATATGAATGTACCAGCTCCAAAATCCATTTGGCTCTGTTGTATCAACCTTGAAAAGTAGTCTTGGCATACTTTCCATGTGTGTACCCTTTGCACACATCATGCTAGTCAAAACTAGACACTGGTAATACTATGTTTATTTGTTGAGGAATCTTCAGCACCCCATTCTGCAAGTATCCCATGAACTTATGCCAAAGTTCTCCAACATCTCTACTCTTCTCACCACCTGCATTGTTCCTCAAGGCTACGCAAGTATCTACCTACAACTTGTACATTTTCCTCTCCCTCACACCTTTTTGCTTCACTAATCCAGAAGCTAAGTGCTTGAGGTACGCCTTACCTCTATTTAAGATGACTTGATATCCCTTGTCATCAAGGGTTTCTGCTGAAACAAGGTTCTTCTTCAATCCTGGAACATAAAGAAAATCTCTAAGATGGAGATGGATTCCAGAAAACCTCTCAAATATGACGACACCAACCCCCTTAGTCATGTACTTTCCATTATATCCTAGATCAATATGATCCTCCATGTTCTTCTCCTCCAACTTGGTGAAATACTCTGTGTTCCCATTCATGTGGAAGGAGACTCCATAATCAATATAGCATGTTTTTCTCCCTACTAAGCTTTCCATGCAAGCTATCAATGATAAATATTTTATCAAATTGAGAAGCAAACCCATCTACCTCAATTGGTGCCACCGCATGATTCTTACTAGACCTCTTATTCTTATTAGGACACTTAGTAGCATAGTGTAAAAATTCATGGAAATGAAAGCACATGATCTTACTTAGATATTTCTTCCTTTTCTCTCCCTTATGACTAGAAACAATCTTCCCTTTGCCCATCTTGACGTTGGCCTTGTCTACAAGAGAAATATTATTCTTTTCCTCGGTCTTTGTTGATAGGCCATCTCAAGTTCCTATCTAGATCTTCTCCTGAACATATTTAGTCTATAACATTTCCCAACTACATCTTGGAAACCATACCAAGACTTGTGAATTCCAAGTAAATAAAATATCACAAGGTACTACTCAAGTACAGTGACACCGACACCACCTAACTCATCTTGAACTCGAGTGAACTTCATAAAATTTGTGGTGATGAGCTATACTTGTCTCATATGGATACTCGTTAGCTTCTCCTTAAGAGAAAACTTCATGGAATTATTGATACTCTGATATAGATATAAAATAGTTGAACATCTCAAAAGTTGTCTTCTTCTCATGGATATGAGGAACTATATGATCTTTGGCCCCTTATAGAATAATCTTCCTAGCATTGATATCATTCTGAGTACATAGGGCCAACTAATGGTGATATTATGGCAGTGGTATAATGTTCTTGAAAAACTCCCCCTCCCCATTATCCTCCAATATACTATCACGATCCTCCCTTTCCAAGAGATGAAGTTAGAGGCTCCCTCTAAATAGTGGTCGTATCTCAATCCCTGGAATGCCATCTTGCTTACCTAGATAGCTATCCTTCACAATCTAGCACTAGCCTTCTTGAGTGATATGTGTTGTTCATGAACTGGTCTCATCGTTGGTCATTATACTAATCACTGCTCTGATATCACGTAGAAATTACTTGAAGTCCTAAAACTACTTGAATGAAAAAATTTGAAACTAATTTCATTGCACCAAGACACAATATTTCTCTACAATAGATAAGCAAGGGAATAGAAACAGAGATAAAGAAACATAGTCACACAGAACAACATGATATTTTTCTAGGGAACCCAACTGGGAAAAACCTTTTCTTTTTGTAGATTTTATTGACATAAATTGAGAAAATAGAATTATTTACAAGGCCAACTATTTCAACAGAAAACAAGGTTGTTCTGTATGTTAATACTTAGATCGAAACCTCCCTGCAATAACTCGACCTAGCCCATATTTTCTTGCACTGAAGTCTATTCTTTCCTAGCACCAGACAAGCCCCTATTATTTAGGAATTAACTCCTCAATTTTAGCGTACTTATGTAATGAAAATTATCTTTGTTATGTGAATACAGTCTCCTCCTTGATATGTTATTTCTACAAAAATATCTCACACCAACTAGTTCTCACAATTATGATACCATGAGGTGCCCTTTTGTTCCTTTTAAGCCTTTCGAGTCATGTTATAACTAGCAAGTTAAACTTTAGAACTCAAACTTGTGATTGATTTTTTAACTAAGTCAAACTAACTCTTTTAACTCATCCTTGCCTCAATTAGACACTGAGGCTCTCACTCATATTTTTCCAAATATAAACGCCCACTTGGAGAACAAAAAAATTGAGCCTCTAATTTCTTCACATGAGTTAACTACTCCTTGAAATTATCCTCGAACTCATGCATGCTAAAGAAGGATTGATCAAG
The DNA here is from genome assembly GCA_034641835.2 of Pinus albicaulis. Classification (NCBI taxonomy): domain Eukaryota; kingdom Viridiplantae; phylum Streptophyta; class Pinopsida; order Pinales; family Pinaceae; genus Pinus; species Pinus albicaulis. Next base: position 168,622,985 of record CM076573.1, read on the forward strand.
ATCTTTCTTGACTAAGGCATAAGTAAAGAGGAACTTTCTCGCTACTATTTTCAATAAGGGGATTACGAGTTAAGGGGTTGACGTCTAGGGAGTTTATGGTTATAGGTTAATGACTTAGTGGTTAATGGATTCCGTGGTTAAGGGTTAATAAACAAGGGTTTAGGGGTCAAGGGATCAATGCAAGGACTTGATTGGATTCCAAAGTCGTGAAAAAATGTAAGGCTAGTTGTGAGGACATGATTTCCAAGGCATGCCAGGGAATGTTAACATGTTCTAGATAGTGTGAAGGCATGTCAAACATGCTAATACGTGCCAAGTTCTAAGGCATGTCAAGATGTGCAAGGGTGTGACAATGTGTGCCAGGGACTATCAAGGAGAAAAAACTGGAGAAAAAAGTTAAACTACAAGGAAATGAACACATAAGAGGGTTAATAAGTCATCAATTTACTTTTTCCAAGAGGGGTGTTGGTGCTCAATTTTTTCCCACATGTAAGCTATTCAAGTCTGCATTCACTGAGGACTAATGACTCCTCCCAATCTAGGTGGAACTTCTGACCTCCAGCATACCACAGGGGGTAACCTTGTAGTCTAAATTATTTAGGAAAAACCGTAGTGATAAACTCTAACAAGGATAATATAAATCATAGAAAAGTACAAAATAAATAAGGAAAAGAAAAACAAAACAATCTTAAGAACTATCCTCAAGTTAAACAGGAACATGTGCAACAAGTGCAGGCATATTCATTTTACTCTATACTGTAAATGAAAACAACTAATAGTAAATATCATGACTAAGATTCCTAACAAGAGAGTTATAATCTGGAGAATAACATACCTTAAAATAAAACAGATATATAGGAACACCACAAGAGAAACATACAGAATTTCAATCACTGATAAAACATGAGTTAATGATAAAAAAAAATATAGACCTTTAGTTATCAATATTTCAAGACTAATCATTCAACAATTATATTGATAATATAGACGTCAGATCACAAAAACCAAATAAGTTATTACTTAAATGAGAGAGAGCCTCAGATTTAATTTGATGTGACTACAAATAAAAATAGAAGGAAGAACATATAGAACTAATAAAAATTGTGAGTTCATACTTTCAGAAATGAAAATTAAAAATGTGTATCATGTACAGTCATTTTTCGGTATTTCATCAAGTTTTTTCCACTTCTGCCAACAATCCCCCATGACGAGAAACAAGGTTTTAAATACTACTTTTCAACATAAATGTTTTAGTAATTGTTTTTGTTGTAACCAGTTGAAATTGAAATTAAAATAAATAAAAGTAAAGTAAAGCTTGGCAATGAAATGATTAAGCATCGTGCTGCCTTTTCATCTTTGACGACTTGTTCATTTTAGTTAGTCCCATTGGAGAGATCATGTGCACCCACGCATCATGACAGTTAGCGCCTGAGTTCTAATAAGGGGAATTTCATTCCAGTCTTTTGGTTGATCTATGATAGACTAAATTTGTGGGACTGGTTCAGCGACCCATGATGTATAAGAGAAATGTTTAACTGTTGCGTTGCATTTAAAATGATTTATCAATTGACTAACTTATCCCATTCAGTTGTAGCTAACCAGGGCATGTTCTTGTATTTGGAAATTTCCACCACCAAACATGATCTTATTTGATACCTGGTGGTGGGGAAATTTTTTATGATCTTGTTTACCCCGACCAAAATATTAAAGTCCTTTCAAAGGGCATTGAAAACCATAGAAGAAGAAACTTATTATTCCCCTAGCATGGCTAGACAACTTAGATCCTATTTCGTTCTTTCAATTGATCAAAGATCCTCTGCCAGGAAATTGCCCAAATTTCCTCTGCAAGGAAATCGCCCAAATTTTCTGATTCCAGAATGAAGGGACACTGAATATTCCTAAATAATTCCACTCAGTTCTGAAGTCATTTATATCTTTGATAACTCTGTCAAATTCATCCCACATTTCCTGCATAACGACTTGCTTCTCCTTTAACATACACAAAGAGAAAACACATTCGTCTCTAGGAGGTAGCTCTAGTTCTACTAAAGTGTCATCTTCCAAAGTATTTACAAGATCTATGATGGCATAGAGGTCTTACAACCTTTTATCTAAGGTCTCAGGTGTAGAATTTTCCTCTAGACTGGTGCTTTGTATTAGAGCCTTTTCGCACTACGAGAGAATTCTCACATATGTCTCAACCGTAGTGATTTTTTTCCAAACCTCTCTCTGAATTTCTCCTTTAGCCTGAATTAGTACTTTCTTTCCTATCATTGTGACACAAGAAACTTCTTCCATAGTTTTGACCTCATTATGTTTATCCTTTAGAGCATCTTGAATTTTCTCAATTTCGATTTTCTTCTGCCCCACAACGACGTCGATTCTGTGGTCAACTCTTGCGATTTCTTCTTTGGCTAACTACAACTCTCTTTCTAACTGAGTAATCTTGATTTATAATAACTTGGGATCCTATGAATTAGTTTTATGGACCAAACTAATAGCCTTATCAATTGAAGCCTTATACTCTGCCAAGGGTTTTAAGTGGTGCTCTTGTTTTTATGAGATTCTGCTTTGACTGCCTCTACAACCCCATAAAGGCACTGGTTGGAAAAATGCGGGGGGGGGGGGGTGAATCGGTATTTAGTACTGTAGCTTTTTAACTTTTTCTTTCTCTACAACCCATACGCTACTTTACTGAATAAGACTTGCGTATACACGCAGATATCCTTCAGACAACTCGCGTATGTCCAGAGATATAATTATTGCATTTAATTCTTACCTTGGATCATTGTATCATTCATTCATCAGATGTATAGTAAGTAGTAAATAGATGCAGTAAGAACAGAATAAATCATCACACGTAAGCAACACACATGAACACCAGGATTTAAGGTGGAAACCCAATTTGGGAGAAAACCACCGCTACCGTCGTCTCAGTCTTCAATATTTATTATGTAAAGAAAACTTCTTACAACCATGTATTGGCGCAGACTCATACCAGCACGCAGGCACCCACCTGCAGAAGGCCACAACCTTCTCTCATTTACCAGCCTCTCCTGGAAGGGAGCTACAACCCCATGCTCTCGTTTACCAGCCTCTCCTGGAAGGGAGCTACTACCCCCTGCTCTCGTTTACCAGCTACTACTGGAAGGGAGCCACTACCCCCTTACTGAAGGCTTGACCCTCAGTACCACTGCAGACCACGTTTCATCAATTTTCAAACTGGATCAAACAGCTTCAACACAACCCTTCAATTATCAATAGATATACTTCGCCCAGTGCTTCAAACAGAATAGTGAAACCACTGTAACCAGAATATCAGAGATAACCCAGACTTCATAATAGATATGCAGAAACACATTCAACCATGAGAAACTATTAGTTCAAATTCCATACACGCTTTTATTTAATCAGACTCGCGTATACACGCGCTTTTCATTAAACGAACCCGTGTATACATCTGCGCATTTTTTTTCTTCAGTAAACCCTAACTTCCCATACGCTCTTTTAATATATCAGATCCGCGTATACACGCGCTTTTTCCACAACAAACTCGCGTATAGATCTGTAAATGAAAGCTCTGCAGAACAGACCAGATCTATAAACTTACCCAGATTTCTTCATTACCTTCAGCAGAATTTTCGCCAGATTTTCACCAGTTCTTCTTCTGCAGATCATCTTAGAGATTCATCATCATCAGATCTAAGGATTTTGAAACATCCACGAGTGCATCATAGATTCAGATTTATCAATCAAGAACAAAGTTCATTCATGTAGATATACTTCAAAGTGAAGTATTCATTCAATACCCAGACACATGCACACCTTGTACTATTATTCTTTACTCCTTATATAGGTTTAGCCTTTATCAATACCAAGAGCCAAAACCACACCACTTCCGATGGTATTCCTGGACGGGATCAAATAGATATTCTAGCGCTCAATACAATGGGTCAATACCATGGTAACACCCCTTGGTATTCTAAATTTGGAGCGCAAAAGGGCATATGCGACTTGGCACGTACTTTTCCGCGTGCATACGCTACTTCACCTTAACAAACCCGCGTATGCTTTGTAGCATAACTTATTTATCATTATTCTGGCACTTTTTGAATTCCTTTATTCTGCTACTTCTGAACTGATTTGTAGATACATCAAATTTACATTATTAACAACTCATCAACTTCATTAAGCAGGTTCCATCAAAGTCAACACATTGTATCACATTGCCAACGATCTCCCCTTTAACTCATCAAGAAGGTTGTCATCAACTTTATCAAGTAGGTTGCCATCAAGGACAACATATGCCAACATCACCATATCACTCTTCTTCCTTGATCTGTATAACAACTTATATTTCTTGAAGACGAAGTTTGAATTCCTCTTAATTCTTGAAATATTGTATCATAACATGAGGGTCATGGTTCGAGATCTTCAAGATTGCTTGTCCCACTTTAATCTCTTTTTCTTTTTCCTCTAGTAATTTTTTCAGAGGAGGAGTACCTTTAAGGTGTCCAAACTAGCACAAGAAAATATCCTCCAATTATTTGATCTGATTGCTCTTGGTGCACGGGCTATGTTCAATTACTCAGAGAACTTCTCGATCATGGCCTGCATCTTCTTTTTCCCTACTATGGAGTCCAATAGCCTCTGCGCTACAAATTTCACCTACTTGCTGATGTAAATTTATCACATCCATGTCTGACACTTTGCCCAGGTTTATGGCCAGGGTAGAGGTTCCAGATCCAACCATTTGTTTGTTTTCCCCTATCTCAGGCTGAAACACTGTAAGATTTAAGATGTTTGTCTCAAATTCAGTCGTCAAGATAAAACTGGGTCTACTTATAGGTAACACCTCTTTGAGTGCTGAGGTGTCCGTTGATTGGGATTGTTCTGGGACTACAGTCAATTATACATTGGACATCATTATTTCCTTCTGCTTTGTAAATGAATGATTAATGTCTAAAGCTTGAGTCCCAGAGTATCTGGGCTTAATTTTCTTTAAGGTATGCCTAATATCGACATCCAATAGATTAATTTTTTGATCGAACACATTACATCTACATCAACTTATTTTGGTTTGACTTGCCAAATTACGTCAAGCTGAGTTAGGCCATCAGATTTTCGTTTACTTGCAGCAATAGTAGAGAAAGAAATTGTGGGTTCAATGTCTCCTGCATGCGCCTAAATTTGGGAGTGACTAGAGTCAACTCGGGTGACTGTTTCAGTCATCCCTTTAGATGACGCCGACTGTAAGTCCTCTTCTACTAGAACTGGCGAATTTTCTAGTCTCTCTAGTTCGGTCCAGATTTCATACACATGGGTTGATAATCCAGCCTATTTCTTATGTCACAAAATGATTCCTAATGGATCATAGTGCCAAAAATCATTGTGCACAAAGCCAAAAGAATATATCTCCTTTTCCAAGGCATCAATGACGTTCTTGTTCTTAGAAATTAAAGGAGATATATTATAAGGATAATTGAATAATGCTCCTTTATTTTTTCATACAATATGAAATTCATTAAGGACAATATTTTATCTTAACACTTCATACGCAAAGAGTAAAGGTGAAACATACTTAGGTAGCTAATTAGGTTTCTTGTCAAATTCATATAATTGTATCACCATATACTCAGGAAGCAAAAATCAGCTTCCAATACTTTCCTGTTCGGTCAATCTTAGAACCCTAATATATTTTTATGAAATCCTACCTACTTGGGATTTTGTTATCTTGGGCTTTAGAGAGTGAGTGAAATATTCAATATATTGTGAGTAATAAAAAAGGGACATGCTAAGGGTATATTTCATCTGACCAACAAAAATCCTCTCTCTATTTACCATCAATGTCTGTGGTGCTCAGAACAAGCCTTGAAGTGAGAAAATATGAAGGATAATTATATAGGACTAAGTGAACAATGTTAGAATAGTGGCGGAAGGAGCTGAAAGGAAGGGTGGTGGATAAATATACATTAAGGGCATGAGCCAGGTACTTAGGTAAGTTGATGGTATGCTAGCCCGACTTAAGGGTAGCAAGATGAATTGCTAATAACATCGACTCATCCAATTTAGTCGTCGGACTTTAGAGGCTGAGCGAAACAGTCAATATATTTCGAGTAAGAAAAAGCGACACACTGAGGGTATACTACATTTGACCAGTGAAAAACCTCTCTCTCTTTACCATCAATGTCTGTGGCGCTCAGAAGAAGCCTCGAAGCAAGAAAATATGAAGGATAATTGTACAGGACTAAGTGAAGAATGTAACAACAATGGTGGCAAGAACTGAATGAAAGGGAGGTGGGTAAATATACAGTAAGGGAACCAGAAAGGTACTTAGGAAATTTAATGGTTTACTAGCATGGCTGAAGGGTAACAAGACGAATTTCTAACAACACTGACTCGTACAATTTAGAGCCATCAGCGAGACCAAAAATAACTTATAGAAGAGATGTCAATATATGGTAGAAAGGCTTAAGTGAATTAGTGGGAATAGGAAAAACCAATTTTAGCTCGGGTTCTATGTTTTGAAAGAGGGTCTTAAGGAATTCAAGCTTGTTCCCATAAGCCCACATGATGAATTCATTATCCAATCCTTTATCTATAATATCTATTCCTTGGGATGGTATGCCCAACATCTTCACAATAATCCCCTCCTTAATATTTAAAAACAATGCATGAATAATTCTAAAGTATACCATTTTTTTCTATGATTATAAGTGCTCAGCTAACAACATAATCAAATCAGGGTAAAAATGAACTGGAGGGAGGGTTGCACGTACAATTATGGTCTTGATTAGGAAGTGGTCATCAACAGTCGTAGTAGCTGAAGAAGTGAGGGTTCTTTTTAGGGTGAGAATGACAATCAGGCACACCTTAGTGTCCTACACCCCGACCAGCTCATTTACGAGGGCCTCCTTTCATGTTGGCATGGCCATAACTGTTTGAATGAGTGGAATTACAATAAAAAAAGGTAAGCAGAGAGAGAATATGACTTACATGCTGATATGGGTGAATTTTTCGATGATAAAGTAGTCCTGTAACCTTGAAACAATCATGGTTGTGCTTTGCCAGAGATCATGCAGAAGGCTAAACCAACAATCATAATGGGAAAAAACTTGGTGGCATTAAGGTTTAATGGTAATTTGGGGGATTATTAATGTGGCATCTAGGTGTGAAATTTATATTGTTTGGGCCACCAACCATCGCAGGCAGGAACTACTCATCACATGGGAGGAAGAAATTAATTAGCGTGCAGGTCTAGGTGCAATGACTGTTGATATAAATTTCATCAATGGTTGTCATGGCATTGGGTCTACGAAGGAGTGCTAAGCTAGAGTAGGTTTGGGTGCAATGGGATCTGATAGAAGTCAGATCCGATATGAGCAAATGAATTTTAGATGTATCCAGACTTTGGGAGGAGTTAAATAAAGCTCCATTTCAGAATGCAGTAGCGATTGTTGACCGTTGACTCTTGGTTGAGCTAGATCCGCCTTTCGATCATGCTCACTCCTTAGGAGGAGTGATTTGTCCCTCTATATATGATTAATGAGGATTCATACTTATAAAATTTCAAAGAGGAGGAGGTGGTTTTTACCCCCAATAAGGGGCATGGTAGGCACACCAACACTAGGCCCCAATAAGTTCAAAGTGCCAAGTCTTAGTGCATTATAAGTGCCAAGTATTCCTCTATTTCTTTTCATCTACTTTCAAATACTTGATCTCAAATAAATTTAATATTAAAACATTCCAAATCATACCAAGGCATCTCAACGCATTCTAGGCATGCCAAGACTTTCCAAGCGTCAACATGTGCCAAGACCTAATATGTGTCATGGAGTGTTATGCATGGTATGAAGTGGCAGGTCATGTCAAAGAGTGCTAAGGTATGCTAAAGAGTGCTAATGCATGTTGAAGAGTGTTAGGGAGTACTAGGACAACACATTAAGGGAGAAGTAGGTAAAAACTCATGGAAGTGAATGAATATGAGGGACGTGTGCTAGGGAGTAGTGTCAATGAGTGCTAGTTTTCATGCCAAGGAGGGAGTGACAAGGTATGCTAAGCACTATTAAGGCATGCTAGGGAATATCAAGGCATGTCAAGAAGTTTGAGAGTGTGCTAGGGAGTTCCAGGTTGTGCTAATATGTGCCAAATAGTGCAAAGGTATGCCAAGACATGTCAGGTGCTAAGGCATGTTAGGTTGTGTAGGGTGCCATGGTATGTCAATATGTGTGAAGGATTGTTAAGGAAACAAAATGAGGAACAAAGATCAAATGCAAGGAAATGAAGATGTAATAGGGTTAATAAGTAGAGACTTTATATTTTTCAAAAGGGGCATACTAGGAACACTAATAATAGGTCCCAATACATGCCAAGTGCTAATGTATGTCAATGCATGCAAATAAGGTGTTCGAGGGCATGCTAGTTACTGCATGCATGCCAACACATGCTAGGATAGTGCTATATTGTGCTAGGGCATGCCAATATGTGCTTGGGCATCCGAGTCATGGAAATATGTTCTAGGTACAAAGATGTTCCAATACATGATAGGTGCTCAGAAATGTTAGTGTGTGCCAAAGCATTAATTTAAGGTGCACCCAGATTTTTGAGGAGTGTTAGGTCTCTCTCATTAATAGAATTGATAGAGCTTGATTATGTATTAAATAATATATTTCCTACACACACTAGTGGAACTTTAACTAAAGGTAATTTTCTATATAATAAACCTAATGGAGATGAATCATATGTTGACTTATAGGAAAACTCTATTCTCATTACTTGAGGGAAATGATACACACTAATTACAGGCTTAACAAATTGACTGACTCTAACCACTATGGACTTGGAAAAATAATGAAAAAGACTCCACAATATTAATGATCTTAAATCATTAACTTTTGAAAAAAAATATATCAACAGGCACATAACGTCATCAAAAACTCATTGGAATGATCAATGATGATGAACATTTTTTAATTGTCACCAAAAGTAACCAAAAAGAGCATTGGTGAGGGTCAATAAAATATCGTCACTAGAAGTGTCACCAAAGAGAGAATTAGTGATGGGCCTTCATTGAACATCACCAAAAGTTTCATTGAAAATGGCTTTGGTGACAAAGGACCATCATTATATACACTTATGACAACGTTTTTTTTAGGACCATCACCATATGCGACATTGGTGATGGACCTTAAAGGTTTGTCACAAGCATGACCCTCACTAATGTCCTTTTTTCTTGTAGTGAAGGATATGATACCCATATAAGAAATAAGGGAATCCAAAGGCTCACACCTCCACCCTAAAAGTAATACTAGGATTCACCTCTTTCTCAGGAATTCCATAATCCATTGTCAAAGTCAAAATTGCATCTAATGTCTATCTCTACCATCCTACACCACTTGTCCTATCACTGAACAGTTATCGACTCATTACTCTAGGGAACAATCCCAATTTGCATATGATCCCATATGGAAATTCTAATGACCAAAACAAATCCATCATTGGCATTCCCTTCTTTGATACACAGTCCCTCGGGTAATCTAGTCACCCCCTTCGATGCATTCACCCACCTTCCAAGTTCCGCTGGCACCCCCATCTCAGGCAGTCCATCCATTGGCAAGGAATCCTTATCTGCCTCAAAACCATCATACCGGTCATACCATTCTCATGGAAATCAATGGACACTATTGGATACTAGTGTCACACAATGGCCTTGCTCATGAAGTCTTTACCAGCACACTGCTGCATGTTCCAATTCCTTTTGTTGTTGCTACTAATTATTGCAGTCAGTTTCAACCACCCAATTCAAAATTTCCATGCTTCTTGTACCAAGCACATAACTGCCATTAGATTCAAAATAAATTGAAATAAAATCAAATCATACCTCATTAGTAGATCATCAATAAGGTACACTTGCAATTCTTCTCACTTCTTGTCACAACAAGTAAAACCACCTGTTTGATCAAATCATTATGTATAAACATATCACATCAAGTTAGCTCAAAATGAAACCATCATAAATTAAAATCATGAATCACGTGAAATCACCATAAACCATAATCATTAATAACATGTAACCATCATAATTCAGAATCACAAATCACACACATACCAAGACTGAAATAAAATACCAATAGTTATCCTTCATTGGTATTTACTTCTTCCTTTCATCTTTCTATACACACACCAGATCGATTGCCACACCCGACAAGAACCTAGTACCATTTCTTCTCTTTACTCATGTACACATACACATAGTGTACATCACAACACATATGTCCACACAAGGCGTACAAAACCACACAATTCATACACCTAAATCTGGAACACAACATAACACATAAACCTACACTCGATGTACAACACAACATATACATATGTACCTAGTGTACAACACAATACATGTACATACACATACATCTGGTGTACAATGCAACACAATGCATATGCCTACACCAACATACAACACATAAACCTACACCCAGTGTATGATACAACACAATACATATGCTTGTAATGGAATACAACACATACACTTACACCCAACATACAATACAACCCAATACATATACATATATAGAGTACAACATAACGAATACATATCTCACGATACCATGACTACACAATGCACATACATAGTACCGCATGCCCAAAAATAACATGTATGAAATGCACACAATACCACATGTATACCAGTACCATATGTACAAGATGTACACAGTACCACTTGTACACACACTACGTGCACAACACACACACAACATCACATGTACACAACACCACCTGCACAACATCTACACAACACGAAATGTACATCACACCACCTATACAATGTGTATACAAAAACACATGTACACAGCACCATATGCACGACATGTACATGACACCTCCTACACACAACACCACATGTACAACTTGTACACAACACCACATGCACATAGCACCATATGTAAATCACGCACACAACATTGTATGTACATAACACTGCATATTCAACATCTACATATATAGCATCATACGTACACAACACAACATATCCGACATGTACATAACACCATTTATACCTGGCACTTCTTATGCAACATCATATATACAACATGCATACAACATCATATGTACACAATAATACATATGCAACATTACACATCACCATAGGTACAATCACTGAATATACAACATGCATAACATATACACATCAATATCACTATAAATCCATAGACCACACACTAACCCCACAAGAAATTATGCTTCTACTGTCTTTCTGTAATGTTCCCAATTTTTAGCCTCAAGCTAAAAGGAACATTATAGTTGCATATTTTTATTTTGTTGAATAAAATGGGTTAGGAGACCCCTTAAGCCACTTAGATGGAGAAATAACACTCCTTGTGTGAAAGGAGGATGAATAAGTAGCTGGATTAAGCACATAAGGGTGTGAACATGATCGGGATCACTTTGATTTCACCATCTTTGACTAAGTCAACAGCGCTGCCCAAGAGAGGGAATCTCCATGACAAGGCAGCGTAGTTTTAGAGGAGGCTCCACTTGCATGAGCTAGGTGACAAGTGTGAATGGGACCCATGGTGAGAGGAGTTCATTTTCTTTATAAGGAGGAGATGGCAGCCCATTTTCATTATGCATTAGCTTATTATTTTCGTTGGGTCTGCAAAGACTTGCATCCCCGAGCTGTTTAGCAGGGTTGTAGTGTTCTTGAACCCGAGGGTGTTCCTGGTCTGGAATCCCTACCTCATCCTCAAGGAAGGTGAGGGTTTGAGCTTCATTTCCTCATTCCGGCATTTGGCCAAGCTTACCCCTTCAGCTACAGCATTATTCTGTTGGGCAGAAAACGTTGTGTTTTTGGGAGCAGCAATAAAGGAACTCTCAGAGTCATTATTGGCTTGTTCTTTGGTGGAGGTTTTGCATATTCTTTGGAGGAGCAACAGAGGAGATTCCTGGGAATTATTTCAGATCTTTGGCACCAGGCCAATCATTCACCATCTCTCACAGTGTAGTCTAGGGTAGAAACTGCGTTATTTTGTGTAGGCAGTGTTGGAGAGTTCATTAGAGCTCATCAGGAGGAATTGTTTCTAAGTAACGAGATCAACATTTTGCTTAGATTCACTATCAGAGGAGGGAATCATAATATAAGATCTACTACAGCCTCATTTCCCATTTTGATTCAGCTACAATGACAAGTTAGTTGTCACATTGGATTTTATCCGGCATTTCTAGCAATCCCTCCTGGATTGGCTAGAGATTTTGTATTGGAGCCCATCTTCCCATTTGTGGGCATTTATTTGTATCCTTCAGCCATATTATCACATTGTATACATTCAACAATTTCTACTCTCATATAGACAACGTAGTCACTGCTTTCCGGCATTCTGTGCAATTGCAGCAACTCATGTATTTCATTGCTTGATCATTGGAGATTGGTTCTCATAGCTTGAGTGGTTTGTCCCTCATCATTTTATTGTATATTATTGCTGATATAATAATATAATGTTGGTTTATCGGATCAGGGTGTGGAAAAGATAAGCGGAATGGCGATTAGGGTTCAGGTTTTTTCCACACAGGCGGCTGCGCTCTCCTTTGAAGCTCTCCCGCCGCATCTGCTTGGGAGTCCATCGCCATTTACCCCTAATTCGGAAGCCCCCTTCTCTGCGTTGCTCACTCAGTATTATCACTGTCCCGCAGCCCTGAAGCTACTATTGCCACCAACAGATCGACGACAGCGTGATTTGCACTGCGGGAGCCCCTATCGCTCCTCTGAGGCATTGCATGAGGATTCCCGCGGTAGTTCTCATGCTCCAAGTCATTTGGACAGGCGCGCAGAGTCTAACCTTCTCATTTCTCAGCACGCAGGTAGCAGGGCAGGGTTCTGCTTGCTGTGGAATAACTTGCCGCCTTTTTATTGCTCTGTCTCCCTGTCCTGAGATTCGGATCTGAGATGGAGCGTCTGTGTCCCCTCGTAGGAGAAATGTCCTCCCCAACAGATCCCAGGCAGACTTACTATTGGAGACGTTAAATATCCTAAATCTGTGTCAATACAGCAGTCTTCCAGGATCTACTCTGCCTCCTATCAGATCCAAATTTCACAACCTTCAGGCAAGAACATTCTGCATTGGGTTCGCTCCTCAGATCTGGTGCAGACTCTCAAACTAAATCTGGAACGCCGAATTGGGATTCCCTCGGCCCTTCAGAGGCTTCTCTTTGGAGGTAAACAACTTGAAGATACTCTGTCCCTCTCTGCTTACAACATTAATAAGAATGACTCTTTAGTGCTAACCCTTCGTTTGAGAGGTGGTGCTATTGGACAGTCATCTTCTGCTCCTTCCTTCTCATACAAAGATGCGGTTCATTCTGAGCCCCCCAAACTCCCTGAAGCCCTTAAACCAAAGCCTTTTTTGGTTGAAAAGCTTGAGGAGGTTCCCTCTGTTGAGTTAACCCATTCATACATCGCAAATGATCTTCAAAAATTTGCAGAAAGAGCCATCATATGCAGATTCAATGGACGCTCTAAGGAACTCTATGATTGGATCCATGCTAACTGGACTCACCATTGCAAAGTCAGCTTTTGTTCAAAAGGATATTTCATAGTTTTGTTTGATAATATTAAGCATTATGAAAAGGTAATAGAAGAAGGTCCTTGGTTCATGGGAACGACAGGGCTCTTCTTAACTCCATGGTTCCCAGATTTTGACCCAGCAATTGCTGTCATCACTAGGACACCTGTCTGGATCAGGCTTCCCAACTTACCAGTCCATCTATGGCATGTTAGAGTCTATAAAGCGATAGGCAACACCTTGGGTAGTTTTCTGATGGGAGATTATTGGCGGGAAAACAAAGGTCTCTACACATATGCCAGAATATGTGTGGAACTAGATTTAAGCAAGGGACTTCTAGACCAAATCAATCTCAATATAAACGACTTTGTTTGGACTCAGACACTGGATTATGAGAATAATGCCTTCCGTTGCCGACATTGTCACCAAACAGGGCATCTGCAGAACTCATGCCCAGCTCTCCCGGCAAAACAGAAAAAGGAGAACAGCTCTAAGCCCAAAACGAAACGATGGGCTCCTTACTCTCTGCCACCTGCAAATAACTCTGATTCCTCAGAATCGGATGGAAGTGATGCAGATTCAGATCAGAATCAGAAAATGGACATACCCACCGATGCTCCTTCGCATCCGTCCGATACTGTCGTCGCTCAGAAGCGCTCCCATGTGACCTCCTCTTCCGATTCTGATAAGGAGATCCCCCCTTCGGAGAACTCCGGTCTTCAAGTTGTTTTAGATCATACACCCCAGGATGGATGGGTTAAAGTCAGTAAAAAGAAAGGGAAAAAGCTTCATGTAGAGGCCTCTGCCCACTATGGGTAGTTTTCGGTCTTTTTGCCATCCTGGTTTTTCTTGTTATTCCTTGCTTGTTTCTTTCCTTCTCTAGGACCGAGGTTGATAGTTTTATCATTTCCGGTTGCTAGTTTTCTGTTTCTCTTGATTGTATCATCATCTTGTACCATATTTCTGCTTAATAGAATCAGTCTAATTCAGAAAAAATAAATAATATAATGTTGGTTTCATAACATTTCCTTCTTATGGTATATTCAGAATTTTAGAGTTTATCATTGTGTTCATGTATTACTGTAAGCTCTCTCTTTGAGCATTCTCTAAGGGATCCAGTTGGGGAGACCTCAATAACCCATATAGAATCATTTCTTTGGGATCAACTTATGGAAGAGAGGTTTTTAATGAGTTAACAGGGGGATCCCAGCCCCCTTTCAGCTTATTTTCACACTACCTTCCTTATACAACGTCCTCATGGACCATATTGCAGAAATTCCCAAAAAAGGAACATTACAGTGGTATCAGAGCATCAATCTTGGCTCAGCCTGTGCAACCCAAGATAATATGCCATTAGAAGGAGAAGCTCCTCACTTAGAAGAGGAGATGTACAGAGAAAACAAGAAAAGAGGAATGACAGAAGAGGAGGTTTCCCTTCTTCTTTTCCAGACCCTGGAGGGTATCATTGAAGATCTTAAGGAGATAGAAAAGGAAAATTGGAGAGATTTTCTGAGAGGGTTTGTGGATGAAGCAAGCCCTAGTTGTGACCATGTTGGGTGTGAGCATTCAGCCACACATGTAGATCCACAGCACAATTCATTGCCCATTTGCACTGTCGGAAGAATGGAGGAAGAAGATGAGGCCATTGGAAGAGCAGTGCTACAACCCAAAGGTATGGCTCATGGTTTGTGGTTTGAAAATTCTATTTCATGTTACCATGCAAATGTGGAATCATATGATGGATTCACTAAAGGATTGGTGGGAAGAATTGATGAAATTCAATGTGAATCATCATGTATCATAACTTCAAACACTTTGCATGCATGGGAAGGAGACATGAAACAAACTTCACTCCACATTTCTAGAGGGGAAGAAAACTGGAATGATGACTTGCTAGAGGCAAGACCCCCATTGTATGAATGTCACTCTTCTATTTGTGATAACATGGAGATCCCTCTTTCAGAATAAGACCGTAATCCATGGTCTCTCATTGAAGGGAAGGCATACTCACATATTGATGAAGGGAATGTGCATGGAAGAACCCACAACGTTGTATCATTGGAGGAAGATCCATCACCACATGGAGATGAGAGGGGAGCCATTGCTTCCATGGGAGGAGTCCTTGTTTCTATGCAATGGATTCCAAGAGATTCGACATGTGGGAACCAAAGCACAATTCTGGAGCCATTTGCAGCTTTTGGGGATTTTGAGGTGGAGGAAGAGAAGGATCAACATAAAGGGTTGATACACCCTTATCCATTCTGGAAAGTTTCTGCACACAAGAAGGAGACTGTACAGTGCAGTGAAGAGAGGTACAAATCAATCCACTCATACATACAGTCCACTTTCGAGCTTGATGTCTCACTATATGGAGGCATTCCACTTAGGAGGCCACCTGATCTAGAGTTGATGAGGGGCACCTTGTCATTTGGTTCACCACTCTTAGATTCCAAAGAGGTGAAGACATTGGAGTCCAGCACAAGACAGAGAGTTTGGGGTAAAGTACACAAGGAGGAGCGAGACACTCTCTCATTTTCAGTATCACCCACTTTCACCAGTTATACTGCACTGACAGAGTTTGCTACAGGGATGGAGGATGGCATCTTCATGATGCAGGATGACTGCTCCACAGATTTGATGGGGAAGAGGATATTTCCTTTGAGGAAGGACTCCTTCATACATAGGAGTGGATGGAGGCCACTCATGCTTACCTTGACCCAGATTGGGAGATTCCTTTTGGATGACAACTTCTCATGGGAGGCTAACTTCCAAGGGTCACTATTACTATTTGAGCATGAGAAGCTACATGATAGGCATGGAAGAATTTTGGAGGATGAATTTGGCATGGGGGATGTTAAAGTAGCAGGCAACAGCATGAGGGGAGCATCACATTGCAGATTACCAGCGCTGTCTCTAAGGAGGAGAGATCCGGGTTGGAGGTCTCAACTCTTGGTAGAGTACTCCCAGGATCTAGGTGCATGCATGATTTTGGATGACCCATATGGAGATGACAGGTACATGGTGGGTGATATGGTCATCTATTATTATGATAGAGTCTTCTTGACTAGGGCTTCTAGTCTCAAGGAGAAATTATTGCATGTAGCACATGAGGACTTTCTAGCTATGCACTTTGATGCATATTTTTCTTTGCTAGAGGAGTTCATTTGGGAGGGAATTCAGCATGATCTATATCAGCATTTGGACAGATGCATAGCCCAGATGAATTTAGAGAGGTTGGCAAAACCATTTCCCTACTCCTTGGAGGTGAGGGAGAGCATTCAGATGAGCCATTTTAGCTCAAGGACAAGAGTACATGGTAAAGAAGGTATATGTTTTCATTTTGGTTTACCTTTATTTACTTTATATGAGCAGCTTGATGAGATAAGAATGATCACATCTCTTTATGCTCCTTATTATGATGTACTTGTGGCCCATTGCAGCAATGGGAGTGTCTATTTTCATGATGGTTTGTGGGGGAAGCCACATATTTCTCGGTGTGCACCATTGGCACCAATTTTTACTCTCATGTTTTCACCTTATGAGATGTTTGTGGCAACAAACAAGTGGCTGGAAAAGCACTAGTTGTTTTTAGTTTTGATGCAGGAAGGAGGTTCACTGCACTGGTCCCATGAGTATAGCAGTGACCCACTCTCTAGTTGTCTTATGACAACTTGTTTTCATTGCATATTGCTTCCTTGTGTTGCTGATGGTTGTACATTTGTAGGGAGAACTACTTGGAGAGTGTTGGAGGTATAGGGATAGCCCATTGGGAGTATGATTCTCCCCATTGTACATGTTCTAAATTGTAGGAGACACCATGGGCAAACCATGATTGCCACATTGATACTAATCTCTTCTTGTGGGAAAAACCACTTGGAGAATTTGAGGGGCCATATCATGGATGATTTTCTTGATGGGGAAGCTTGGGCCATTCTTGGAGGCCATACAATTTCAGCCCAAAGATGAAGGCAGCCCCATAGGTACCACAAATGGAGAGAGAAACAACTTGGGAATCAAAAGCCCAACTCTCCATTCAGCCCCAACACATTGCATGAACTAGGGGTTGAGCTTTTTATTTGGATGATAGCATGGATGGGAGGATCATCATTTGGGAAAATTTTTTCCCATGCATATCATCACTCCTACCTTGAGGAGGCCATAGCACAACAAGAAGGTTTCCACCTACACCTTCTATCTTTCCATGATGTGCACCATTCCGGTTTGTATACTTGGGAGGAAGCATTGGAGGACAGATTTATTGCAGGATATTTTGAGAAGTGGCGGAGATTGTTAATGAGGAGGCCAAAAGAGAGAAGGGGGAGGAATTTTGTTCTCTCTATGCAGTTTCTTGAGGACAAGCAACATGTGGGAGGGGAGGATTGTAATTTTCCCAATTTTTAGCCTCAAGTTGAAAGGAACATTATAGTTGCATATTTTTATTTTGTTAAATAAAATGGGTGAGGAGACCCCTTAAGCCCCTTAGATGGAGAAATAAAACTCATTGTGTGAAAGGAGGATGAATAAGCAGCTGGATTAAGCACCTAAGGGTGTGAACATGATCGGGATCACTTTGATTTAGCCATCTTTGACTAAGTCAACAGCGCTGCCCAAGTGAGGGAATATCCATGACAAGGCAGCGCAGTTTTAGAGGAGGCTCCACTTGCATGAGCTAGGTGGAAAGTGTTAATGGGACACATGGTGAGAGGAGTTCATTTGCTTTATAATGAGGAGATGGCAGCCCATTTTCATTACGCATTAGCTTATTATTTTTTTTGGGTCTGCAAAGACTTGCATCCCCGGGCTGTTTAGTAGGGTTGTAGTGTTCTTGAAATCGAGGGTGTTCCTGGTTGGAAATCCCTAACTCATCCTCAAGGAAGGCGAGGGTTTGAGCTTCATTTCCTCATTCCAGCATTTGGCCAAACTTACCCCTTCAGCTACAACATTATTCTGTTGGGCAGAAAACGTTGTGTTGCTGGGAGCAGAAACAGAGGAACTCTCAGAGTCATTCTTGGCTTATTCTTCGGTGGAGGTTTTGCATATTCTTTGGAGGAGTAGCAGAGAAGACTCCCGAGCATTATTTCAGATCTTTTTCACCAGGCCAATCATTCACCATCTCTCACAGCGCAATCTAGGGCAAAAACTGCATTATTTTGTGTAGGCAGTGTTGGAGAGTTCATTAGAGCTCATCAGGAGGAGTTGTTTCTAAGTAAAGGGATCAAAATTTTGTTTAGTTTCACTATCAGACGAGGACAACATCATATCAGATCTGCTACAGCCTCATTTCCCATTTTGATTCAGCTACAGTGACAAGTTAGTTGTCACATTGTATTTTATCTGGCATTTCTAGCAATCCCTCCTGGATTGGCTAGAGATTTTGTATTGGAGACCATCTCTCCATTTGTGGGAATTTCTTTGTATCCTTCAGCCACATTATCATTTTTTATACATTCAACAGCTGCTAATGTCATAGATACAATGCAGTCACTACTTTCCGACATTCTGTCCAACTGCAGCAACTCCTGTATTTCATTGCTTAATCATTGGAGAATGGTTCTCATAGCTTGAGTGGCTTGTCCCTCATGATTTTATTGTATATTATTTCTGATATAATAATATAATGTTGGATACATAACATTTCCATCTTATGGTATATTCAGAATTGCAGAGTTTATGATTGTGTTCTTGTATTATTGTAAGCTCTCTCTTTGAGCATTCTCTAAGGGATCTAGTGTGGGGATACCTGAATAACCCATCTAGAATCATTTATTTGGGCTCAAATTCTAGAAGAGAGGTGTTTAATGAGTTAACAAGGGGATCCCAGCCCCCCTTCAGCTTATTTTCACACTTCCTTCCTTATACAACGTCCTCATGGACCATATTGCAGAAATTCCCGAAAAAGGAACATTACACTTTCCACTATCCATGATTATTCTAGCATGTCACAGTACCCCTCAGCATTACCTTTCCATAACATAAACATAGGCATAGTACAAGCATGTAGTATTAATTCATGTCCACGTGATATTGACCTCATAGATCTGTTAGGGTTATTCTGCCACTTGATTCCTCATATCTAGGAACCTCTTCATTCCATTCACCTGCATAAGAAATCATTCCTCTACATGAATGGTCCTTGAAAACCCTATCATACAGTGATATAGATACATATATACACACATATATATAATCATTAGCATAAACAATCATGATCATGTAATATAATGACATACATACACACATTTATACATATAAACCATCAAGATAAAACCATCATGATCCATGATGACCCTGCCAATCAATGACATATATATATATATCTATATAAAAAGATCGACATAATCATTATCACAACATAATTTCTAGATATCATAAGGTTTAGGTTAAGATAATTTCATGCACAATATGCATAGTATTGAGAACAACAGTTCCCAACATAGCTAAGGAATCTGATATCTTATATCCATTTACTTTACCTTTCTCATGAATTTCCTTCCATTTTCCAATTACCATGATGGACTCAACCAATCCATCCATTTTTCATAGTCTTAGCTTCCGTTGTCCGTACTCATGCACCAAGCTTCATCTGTGTCTTACATTACCTGTTTGGTACCACACATCTCTCCCAGGGCTTCATCAACTTTCCTCTTTCCCAACCAATTCCCAAGACTCAAAACATAAAATGAAATACAAGAAACAAACAATAATAAAACCATGAAAACCCATAGCAATACAACACAACGAACAAAGTGGCATGTTCATGCACTAGACGCAATCAAGACACAAATCAAGTGCAAACAAATAAAAAAGATTGAAAGCACAAGACTAACAACAAACACTATGAATCAATCCCAATGATTCCTAATTCTTCCAAGTAAATCTCAACCCGAGCCTTATTCAATATTTCATGGCAGTCTCTTTTTCCATACAATTCCCTGCATCATACTTCCATAACCACACAATTGTCAACACAAAAATAAATTTACCAATATACTTGTTATCTTACCTTGTTGTGCCAAGCACATTGACCTGTAACTGAACACACATGCTAGCCATATGTATCAACATCAAGAAAACATATCCATCAATTCAAAATCAAATTTTACCAAGACTAAGAACCATGTGATAATCCATCGGTCAACTCACATTCATTAGTCATAATACAAAATGCTACAACTATCACCTACTTACACTCAAGTATATATTGAATTTCTTGGCATATATATGTTAGCACAACCATCTTAAAGCAAGATTATTCCTTCATGCAATATTAGACACATATAATCATATCATGCAGTCAATCAAACATTAAAACAACTTCAAAACATACCATGTTAAACAAATCAACTAGATGACATAATAGACGCCAAATCACTTAAACACCAAATATATGACATAATCAAACAATTAAGCATCAAGTACACGACATAAGAAAATTCATACCTTAATGTATCTCATGGGAGGCTATCTTATCTTCACAATAAATCTATATTAGCACAATACAACTTCATGACACATCAACTCAACCTAAATAAGGTCATGGTATCCATAATAGTAACTAGCTAACAAGTTCTCATCATAGACTCATAAACATATGTCATTCATGCATAGCAATCACATATGCACAATTAGTCTAGATTAGTGAAACAAACTATCATAATTAGGTCGAATCATACTTGAATGTCTTAACCCTAACCAACTGTATTGGCCAACCCAAATCAAAATGATACATATAACATCAAGATCTTAATTCGATAACCCTAATTGTGAATTTACTAGCATATAACAAAAACAAGTTATATATCATGCTAATCAACCGCATATAACCTAATCATAAATATAACGATACAACAATAGAATGTTAATGTAAACATAATAATAATAAAAATATAACATAATCATCAATTTATCATCGTAAAATAACAATAGCAATGCATATAACCACATGTTACTAGCACTCATGACTATCTGACACATGTGCATATAACTACACTAATCAAATAGCATTTACCATGCATGTATATATAATTAAATTGATTAACTAACATCTATCATGTATGTAACCATAACAACAAGAAAATGCAAAACACATACACACACACACACAGATATATATATATATATATATATATATATATATATATATATATATATATATATATATATATATATAACCCTAATGCATATAAAAATCCATGAATCACATACCTACACGCTAAGCATACAACTTGTATGATGATTTGCTCTTGCCTCAAGGTCCAATGCTGCAACTTCACTTTGATGATATGCATTTCCTACCCTATCTCAACGAACACATTAGCATCATAACATACCAATATCATCATGATTAACTAATTGCATATAGTGACCTTATGCACAACAAGATCAATCAAACCAATGCAAACTTGACCATATGCACCCACTTTACATGTATAACCAATCATGAACAACCAATGCATGTCCCAAATATAACATTACACAAGCAAGCATACATGGATGACATGCAAGCATGACCAATATGTAACCCTATCATAAGCAAGAAATGCATGTACAATATATAACAATATGTAAGCAAGAGTACATGATCAATACATAAACATGAAAAACACATAACGAGTCATATAATCATGACAACATGTTGACAACAACACCATCAACACTTCCATGAAGACACCACTACCACCATGGCCAACATAACACAGATAAAACAAGTACATATATACCTCAACCATACTAAACACACATACAACCAACATAAACACATGATCCACAAACCACCCATCGGTACAAGAGTTGAACCATGATTCAATACCACTCTATAATACCCTTTTCCCACATCTACCCAATTAACTATCCAACTGGGGTAAACATGTGACGAGAGGCTACTAATATGAGGTTCAACCTCCTAGATGACCTTAAGGAAGTGGAACCGACATAAACACCAAAAACACACCTTACACTGCATCATTGACATCCCTGGGAGGTAACCCAACCTTCCAGGGCCTTGTTCCCTGGGGGGAATGATTTTTAGCCCCTTTGAGGCTTAGCTGTGAGATTTTAAGAGCAGGGGAGTGGCTATAAACCCTATAGACGTGGGCTAGCCTTTTCAAGGTAGCATTTAAGGCCCAAACAATCAATTTCCGTACCTGGCTCTGGGAATTGTGCCACATTTTCAACCCCTGAGCCTAGGTCACTGCCCAAAACTTCCTGTAGCTTTAGGAGAGGGTAAATAACATTAAAAAAAACATATCGAAGCAAACACATCAACTGGAACTCATCCGACCCCACCCAACCATGACAGGAATTTTGTCAAACATTTCACAAACATTGCATCTATAAGTGTAAACAACATGAATAAACGTAGTGTTCTAATACTTATATGAGAATCACTAAGAAGAATTTATCCCTTAAATCTTAATCTACATTACAATCTATTTGACCATATAAACATTGTATATTCATTTAGTCGCAAAAACATAGATAGATCCATACATCATCACTCATAAAATACAAGCCTATAACTAGAATTATAGAAACAGAAGTACCATGGATATGATAGCAATAAAATCCATATATAAAATAGTATATTTTCATACAAAATACCAAAGGAATAATCTCTTCATTACTTAATGTAAAACCAACTAGATATGGGACTTCCACGTTCCACCCAACCATAGATTAGTTGAGCCAAATCTACTTCAACCAATCCCCCTCGTGCCATATTTTAGGCATGAATGTGGGAATTAAACTAAAAGAACCAACCAGGGCATACCAAAGCTAAACCACCTCACCCTCATCAGATAGAAATCGGGATTTATACTGAATCAACCTGAATCACTAGGCCAACACCATAAACATGTCATAACTGGCTTTACCATGATCTAACCCCGATCACTAGGCCTAAAAAAGAATGGATATCATCAGATTATACCCCCTACACTGTGAGGAATTTTCTTATCTCCTAGTCTCTCAGGATTTACCGCAACCCACAGTTTTAATGAGGGGCCACTAGGCCCTAAACCGAGATACCACCCTCTAGGCTTTACCGTATATCCCGTCATTCACCGAGAAGGATTCCTAGGCGTAATCAAGGGAAACCACCTCACAGGATTTACCACAATAGAATCTCGGATCACTAGGACCTAATCTGAGGCAAGACCTCTGAGGCATTACCATAACCCACAATCTGAATCAGGTGTGACTTGGCCCTAAACCGAGGCAACACATAAACTCATTTTGTGTTATAAAAATAATAATAATTGGAGATCTGCCTCACTCATCTTTGAGTCAGTCCGGTAAGCCACCTAAGCCAAAACATGAGAACTCCACAACACCATGGCTATCCAGAAATGGCAAGGCTAGGCTAAATACACTGTCACACCTAGAAAAACCCATGCCAAGACAACAAATAACCACATGCAATGCCATGGATATTAAATATAGCAAGGAAAATACACATGCAAATCGATACCTATAAAGGATCTCGCTATAGATGCCTAATCCTACCTATCCCCGCTTGATCTTTGCCTCCCTGCTCCAAATATCCAAGTATGCCACACTCACCAAGAGTGCTCCACGAATACTCTAAGTTTCCAAGAGTATGAGAGAGAGAATAATGCAAGAAAAATCTTGCCAACTTATCCTCAACCTTCTTTTTATCATTGATGCCTCTAGGCTTTAATAACTTCATTTTCCATAATTTTCCTCCATTTTCCTCCTCACATGCAACCTGTGACCTTTGATATTCCTTTTCTCCTAATTTATGTTATTTTAATAAATAAATGTGCCAAAAATGCCTTTCAATGCCTCATGCCTTTGCCTTTGCATTTTTCCTTAGCCATATTATCTGAAATGAACACCCGCTAGGATGTTTTCCCCACCATTCATCTTGGAATACGTGTCCCATCCACTGTGGTTATTATTTTTACTTTTATTACATGGAATATTCAATAGGGATATATTACAAACATGCCTACTGGAAGTGGAGAAAGAATAGACATGGAACTGAAAATCTAACCATTTCAAACCCACGTCTACATACTACACTTCTCTCAAATCTTAACAATTGTGGTAAGCTTTGTAAATGTGTTTAGCCGAGAAATGGAAAAGAAGAGACTACATCTATAACCAGGTTAAATGGGGAAGCGGAGGTGATCCACACAATGAATCAATACTTCTTAAACGACTAGACCCTGAGCATAAAGATATACCTAAGAAGAGAAACTATATTTTTTGTGTTTCCAAGTGTTGTCCCTATGAAAAACACCCTCCAATTTTTTCCTACACTTGAATGTTGGAGCCTCATTGTGATATTATGATGTTTCATTTCAAGTTGTCCATTATCGCTTCATGGTCGGTTGTTGTTTTTCTAAGTTATCAAGTCTTCTTCTAGGAATCTAAGTGTCAAAGCCATTTTCCTACACATTCTTAGCCTTTTGATGCATTATCAAGCACATCCTCTTCTGGAAAGCTCAACAATCAATGTCTGCCCTTTCAAAAAATCATTTCGTAGCCCTTGATAATAATGCTTGTGCAATCTTTGGAACTAGTTCATGCATAGTCACTAGATATAGCGACTATGCAACTCCCAATGATAGTGACTGCACAACCCTTGCTGTCATTTACTATGTCGTTCATAAGGAGAGTGACTGCGCAATCCACGAGGACAATCAGTGCACAATTTCAGTTGATAGT
The DNA here is from genome assembly GCA_034641835.2 of Pinus albicaulis. Lineage (NCBI taxonomy): Eukaryota > Viridiplantae > Streptophyta > Pinopsida > Pinales > Pinaceae > Pinus > Pinus albicaulis. Next base: position 168,648,235 of record CM076573.1, read on the forward strand.
TTCTCCCACACTTAGTTGCAAGTGTATTATCATCCTAGTGAGTTTATCAAATATTAGTGTTGCACTCTTTTTCTTTCATAATTGTCGCTTCCACTTTTTCGAATGTCATTTTTTCTTTCTTTCACTTTCTCAAGAGTTTATTTTGCTTTTTTTATCTTTGACATGTGTCACTTTCACTTTCCTTAGCTTTTGTAAGTGTCATTTTTAGTTATTCTTACTTTCGCAAGTGTCATATTTATTGTTTCCACTCTTGCATATGTTACACATTGGTGCACCACTAGAGGCATCTATAGCACAGTCTATTGCATAAGATAATCTTATATATGCTAAGAATATTTTCTAGACACACTCACACAGCGTAGATCACTTTGGGGATGCATTCGACACTTGCGTTAAAAGTGTCGTAAATTTGTGTTTCAAGTGTCGCAATTGGAGGTAAATATCATATTTCTATAATTTAAATGGATACATGTTGATTTTGGGCGTTGAGTGTTTCATTTTCATGTGGTTGATCATTTATGAGTGTGTGATCATGTTTAACCCTTGTTCATGCTCTGGTTTCTTCCATCTACTTTATTGATCCCAAACTTAATCAATTATAGAATTTTCTTTCCTTTGTAACTTACCCGAAAAAATACCCGTCCTCTTGCCTTCTTTAATTAAACAATACCTAGTCATAAGCCCCAATTAGCCATCCTTTCCTCCTGGAGCTATGAATTGTGCAGTCAATGCCTCTAAGAACTACACATTGAGTAATATAAACATTGTACACTCCCCACCTCTTTCACTTTCTCACCATGCAATATTTGCCAAGTTAGACCTCCAATGCACACTACACATTCTCATTCAACATTCAAGCCATGTCTCTGTCCTTTACTTGGAAAATTTGAAACAAAATACCTCAATCCTTCCAAAAATACACATTACACAATTAGAGTGAGCAAGCCTACCTCACTCGCTCAACTGCGCAACTTTCCCTTCTTTTCCCTCAATCACTACACATTGTGCAGCCACAATGGTTAGGCCATCATCACTTCCTCTGTTTTTGTGCACTATGCAATCACTCAGCCTTCTCCTTAACCACACACTCTGTCCTGTTTAAATAAGTGATTTGCATAATCAGTAAGTTAGATTAGGATATTTTTTGACTTACTTTTCATTGTCATGAGTGAGAAAAAGGAAGGACCATCATGAAGGACAAAAATGAGTCTTGGAATAGGAAAAAAGAGGTGGAAAATCATGCTGACATGGAAGGTTTGGAAACTCATCTAGACCCTTTGGAGGGTGAAGACAAAGAACGAGAAAATATCCATCATGAAGAACTTAAAGCCATTGTAGCAAGGAGAAGATATTTACATTTATGAAATGGTATTATATCACCATCACCAACTCATGGCTTCTCAGGGTGTCATTACAAAGTCATATGAGTTAATATGTTTTTCCACATCACACGTGGAATGTAATTATGTGTTAGGTCCATATATTACTAGTATAGTCCCTTATTGTTGTTAGTGTAACCCCCTTATTGTTATTATTGTACTCCTGTAACCCCCATATTGTTATTATCGTGCCCTTAAATTATTATTGTTAGGTCGACTAGGATTACAATGTGGCCCCATGGACTCCTATATATAGAAAGGAGGTTTTGTAATTTGTATCATCCAAGAATTATTCATTCATGTAATGTATTGGAGGTTGCACCCTCGAAGTGGCTTATTTCTAAGGAGTTGATATCTCTTTTCTTCTATTTTTGGAGCTGGTTTCACAACATTTGGTATCAGAACTTTGGATTCTAGGGTTTTGATGCTCTAAATAGGTCATCGTGGAATTTTCACTACACTTTTTTTTTCTACGAAGGTTCAAAAGAAGAAAGTTTTAGAGTGTGAAGCCTAAATCTTGAGGAACATCGTCGCAAAATTTCAGAGCTTGGTTCGAAATATTTTTGGAGATATGATCTGTGGAAGTTAGGGCTTTTTGCAAGCTCCTGAATTTCACTTAAAAAGGTCATCACGAAATTTTCGCTATAACGTTTTTTCTACAAAGGTTCAGAAGCTGAAATTTTTAGATCACGAAGCCAAAATCCCGAGGAACATCATCGAAAAATGTTAGGGCTTGGTTCGCAATATTTTCGGTGATATGATCTATGGAAGTTAGGTCTTTTTTAGGCTCCCGAATTTCATCTCAAAGAGGTGATCATGGGAAAATATTCATAACTCTCTCTCTGGGCATCAGATTGGAATTCTGTAAAAAGTGAATGGAAGTAAACAGAATATAGTTTCCTTTATATAAATTTTAGAGCCAAAGGAGCAAACAGTGACACATGGAAAGTCGTACAAGTTCGCACTACTGAACTATTCCATAATTAGGTCATTGTGGGGGATTGGACACATAAATTTGTCTTGAAGAATCCAAATCAAGTCAGACCTATGGCATTTGAAAGAAGCTTCAAAGGACTACTACAGGGTCAAATTTTAGATATTGAGGATATGCAAGTATAGAGATAAGCCAATTTTAATATCGAGCTCCTCAAAGGCAAGTAAAAGGTGTGTATTTTTTTTCCGAATTGCATAAGTCTTGTTTGAAGAACCAAGTTGAATTGATTCCAAGGGAATATTGTAGAATAGATATCAATATTGGATTCTCAAATGGCCCCTAAAAAGAATTCAACACCCATTAAACCTTTGTAAGGCTCTACTATGACTCATGAAGACGAAGAATGACAACATGACATATCAAAATTACAAGAGCAAGTGCAACAAATTTCTCTCTCGCAAAGAGCAACAAAAAATTACATGGAAGTTTTGAAGAAAGGCATGGAAACTAAGATGGATGGTTTGAAGAAAGGCTTGGAATATAAGATGGATGGTTTGAAGAATGGAATGGAAGCTAAGATGGATGGCATGGAAGCTGGCATGGAATCTAAGATGGATGACATGGAAGCTAAGATGGAAAACATGAAGAATGATCTAAAGTAGACATCGAAGGTTTGGAAAAGTTGATACAAGAAATTTTTCCTAATGGTGAAAATATAGTGGAGGAAACTCATGATGAGAACAAAATAAATGTTAATCGTGATTTCATAAACTCTAATGTTTGATGGAAGAACCATCATATTCCAAAGATGGATATGAGGAAGTTTGATGGCAAGGACCCCGTAACATGGATACTACAGATGGAGCAATATTTTGATCTCAATAATGTGAAAAACACACAAAAGATACGCATTGCAACTTTACATTTAGAACAAAATAAATTTGTATGGTATCGATGGCTTTGCTCCCGTAAAAAAATTGTCACTTGGTCAATTTTTACAGAGGAAATGATAGCACATTATGAGGATACAAAGAGCAACACCTTGTTTAGCCAATTGATAAATCTCAAACAAAAGGGTTTAGTGGGGGAGCACATTAAGGACTTCCAAAAATTGAATATAAGGGTAACTGATATTCCAGAGGAACACAGGATTGATCTCTTCATAGGCACTTTAAAGGATAACATCCAACATGAAGTTCGCGTTTTGGAACCTGATTCATTGGTGAAGGCATTCAGGTTGGCAAGAAAAGTTGAATGTAAAATTATGGCGACAAGGAAGCCTACAACTCAATTCTATAAAGAAGGAAGTGTTTCTACGCCTAGATTTCCACAACCTACAAAGTTGACACCACAACAATTGGAAGAAAAAAGAGAAAAAGGGATTTGCTACAGTTGTGATAGCAAATACACTAAAGGTCATAAGTGTGCTGAAAAGAAATTATTTTACATAGATTGTGAAGAAGAAGAAGAAAATGAACAAGAAGAGGATATACACCAGGAACCGGCCCTAGAAGAGGAAGAAATGAATCCGACCATATCATATAATGCACTGGCAGGAATTACCACTCCTCAAACTCTCAAGATAGCAGGACAGATCAAGAAGAAAAAGGTAATAGTGTTGATTGATTCAGGTAGCACCCATAATTTTATTCATTGTAAGGTAGCCAAGGAATTAAATTGTTTCCTATACCCAGCACCAGAATGTGAAGTGATGGTTGCAAATGGAGGAACTATAAATTGCTCTAGAAAATGCCATAATATCAAGCTAACCATGGGGGAATATGTATTGACTAGTCCAATGCTTTCCATTCCTATGGGAGGTGCTGATGTTGTACTAGGAGTACAATGGTTACAATATTTAGGGACGGTAGCTTTTAATTTTCAAGAACTTTTCTTGAAATTTTTTTCAGAAGGAAAGGAAGTCGAATTACGGGGTATTGAAGGGAAGCCAGGAAGGATAATAAGCTCTAATGTCATGACAAAACTTCTAAAGAAATAACAACAAGGCGTAATTTCACAATTATGCTCTCTATAAGTTCCAACATCAAAATCATCTATTTCTGCAGATCTCCAACAAGTCTTGGACAATCATTCCAAGGTGTTTGAAACTCCCAAAGGACTCCCACCTATTCGTGATCATGATCATGCTATTCATTTGATTCCAGGAAGTGTTCCTCCAAACATCCAGCCTTATAGATATCCTTACTTCCAAAAGAGCGAAATTGAACGTATGATTGCAGAAATGTTAGAGGCGGGTATAATTCAACCTAGTCAAAGTTCTTTCTCTGCTCCTATAGTATTGGTACACAAGAAGGATGGATCATGGCACATGTGTCCAGATTATAGGGAGCTCAATAAACTCACCATTAAAGATAAATTTCTCATTCCTGTGATTGATGAATTATTGGATGAATTACATGGAGAAATTTATTTTACCAAGTTTGATCTTCGTTCAGGATATTATCAAATTAGAATGAAGACTGAAGATATTTCGAAAATAGCATTTCGAACTCATGAGGGTCATTATGAATTTTTGGTCATGCCTTTTGGCATTACCAATGCACCTTCTACATTTCAAGGGTTGATGAATTCCATTTTCAAGCCCTTCCTTAGAAAATTTGTGCTAGTATTTTTTGATGATATACTAATCTACAACAGGTCTTGGAAGGATCATGTTGAACATGTTGACAGGGTGCTCAAACTATTGCAGGAGAAAAAATTATATACAAAAACATCCAAATGTTTCTTTGGAGTACAAGAGGTGGAATATCTGGGTCATATTGTATCTCACGAGGGTGTTAAAGTAGACCCTAACAAAATTAAAGCCATTAAGGAATGGAAAGTCCCCACAACCATAAAGTAGTTGAGAGGATTTCTCGGGTTAACAGGGTATTATCGCAAGTTTGTTAAGAATTATGGGAGAATAGCAGCACCTCTAACAACATTATTGAAGAAAGATGCATTTTCATGGACTCCTGAAGCAACTAAGGCCTTTGAACATCTTAAAGAGGCAATGTGCCTAGCACCAATCTTAGCTACGCCAGACTTCACAAAAGCCTTTATTGTGGAATGTGATGCCTCAGGAAATGGAATTGGTGCAGTTTTAATGCAGGAAGGAAGACCCATTGCTTTTGAAAGTCGTCCAATCAAAGGAAAGTATTTACAAAAACCTATTTATGAGAAGGAAATGTTAGCAATACCGCATGCACTAAAGAAATGGCGAACTTACCTAATGGGAAGACACTTCAAGGTAAAAACTGATCATGATAGTCTTAAACACTTTTTGGAACAAAGACTATCTTCAGAAGAGCAGCAAAAATGAGTCACAAAGATGTTGGGTTATGACTTTGAAATAATCTACAAAAAAGGGAAGCTAAATGTTGTTGCAGATGCACTCTCAAGAAAGAATGAAGAGGTGGAAGCATTGCTTTGTGCCATTTCTATTATCCAACCAGATTGGATAACCAAAGCATGAGATGAATGGAAGAAGGGCGAAGAAGTGTGGACACTCATTCAAAAGTTGCAGCAAGATCCTAGTACATCTGATACATTTAGTTGGAAAAATGATTCCTTATGGTACAAAGATTGCTTATATCTTTGTAAGAATTCCCAACTAAAACAAAATATTCTTTTGGAATTGCACACTTCTCCTTTAGGAGGACACACAGGATTTTTAAAAACTTACCACAGGGTGAAGAAAGATTTTTTTTGGGATGGCCTTAAATCTGATATTCAAAAGTTTGTGGCGGAATGTTTGGTTTGCCAGCAGAATAAAGTGGAAACAATTAAGACCCCGGGACTTCTACAACCTTTATCCATTCCAAGTCAACGTTAGGAGGAGATTTCAATGGATTTTATCACAGGTTTACCTAAGTCTGAAGGAAAGAGTGTCATCATGGTGGTAGTTGATAGACTTACCAAGTATGCACACTTTTGTGCATTATCTCATCCATTTAAAGCAAGTACAGTTGCTACTACATTTATGGACGCAATTCAAAAGCTACATGGAAGCCCAAGGGTTATTGTGAGCGACAAGGATCCCATTTTTACTAGAAATTTTTGGACGGAGTTATTTTCTTGTTTGGGTACTCAATTAGCTCATAGCTCATCTTATCATCCTCAATCTGATGGTCAAACAGAGATAGTAAATAAATTTTTGGAAGGATATCTTCGTTGTTTTGTATCTGATAAACAAACACAATGGGTCAAGTGGTTACCTCTCACTGAATGGTAGTATAACACTTCCTTCCATACTGCAGCAAAAATGACCCCATTTATGGCACTTTATGGATATCATCCACCATCCATCACATCATCTTTAAGGGAAAATTCGAAGGTTCAAGCAGTGGAAGATCACATCGAGCATCAGCAAGAAGTTCTCCAACTCTTAAAGGATAACCTGAATTTGGCACAAATCGAATGAAACAACAGGCAGATCAACATCGCAGCGAGAGAAGTTTTGATGTAGGAGATTGGGTATTTTTACGGCTACAACCATACAAACAAATGTCCCTCAAGCAAGCTAAGAAGGATAATAAATTATGGCCAAAGTACTATGGTCCTTACAAGGTGTTGCAAAAGATTGGTACTATGGCATACAAATTGGAGCTTCCTGCTTCTTCACGAGTGCATCCAATTTTCTATGTTTCATGCTTAAAGAAGGTTATAGGTGAAAATCTTCCAGTTCAAACAATATTGCCCGAACTTGATGAGGAAGGAAAAATCATATTGGAACCTGAAGCAGTCACGGAAACAAGAACTCGACAGCTACGAAATCGATCAATTTCAGAGTATCTCATCAAGTGGAAGAACTTACCCACTGAAGATTCTACATGGGAGGATGAAAATTTTATACAAAAGCACCCAGAGCTACTCAAGCATTGAGGACAACACTTTTTTTGAAGGAGAGGGGCATGTTAGGTCCCTATATTACTAGTATAGTCCCTTATTGTTGTTAGTGTAACCCCCTTATTGTTATTATTGTACCCTTGTAACCCCCATATTGTTATTATTGTGCCCATAAATTATTATTATTTTAGATAAATGAGATTACATTATTTATAAGATATTATACAGAGGTTTGTAGGTTATCATCAAAATTGTTCCATTATAATGTATTAGGTTTCCCATAAAGTGAAAGCATTTCACTAAGGTGTTGATATCTCTTTTATTCTATTTTTGGAGTTGGTTTCACAACATTATGTAATTTGCAAAAATGAGAAAACGTAAAATATGTGGAAGCCCAATGGTCCCACATAGAAATTGAAAAGTAACTAGAAATTTCTAAATTCATGTGGATAAAAGGTCACATAGGAATTTGAAAGAGTCATAGTAGAATCTGAAGATTCATGAGGGAGGTTAAGAGTCACATGGAAGGTGGAGAGTCATCTCATTTTTTATAAATACACCCTCATATCTAAAGAGAGGGAACTTTGGAATTTTCACCTTAGCTTCTCTGGTTTGTTTCCTAGTTAGGCCTCCATTGCTCACTATGAATTCTCAATCAGCAGTCAAGCCCTTTCTTATTCATATACTTCCTCAACTATGCAATAAAATACCTCAATCCTTCCAAAACTACACGTTACACAATCACAGTGAGCAAATATACCTCACTGCATCCCTCACTCCCTCAACTGTGTAGTATTTCCTTCATGTCCCCCAATCACTACAAATTATGCAACCACAATGATTATACCCTCATCATTGCCTCTTGTTTTTGCACATTATGCAATCCTTGATCCTTGTCCTCAATCCTTCACTCTCCCCTGATTCAATCACTGAGCTGCATAAGAAGAAGTTATATTATGATATTTTTTTACTGAAATTTCCTTGTCATGAGTGAAATTCATTTTCATGTGTACCATCTCAACATGGAAAGGTGATGCTAAAGGAATATTCCAAGTAGGAGTTACAAGAGAGAGCTTGCGAAAAAGGACCAAAAGGAAGAACCATCATGAAGGACACGAAGGAGTATTGGAATAGGACAAAAGAGGTGGAAACTCATGCTCACATGGAAGTTTTCGACACTCATCTAGACCCTTTTAAGGGTGAATAAGAAAAATAAAATATCCATCATGAAGAAGTTAAATTCATAGTATCAAGGAGAAGATCTTGGCATTGATGAAATGAAGTGTTATGTCACCGTTGCCAAGTCACGGCTTCTCATAATTTCAAAACAAAGTAATATGAGCTAATGTGTTTTTCCACATCACATGTGGAATGTAATTATGTAATTTTCAAAAGTGATAAAACGTAAAATGTGTGGAAGCCCAGTGGTCCCACATGGAACGTGAAAAGTCACTAGAAATTTCTAAAGTCGTGTGGATACTCAAAGGTTACATAGGAATTTGAAAGAGTCATAGTAGAAAATGAATAGTCATGAGGGATGCCAAGAGTCACATGGGAGGTGGAAAGTCATCTCATTTGTTATAAATACGCCCTCGTAGCTCAAGAGAGGGAAATTTAGACTTTTCACCTTGGCTTATTTGTCTTGATATAGGAGAGAAGAACTTTTTTTGGAGAAGAAAGTGGTGACTTAATGTTCCACTATTGGGGCTAGTGTGGTAGCATTGTAATTTTATATCTTGGGACTTTAAATTAATATATGAAGCTCTCAGAGTCGACACACTTTCATGCATATTTCATGATTGATTGTGAGACTATTTTTTCAATGTTTTGTTGCATGTTTATGCTTACACATACTAATGAAAATGAATTATTTCTTTGTCTTTGGTATGTATCTTGGTGAAAGCGCATTGTTACTTTCTTTTTTGGTCTTTGTTATCTTGTGAACTAATTTACAGTTTAATCAATGATTATTTCATGATGTTTTGTGTCTCTTTTAGGATAGTGCTATTATTTTTCTTGGAAAGGCTCACTCTTTTTTTTCCCCTTCCATGAAAGTACCTTATATACATTGCAATTGTATGTCTCATAGTGCCAACATACTTACTTGTTTCAAGGATTATTTTTGTAATCTCTTATGTTGATAATTGCATCCAAGACAAATTCTTAAGAATAATGGAAACCAACCTTATTTCTAGGTCAAGGCACCTATTCCAAACATTGTGAGGTCTATTTTGGGTTTCATACCATGGAGATCCCCTTGGTCGATGGATTTCTAACACCATCAATGATACCGATCACACTGCGTTAAATCGTTTCATTAATGTACTTCCTTTTTTATTTTCTTTTCTTTAAATATTTGTGGCAAAAGTACTGCATAATATTCTACTAATAATTTTTATTTATTTTTTCAATTTATTTTATGTTGATTAGCCACAAAATTATTAATACAAAAATCCAATCTAGTTACCCAAACAAAATGAAATACACCCAATTCACAATACTAAAATCTAGTCTAGTTTCCCAATCAAACTGAAATACATCCATTTCATAATATTAAAATCTAGTCTAGTTTTTCAAACAAAATGAAATACATCCAATTCATAATACTAAAATCGAGTCTAATTGTTCAAACAAAATGAAATACATCCAACTCATAATACTAAAATCTAGTCCAATGAGGTAGAATGATACTAAATAAAATATTATGAATACAAAATGGAATACACCTATTTCATAATACTAAAATAGCAATTGCATCACATGTTGCAAAGGAAACATCGTAAGGTTTTGGTATAGGAAAGAATAACATATAAGAAAGAAGAGGTAGTAGGAACTTTCTCGACTCCAACTGATCCTCAAGAATAAGGGGTGGAGAATTATGTTTACTGGACCTCAAATCAAAATATCCATATTGGGTAATTGATGTGGAACAAATTATTTGTTATTAATTGCATTTAAAATGTGTTTTTTCATAATGGATGAGACATTTTGGCCAAAGTACTGAAGACCTCTAAATGACGAAATATGTTTTTTTTTTTTTTTCCCTGCATGAAGGATGCACTTGGTTTCTATGACCAAGTTGGGCAGGCTTCACCCTTCCATGAAATTATTTGCTTCTATCATGAAATTATTTGCTTCTATCACATTCACAATGTTTAATTCCTCTTATACTACTTCTATAACTCTAACTCTGCTCTACAGCGAGAATTATTTAATGGAATAAAAACTTATCACTATGACATGTTGTACTTCATAAGATACTACTAAGAAGCTTAAGTATGGTAAATCCACCTTCACCTGTCATTTAAACATAGAGCATAGAGTTATCTTAATCATCAATTTTATGGATAAGTGAAATTTGGGGCCTTTTTAACCCTTGGGGATGATTAATTAATCTCAGTTCACATAATTTATATTTATAAATTATATACTATCATATTTCCAGAACTCCTCTTTGAACGACCAATATTTCATTTCTTTGGAACTTTTCACCTCAGTCAAAATAACAAACATCATGAAGACCCAAAAGTAGGAAGAAAAAATCAGCTCATAATCAAGGAATCTAGCGACTTCTTTAAGGATCATAATTCAAGATTTTAGTGCCTTTTAAAGATCATTTATTTTCCCATCAAATAAAAAGCAACAACCAAATTTTGTAGTGACAAGAATGAGAACAAATTTTAAATGTAATAACTCCCTTCCCTAGTGATAGTACATTTTTGTTTTGAAAATAATAGATTCCTCCCCAAGTGACCCTTTAGAGATACCTTTTTTTTCAATTGATTGCAATAGGTAAGTGTATTTTCTCTAGTATTTTCTCACTCATTGAATTTAAGGGCAGAGGTAAAGAGACTACTAGACAAAAAAGAGAAGAGTGACTGAATGTCAAATGAAAATAACATTGAGGAATCTCTCCTGATATTCTCATGTGGGCCTTCTTCAATTGATGAGGTAGTAGGAACTTTCTCCTCCAGAATAAGCAGTGGAAAATTATGTTGAGTGAATTACTACTCATGTAACTTTGACTCTTCCTTACAATTGGAATGTTTCTCTTCCCACAACTCTATCTCAAGTTATAATTCTAGCTTTCTCTTGTTTATGAATAAATTGTCTCTATATCACTATTTTCTCTCTCTTTTTGAGTGCTTGCTTGAATCAATGAGATAATGTAGCTCATATGGATTCCAAAATCCTTGAGTAATACATTTTCTGAAGAGTCCTCTTCTATTTTTAATTCTACTATTTGGTCCTCCATAGCCTTGTCAACGTCGTTTCCTTCTAAAGAATCATACATTCTCACATTTTCCAAATTCCAATATTTTTTATTGCACTTCTCATGTGTATCAGGGAAAATGGATTCCATTATGCCTCTTTAGGTCTTGTTTAATGTTGGAAGTTTCTCTTCACCAATATCCTCTCCTTTCTTCTGTATCCTTAACTTTGATACAAAAATTTGTTACCCGACCCCTCTAAAGGTAAATTTAGTGTTATTTAAGAAATGATAATTATGAACATTCATCATTATTGCTCAAGATAACCTTTCTATCATACTTTGTTGGAGAGCATAGTAGCACAAAAATGTAATATTTAAATACATAAATATTTATTTTCCATTTTTATATGTTTTTTATCCATGTAATATAAATTATTTAGTTTTGTGGAATTTAATTTTATGATATAAATTTTATTATAAATAAAAAATTTATAATACAAAACAAGAAAAACTATGTATATTTGGATATATGAAAATTTAGATACATTATATTAAGTAAAGTTTTAAAAGAAAAATGGTTATAAACATTTAAAAATAATTTTATTAAATAATTAGTTTAGATCCAGAGTTAAGATTGATTTAGGCCATCTTATTTCCTCCTATACAGAAACTACATTCATACCATGGGTCAATACCATGGGTATATTTATAGTTTATCATTATTTTATTTTATTATTTTTATTTTTTATTGTTTTGATCCAATGGCTCAAACATGGACACAATAACAGTTAGGGGAGTTGTTTTCAAATAGCTAGAGGAGTTGTTTGATGCTTTACTACATAAATATATATTTTGATGCAACAATTTAATTTAGATTACTATATAATATTATTATTTTTTTATATTAATTTTTTTTTCTATTTATATTTTAATTAAAATCTAATGTTCTCTATATATTTTTATACCTTAATTAAAAAAAAAAAACCACCTAAAAGACAACATTAATTAACAAAGCAAAGTATTGATTCAAAAATGAAATAGTGTAAGAGGTTTGGATTTAGATTGATTGATTAAAAAGGTAAGTTAGTTAACGAGGCAAAGTATTGATTAATAAATGGAATAAAGTAAGATGAAGTAATATATTTTGCTATAATACTTATTGATGTTTTTTTTAATGAAAAGAACTTGTTTGTTTATTAATTTATAATAGTAATTTTAATTATTTTTAATAATTATATTAAATAAAATAAAATATTAATTAGATTCACTTAAATAATTAATTTTTTTAATAATTTTTTATTTAAATTATAGAAATATATAGTTTAAAAAATAAATAAATAATTAATTATAACATCATTTTAAATTAAAAAATTAATTATGACTTTACTTTAAATTAAAGAAACGCAATTATTTTTTCCTCCCTTTTTCGCATAAATATTACATAAATAAGTTTTCCTTGGTCTAAAATAAATAGATTCATACACACACGAAAGAAGAGAAGTAGTTATTTCTCTGTTTTTTAAGAGGTTAAAGAAATAGCTATCTTTTCATTTCAACTTTGGAGAGCGAAAAGATTTCGAAATAAAAGCAAACGAAGAAACTAAGAATAGTAATAGTCGTTTGGGTTTTAGATGTTAAATTGATACTTGGGTATATGGCTAGGTTGAAAATTGAGTCATCTGCGCATGGTGTCTCTGCCATGGAAGTGCCAGGGAGGTTAAATTATTACTCTTGGAATGGTTTGTCGCATCAAAATCAGATATGCGGAGGCCCCATAACAAAAGATAGTCCGTGATTTTCAAAGTTCTCCTTTCCTTTAATCTTTCATTATAATTTGGATACCACCCAATGATATCGTTCAAGACAGGAATCGACTCCTTAATCCACGATGACAGTCAGATTGCTCCCTGGCTGCTTGTTTGTTTGAAAAATAGTCGGGAGACAAGTGAGAAGGAAAAGAGGAGATTGAAGGGAGTCTCACTCGAAGAGGAACATAAGAAAAACATGGCAGAAGATGTGACTTCAATGCTCACTGAACATATCTTTGAAGAGAGTTTCAGAAAGGATTTCAAGTCTCTGTTTGACGAGCTTGAGAAACTTGAGGATTTTCTGTCAGTGGAGCATTGCGGACTCCGGAGCAGCTGGCAACGTCTCCAAATTGTGTTTCCAATCAAAAGCAAACATAATATTCTAATCACCAGTTGTAATATGAAAGTTGCAGAAGGTTTGGAAGTTACTAGTTTTAAACTTTACAGAAGTACAATATGTATAATGAAGAAGAATAAACTTTCAAGTCCAACTATTGGACAACCTTGCACGAAGGAGGTTTGGAGCTCTTGGGGCAGAATCCTTCTTCTGATCTGAACACCTGCCTTTATTGCAAACTGGTGCTATTCACCAACCGTCTAACTGCGACACTTGCACCTGCGAATTGAGGTTCTCCAGAAGTAACGTAAGCGCTCAGTAAGTTGAGTAATTTTTGATTGCATGCAGCATTAAGCTAATTGCGTGTTCAGGTGATGCAATAATTGTGGTTTTTGCATCAACTATCCAACCCATTGTAGGGAGCTTCTCCATGGAATCTCCTGTAAAATACTCTGCAGTATTGCCAGTGCCTTAGAATTGGGGACTTTGCAATTAAATACATCAATAGTCCACCACATTGGAGTCTTTCAACACACGCAACATTTAAATTGAAGTGGATTCATTACACACAACCTAAAACCCTAAGCTATAACCAGTCTTGGCCCTTCAAGAACTTGGTTCCGCAAGAAAATTACCTATAAAATCTAAGGATGACAGCGAAGTTTGTTTGCCTTGAGATCAGCTTACTCTAGGGTTTATCGCTACTGATAAACAAAGCTCGATTTTTAAAACTTTCTGTCAAAAAGGGATATGCTCAAGGAGACTAACCCCCCTCTAAACCTAAAAGTAAATATTTTCTATTTAAAACAACAACAATAAAAACCAATCCTCCGAACAAATAACAAACCCAGAGTTTATGGTGGTTTCATAGATGCAATATTTTCCCAAGAGTCAGTGTTACCTTAAGCCAGTGATATCATTGCCCACAACCATAGAACTGGGTAGAAAAATGCATGCATACAGAATCCATTCTGGGTAGCAAGACACATGCATACATAATCAACTCTGGTTAACAGAATTTCTGAAACAAAAAATTATGATAACGAAGAATTCTTCTACCAACCGCCTAATTTATATGTATATGTTTTGAAAAAACAGGGAAAAACCATGAAACTCAATTGGAAGAGAGCGAAGGCTCACCTTGTCTAGCAATATTGAGAGCATATCTATGTCTTTCTCGTCGCTATTGTCTTTCGATTCCGCATCTTGTCCATGAGAATCATGTGAGTTAGCGTTACTGAGTAGACAATGGAGAGCCGATTCTATTAATTCCAAATTCCTCTGTGCCACCCTATTTGTCATTACAGTCCTGCTTTGGGTATCCATGTGATCTTTTGTATCGGGGCATTTGTTGGTGTCAGTCTCAGCAATGCGAAGCAGCCCATAGAGGAAGTTTTTAAAGGGAGGTTGATCTGCGTCTGCATCTTTCTGATCGTATTTCGTAGTATAGTGGAAAAACATTAATATAGTATAGTGGAAAAATATTAATAATATTCACTGAGTGAGTTAGTTAGGTTGAAGAGGCACTGGTTCTAATGGTCTAAAACATTTCAATCCAATAACCCAAACATTCACAGAGTGGCAATTAGGAAAGTTGTTTTCAAATAATGACACCTTATGGCATAATTATACTCCAATTAAATAAAGATGATATTAAAAAAATAATTGTCATATAAAATGAAAAACATTCATTTGATAATACAACTAATATAAATTTCAATAATTAATTTTATTTTTTAAAATTTAAAATTCTTTTACATTTAACAATATTGGAATACTCAAATCCAATAGAATTATGGTAGAATGATATTAAAAAAAATAGTTACCCACAAGAAATGTAAGACCTCTATTTCTATTTCCTAATACTAAAATATCTTCCCCACTGTACTTTTGAGAAAGCCATGTGCATGTGAAGAATTAATTTTATTTTTTAAAATTTTAAATTCTATTACATTTAACAATATTAGAATACTCCAATAGAAAATAATATTAATAAAGTTATGTGGATACTCAAAGGTTAGATAGGAATTTGAAAGAGTCCTAGTAGAAGTTGAAGAGTCACGAGGGAGGCCAGGAGTCACATGGGAGTTGGAGAGTCATCTCATTTGTTATAAATACACCCACATAGCTCAAGAGAGGGCACTTTGGACTTTTCACCTTGTCTTCTCTATCTTGAGGTAGGAGAGAAGAACTTTATTTGGAGGAGCAAGTGGTGACTTAATGTTCCACTATTGGAGCCAGTGTGGTAGCATTGTAATTGTATATCTTGGGACTTTAAATTAATATATGAAGCTCTTAGAGCCAACACACTTTCATGCATATGTCATGATTGATTGCAAGACTATTTGTTCAATTTTTTCGGTGCATGTTTATGGTACACATACTAATGAAAATAACTATTTATTTGTCTTTAATATGTATCTTGTTGAATGTGCATTGCTACTTGCTTTTTTTGTCTTTGTTATCTTGTGAACTAATTTTCAAGTTAATCAATGATTATTTCATGTTGTCAACATACTTACTTGTTTCAAGGATTATTTCTGTAATCTCTTATGTTGATAATTTCAGCCAAGACAAATTCCTAAGAATAATGGAAACTAACCTTATTCTAGGCCAGGGCACTTACTCCAAACATTGTCAAGTCTTTTTGGTGTTTCATAACGTGGAGATCCCCTTGGTTGATGGATTTCCAACATCGTCAATGATATTGATCACATTGCCTTAAATCGTTTCATTGATGTACTTCCTTTTTATTTTATTTTCTTTAAATCTTTGTGGCGAAAGTAATGTATAATATTCTACTAATAGTTTTAATTATTTTTTCAATTTATTTTATGTTGATTAGCCACAAAATTCTTAATACAAAAATCTAGTCTAGTTACCCAAACAAAATGAAATACATCTACTTTATAATACTAAAATCTATTTCAGTTGCCTAAACCTAATGAAATACATCCAATTCATAATCCTAAAATCTAGTCTAGCTTCCCAATCAAACTGAAATACATACAATTCATAATATTAAAATCAAGTCTAGTTGTTCAAACAAAATGAAATGCATCAAATACATAATACAAAAATCCGGTCTAGTTGTTGCAACAAAATGAAATACATCCAATTCATAATACTAAAATCTAATCCAATCAAATAGAATGATACAAAAGAAAATTATTATAAATACAAAATAAAATACATCTATTTCATAGTACTAAATTATACCCCAATTAAATAAATAATATTAAAAAAATAATTCTCATATAAAATGAAAAACATTCATTTAATAACACAACTAATATAGATTTTAATAATTAATTTTATTATTTAAAATTTAAAATTCTTTTGTATTTAACAATATTGAAATACTCAAATCCAATAAAATTATGACAGAATGATATTAAAAAAAATAGTTACCCACACTAAATGTAAGACCTCCATTTCTATTTCTATTTCCTAATACTAAATGTCTTTCCCAATGCAACTGTATTTTTGAGAAAGTGAAGAATTTATTTTATTGTTTAAAATTTAAAATTCTTTCGCTGTACCAATTGCTCCAGCAAAATTGGCCCAATGCCATCGGTGCTCACCTCCGCTACGAGCAGTACTCATTTTAGTATCAACTATCCCGAATGCATCTAAATAAAACTGTAGCGATATGGCTTTGTCGTTGGAAAATGGGCTTGTTATAGTTTCTATGTTATCTTCTAGAATGTCTTACTAAGTTTGAGTTATAGATTCTATGCTGTGTTTTAGATTGTAATTTTTTAATGTAAGTTTGAGATCTTCAGTTGGCTGAATAGTGAATCATAATCTTCAATGGTTGTGGCTATGTTTTATAAAATTTAGTGTATTTCAAATCCAAATCTAATCATTTTCTTGTTCTTTTATTTTTATTATGTTTTTACAATTAATTTTATTCCTTGAACAAATTATTGTATAATTATTTATTTTATTTGCATTACTTGACTTTTTTGTTTTCATTATAAGCTGCAATAATTTAAACGGTAAACAAGTTAATTTAAATCATATTTAGTGAATCTAAAATTCAAATATATATATATATATATATATATATATATATATATATATATATAAAATAAAAAATTAAATATTAATAATAATATTTACATATTAAAAATTAAAACTTATTTCATATTATTTCATTTAAATTAGCCATATTCGTAGGTTCATTTAGCTTCACTTCGCCTCTAATATTACTATATCTGATGGTGGTATCAACAACACTTATCTCAATTATAAATTCTCAATACATGGCTTCTTGGTCCACCTCTCTCTTCATCTAACTTGTAAAGCAAAAATTTATCAGAATCTTGTTTACAGCGGTCAAAATTCAGTATTTTGGGTACCCTAAAAGATTTTGATAGTGCTGAATCTATTTCCACTATCAAAAATGCAATTCAAACACTCCAACTACTTGATTTTTTAAATTATTTTTTACCAAATTTCGGCAAAAAACTGATGTCCAAGCTATTCCATATGCTGAATAGACAACTAGACAACTTCAAAAGCTGTCCCATGAAGGAGTTCCTACATCACAGCGTAGATAGAGACAGTCACCTGACCGATTTACTGGATACATGGCTCTGATGAGCAAGTGTATCATGATGGAGCCATCCTCTTTCGAGGAAGTTGTGGAGGATCCTGCATGGGTAGATGCCATGGTGGAAGAGTATGATTCGATTGTCAGAAACAGTGCATGGGAGATTGTCCTAAGGCCGGAAGGGAAATCAGTGGTAGGTTCGAGATGGATCTACAAAGTGAAGCAAGCTATTGATGGGAGCATTGAAAAGTATAAGGCAAGATTTTTTGCTCGGAGCTTCTCACAGATCGAGGGGATCGACTATGAAGAAACCTTTGCACCTGTCGCAAGGTATTCTTCCATACAGACCATCTTTGCTCTCTCAGCGCAGATGGGTTGGCACATTCATCAGATGGATGTGAAGATTGCGTTCCTTAACGGAATCATTGAGGAGGAGGTGTACATTGAGCAGACTGAAGGATTCGAAATCTTCAGCAGCAAGTCACATGTGTGCAGGCTCAAAAGAGCATTGTATGGGCTGAAACAAGCACCTCGTGCTTGGTACACATGGATAGACAGTTATTTCACTAGACTTGGTTTCGCCAAGAGTGAGGTGGATCCAAACCTATACCAGATTGTGGTGGAGGGAAAGCTTTTGATCATTGTGCTTTATGTAGATGATTTAATACTAACATGTGATGAACTGTTGATACACTCATGCAAGGCAGATCTTGCAAAAGAGTTCAAGATGAAGGACTTGGGCCTCCTTCATTATTTCTTGGGATTGGAAATTTGGCAACGGAAAGGTGAACTGTTTGTGTCTCAAGGCAAGTATGCTTGGGAGATACTGGAGAAGTTTCACATGCAAGGCTACAAGCCTATTGACACTCCTCTTCCTGGTGGTTGGAGGAAGGAGGATGCTACATCGGTAGAGGTAGTGGATGCCATTGTTTATCGACAGTTGGTTGGTTCACTCATGTATTTAGTCAATACACGACCGGACATATGCTATGCTGTGAACCAGCTTTCACAAGCGACGGTGAAGCCTACCAAGCTCTTTTGGAAGGTAGGCAAGCATGTCATGAGGTATCTCTGGGGCACATCTGAGTATGGATTGTGGTACAGACAGTCGGATGAGGTGAAGCTGCATGGCTTCACGGATGCAGATTGGGCAGGAAGCCCAACGGACAGAAAGAGCACATTTGGAGGGATTTTCAGTATCGTATCTACAACAATTTCTTGGTACAACAGGAAACAAAGATCCATGGCACTCAGTTCAGCAGAGGCGAAGTACATGAAAGCAAGTTTGGCTGCATGCGAGGCTATATGGATGAGGAAGATCCTGGTCGGTTTTTTCGGTTCTCATTTAGATCCTACTATGATATATTGTGATAATCAGAGTTGCATTAAACTCTCAGTTAATCCAGTATTTCAAGATATATCTAAATATATTGACATTCGGTACCATCATATCAGAGATTGTGTGCAGCGGAGGATCATGTTGCTTTCTTACATTCCTATGGAAGATCAGAATGTAGATATTCTGATAAAGGTGCTCACCAGGAGAAAATTTGAATACCATAGAGACGGGATTAGGGTGGAAGATAATCCCTATCTTGTTGAGAGGGAGTGTTGAGATTCAACAAGATGATGAGCTTAGTGAAAAGAGTCGCCTTTGCTAAGTGGGCCTCGCAGGCTATTTTTGGCGCAAAGTCTATTTTTAGACTATGTCTATTTTTAGATATGTCGATCATATTCTATGAGTTGCAAGATGCTATTTGTGGATGGTTCGTCAAGTTGGAAAAATATATGGACTTCTATTTTTAGACATTTTGGGTGAAGTCTATTTTTAGATTGCCAGTCTAAAAACAGACATGTCGGATATTATTTTCTCTTGAGTAATAATATTTAGACCCTAAACAACAACTTATTCTCTTGGAGCACTTTAGTTCAGTGCACAGATGTGGCACATCAGCTGACAGAAGGAATTACGCTATTCATGAGGGTTTACTGGAGCTATTGCATGGAGGACTCAGTTAGAACTCAAGTGGCAGAGTTATGACACAGTTGGAAGAAGTAGTTATGGAGTTGTATTTAGTTTAACTCAGTTAGACTCAGTTGAGCTAGTTGTATCTAATCTAACTAAATTGTACACTAGTGAGAGTGGAGTGAATTAATTAGTTAATTAATTCACAAATAATAACTCATTAATCAACTAAACAATACATTAGTTAACTACATTGCATGGTAGTTTTAGTGGAGACCAGTGGAGAGATAGGTGAAAGGGCAAGATAGACTATCTGTTGTGACTACTAGTGATGCATGAATTGCATCCAACACTCGGTGGAGATGCAGTAGGGATTACGTAGTCAAGGATGTAGTAATTCCAATTCATTCGAGGCTATTCTTGATTACGCGGTGGAGAGCGAGGCTAGCGGTGGCAAAGATCGGTGCATGGATTTGCAAGATTGGGCATGCTAGTGTATGTGATTATGCTTATCTTGAGAGCTTGTGATAAGCTTTGTATGCTTGTATGAAGAGATTGTCATATGATCTCCATGTTACATAATATATAGTTGGGGTTTTCAGCTTGAGACTTTCCCGGTTAAACAGTTGTGTTAATGTGTGTGAATTTTTATTGTTTCATGTGTGCATTGCAATTGATTTAATTTCTGCATGTGATGATCAATAGTGGAATAGATTCTGTATTTTGCATGAAGTTAAAATAGTGTGAGATCAGGAGAATCTTGGATATATAACACATAAGTTATATAATTTCTACATGGTATCGGAGCTGTGTTGATCATTGGAAGAGATTGCAATTATTGAAGTGGTTGAGTTTTGTGCTAGTGAAGTTTGAATTTGCTGCAGTGTTTTCTTGGTGTTGAAGTTGAGCATTCATTGAAATGTCTTTCAACGGATTGCGATTGGAATATTCCCTTGAGGTAAACTCGAATTAAATAGCATGGAAGGAAAGGATGGAAGCGGTGCTGGATGATAATGGGTTGAAGGAGTTCATAGATGTTGATATTCCGAAGCCTGCTTCTAGCGATGCAGCCACACTTGACGCATGGCAAAAGAAGGTAGCAAAGTGTCGAAGGATTCTGTTGGAAGGTGTGAAGGACCACATTGTGTCCAGCCTTCATGGCAAAGCCACTCCATTCTTAATGTGGAAGGATTTGACAAAAATTTTCCAAAGCAAAAGTGACCAGAGGAAGTTGGCGCTTAAAAACAAGCTTAGAAAAATAAAAATGGAGAAAGGCGACAGTATTCCAAAATACCTCACGAAGTTTGTCCATTGCAAGGATGATCTAGGAAGTGTGGGGGTTACTGTTGATGAAGAAGACTTGGTGAGCTTGGCTCTCCTTGGGCTTTCGAAGAGTTGGCATAGCTACGAAGACTCTATCAATGGACGGAAGAAACTGCTAGGATGGGAGCGACTTTGGTCGGATCTTGTGCAGGAGGAGATAAGGCGGGGTACCAGGGATGGATCTTCATCGAAGAATGAAGATGAAGAAAATTTCACTTTGCTTGTCAAATCTCGGAAAGGAAAAGGGAAGAAATCTTCCAAATTTGAAGCTAAAGGAAAGAAGCATAATTTGTCCAAGGTGAAGTGTTTTCACTGTCACCAGCACGGGAATTTCGCCACTAATTGCCCACAGAAGAAGAAGAATAAGAGTGTTTCTAGTTTTGCATTAGGAGAGGCCTTAGCCTCGTAGTTTGAACTCGATTTTTCTTTGATCGCATGCTTGGTTTCAAGTGTGATGGGATCGGTGTGGTTTCTTGGCAGTTGTGCGTCTTTCCATATGACCAGAGACAAAGATTTGTTTAGTGATATGGAGGAAAAGGATCTTGGAGTGCACATCAAGATGGGAAATGATGGTAGATACAGTGCGACTGGTATTGGGACCATTTCCTTTGAGAGGGAGTCCGGTAAACCTTTCATCTTGAAGGATGTCATGCATGTTCCAGGATTGAAGAAGAATCTGATCTCCGTGGCGATGCTGGAAGACAAGGGTTATGATGTTGTTTTTAGCGAGGGAAAAGCTTTTCTACGCCATAAAACAACTGGTCAAACTAGGAGGATAGGGATTCGAGTTAAGAATATTTATCAATTACAGGTAGATGGTTGTGCTGCAATGGCAGGCAAAGCAGAAGGAGTGGTGAGCCAAGATGAGGGTGAATTGTGGCACAGGAGATTGGGCCATCTTCACCATGGCGCTTTGAAAATTTTGCAGTATATTTCTATTGGGCTTCCCAAAGGTACACTTGCACAGTCAAATCAGTGTAAGGGATGTACTTTGAGAAAATTTGTGAATACCACTTTTCATGAGAAGGATAGTCGTGCTTTATAGATCCTTGAGAGAATTCACACAGATGTGTGTGGACCTTCCTCGGTTGCTTCAACAGCAAAGCACATGTATTATGTGATATTTGTTGATGACTTTTCTCGTAAGTGCTAGATCTTCTTCATGCAAAAGAAGAGTGAGACATACTCAAAGTTCTGTGAGTTCAAGGCACTGGTTGAGAAAGAGTCGGGAAGCAAGTGAAAGCTCTCCAGAGCGATAATGGTGGTGAATACATCTCTTGAAAATTCAAAGACTTCTATAGCAAAGAAGGAATTCGAAGAGAACTCATAGTGCCTCATAACCCACAAAAAAATGGGGTCGCTGAGAGGAAGAAAAGAACGATCGTGGGTGTTGCACGAGCGATGTTGCATGATCAAGGCCTTCCCATACACTTGTGGGTTGAGGCATGCAACACTGCAGTTTACGTGCAAAACCATTTTCCTCATAGAGTACTTGGCATGAGTACACTCGAAGAGGTGTTTTCTGGTAAGAAGCCTGATATTTCTCATTTGAATATTTTTGGCTCACCTGTTTACATTCATGTGACGAAGGATGCCAGGAAGAAGTTGGAGCCGACCACAGAGGTTTTGATATTTGTGGGGTACACAGAAACACCCCACAATTATCGTGTGTATTTTCCAGACAGTCGGATGACTGTCATGCGACGGGATATCAAATTTTATGAGGAGAAAGCCATGAAGTTGTCGCTTAAGAGGGAACTACACTTGCATGCAAAGGAGGAGCTACTTGTTCCTAAAGATGAGCCTCAAGATGTGGATCAGCCACAAGAGGAGGTTCATGGAGTGGAAGAAACCACTCATGCAGCACCAAACATCAAAGGGCAGAAGCGCACTACAGAAGCTGAGAGACTGAATCTTAATGCAGTGTAGAATGTAAGAGTTCCTACATCACAGCGCAGACAGAGACAGTCACCTGACCGATTTACTAGATACATGGCTCTAATGAGCAAGTGTATCGTGACGAAGCCATCCTCTTTTGAGGAAGTTGTGGAGGATCCCGCATGGGTAGATACCATGGTGGAAGAGTATGATTCGATTGTCAGAAACAATGCATGGGAGATTGTCCCAAGGCCGGAAGGGAAATCAGTGGTAGGTTCGAGATGGATCTACAAAGTGAAGCAAGATATTGATGGGAGCGTTGAGAAGTACAAGGCAAGATTTGTTGCTCGGGGCTTCTCACAGATCGAGGGGATCGACTATGAAGAAACCTTTGCACCTGTCGCAAGGTATTCTTCCATACGGACCATCCTTGCTCTCTCAGCGCAGATGGGTTGGCACATTCATCAGATGGATGTGATGACTGCATTCCTCAACAGAATCATTGAGGAGGAGGTGTACATTGAGCAGCCTGAAGGATTCAAAATCTTCAGCAGCGAGTCGCATGTGTATAGGCTCAAAAGAGCGCTGTATGGGCTGAAACAAGCACCTCGTGCTTGGTACACAAGGATAGACAGTTATTTCACCGGACTTGGTTTCGCTAAGAGTGAGGTGGATCCAAACCTATACCAGATTGTGGTGGAGGGTAAGCTTTTGATTATTGTGCTTTATGTAGATGATTTAATACTAACGGGTGATGAACTGTTGATACACTCATGCAAGGCAGATCTTGCAAAGGAGTTCAAGATGAAAGACTTGGGCCTCCTTCATTATTTCCTGGGATTGGAAATTTGGCAACAGAAAGGTGAACTGTTTGTGTCTCAAGGCAAGTACACCTAGGAGATACTGGAGAAGTTTCACATGCAAGGCTACAAGCCTATCGACACTCGTCTTCTTGGTGGTTGGAGGAAGGAGGATGCTACGTTGGCAGAGGTAGTGGATGCCACTATTTATCGAAAGTTGGTTGGTTCGCTCATGTATTTAGTCAATACAAAACCAAACATATGCTATGTTGTGAACTAGCTTTCACAAGCGATGGTGAAGCCTACCAAGCTCTTTTGGAAGGCAGGAAATCATGTCTTGAGGTATCTCAGGGGCACATCTGAGTATGGATTGTGGTACAGACAATCGGATGAGGTGAAGATGCATGGCTTCACAGATGTAGATTAGGCAGGAATCCCAACGGATAGAAAGAGAACATTGGGAGGGATTTCTAGTATCGGATCTACAGCAGTTTCTTGGTACAGTAGGAAACAAAGATCCATGGCACTCATTTCAGTGGAGGCCGAGTACATGGTAGCAAGTTTGGCTGCATGCGAGGCTATATGGATGAGGAAGATCCTGGTCGGTTTGTTCGGTTCTCATTTAGATCCTACTATGATATATTGTGATAATTAGAGTTGCATTAAACTCTCGGTTAATCCAGTATTTCATGATAGATCTAAACATATTGACATCCGGTACCATCATATCATAGATTGTGTGCAATGGAGGATCATGTTGCTTTCTTACATTCCTACGGAAGATCAGGATGCAGATATTCTGACGAAGGCGCTCACCAGGAGAAAATTTGAATACCATAGAGACAGGCGGGGTGGCATATAATCCTTATCTTGTTGAGAGGGAGTGTTGAGATTCAACAAGATGATGAGCTTAGTGAAAAGAGTTGCCTTCACTAAGTGGGCCCTGCAGGCTATTTTTGGCGCAAAGTATATTTTTAGACATGTCGATCATATTCTATGAGTTGCAGGATGCTATTTGTGGATGGTTGGTCAAGTTGGAAAAATAGATGGACTTCTATTTTTAGACATTTTCGGCAAAGTCTATTTTTAGACTGCTAGTCTAAAAATAGACATGTCGGATATTATTAGCTCTTAATAATATTTAGACTCTAAATAGCAACTTATTCTCTTGGAGCACTTTAGTTCAGTGCACAGATGTGGCATATCAGCTGACATAAGGAATTATGCTACTCCCGAGGGTTTACTGGAGCTATTGCATGGAGGACTAAGTTAGAACTCAAGTGGCATAGTTATGACACAGTTGGAAGAAGTAGTTATGGAGTTGTATTCAGTTTAACTCAGTTAGACTCAGTTGAGCTAGTTGTATCTAGTCTAACTGAATGATACACTAGTGAGAGTGGAGTGAATTAATTATTAATTAATTCACAAATAATAAATCATTAATCAACTGAAAAATACAGCAGTTAACTACAGTGCATGGCAGTTTCAGTGGAGAACAGTGGAGAGATAGGTGAAAGGGAAAAATAGACTATCTGTTGTGACTATAGTGATGCATTGATTGCATCCAAAACTCAGTGGAGATGCCAATGAGGATTCCGCAGTCAAGGATGGAGTAATTTGAATTCATTCAGATCTATTCTTCAGCAGAGATTGCGCAGTGGAGGCAGGCTAGCAGGTGGCAAAGATCGGTGCATGGATTTGCAAGATTAGGCATGTATAGTGTATGATGATTGTAATATACTGAGAGATTGTGATAAGCTTTGTATGCTTGTATGATATTTTCATATGATCTCCATGTTACATAATATATAGTTGGGGTTTTCAGCTTCAGGCTTTCTCGTTAAACAACTGTGTTAGTGTGTGTGAATTTTTATTGTTTCATGTGTGCATTGCAATCTTGATTTAATTTCCGCAAATGATCAATGGTGGAATAGATTCTGTATTTTGCATGAAGTTAAAATAGTGTGAGATCAGGAGAATCTTGGATATATAACACATAAGTTATATAATTTCTACATTATTATCGTGCCCTTACATTATTATTGTTAGGTCGACTAGGATTATATTGTGACCCCATGGACTCCTATATATAGAAAGGAGGTTTTGTCATTTGTGTCATCCAAGAATTGTTCATTTATGTAATGTAACAGACATTTACCCCTCGAAGTGGATTATTTCTAAGGTGTTGATCTCTCTTTTCTTCTAGTTTGGGAGTTGGTTTCATAGCATTTGGTATCAAAGCTTTGAATTCTAGGGTTTCACTGCTTCAAATGGGTCATTGTGGAATTTGCGCTATAACCATTTTTATACGAAGGTTCAGAAGCTAAAAAAAGAAACCCATTTGTGCTGAAATCTGAAGGAACCTTGTGGAAAAATTTCAGGTCTTGGTTCGTAATATTTTCGGAGATATGATTTGTGAAAGTTAGGGTTTTTGTAGGTTCCAAATTTCATCCCAAAGAGGGGACCTTAGAAAAATCATCATAACCCTCTATCTCTGAGCATTGGATTAAAATTCTGTAAAAAGTGGCCAAAATTACACAGAATTTGGTTTCCTGTGTATCAATTTCAGAGCCAAAGGAGGAAACAGTGACACGTGGCACACCATACAAATTTGCTCTACTGAACTAGTCCATAATTAGGTCATTGTGGGAGATTAGGCATAACTTTGTATTGAAGAATCCAAATCAGATCTGACCTTTGGAATTGGAAATAAGGTTCAAAGGGATACTAAAGGACTGAAGATAAAATATTGGGGATCTGAAATTATAGAGATACATCAGTTTCAATATCGAGCTCCTAAGAAGTAAGAAAAAGGTGTGTAATTTTTTAAAATTGCATAAGTCTTGTTTGAAAAATCAATTTGAAGTGATTCCAAAGGCATATTGAAACATAGATATCAGTATTGTGTTCTAAAATGTCTCATAAAAATAATTCAACACCCATTAAGCCCTCATAATGCTCTACTATGACTCATGAAGAGGAAAAAGTGCAACAAGATATATCAAAATTACAAGGCCAAGTGCAACAAATTTCTCTCACAAAGAGTAACAAAAAATGAAATGGATGTTATGAAGAAAGACATAAAAGCTAAGATGGATGGTTTGAATAAAGGCATGGAAGCTAAGATGGATGGTTTGAAGAATGACATGGAAGCTAAGATGGATGGTATAGAAGGCAACATGGATGGTTTGAAGAAAGGCGTGGAAGCTAACATGGATGGTTTGAAGAATGATGTTATCACTGAATTGAGGGGCTAGTGGGATGCTTCAACAGTCACCTTAGAGTAACTATGTCAAACCTAATTTTAGTTGGAACTTAAGCCTGAGAGGGCTATCTCAAGGATAAAGATGATATTAAGTAAATAAATATCAACATATGGCTAACTCTGAAATTGGCTTTAAATGTATTTTTGTGCAGGTGAAATATGCAAACAAATAACTACAATTGGGCGTATGGAGTTAGTATGAAAAATCAGTGACATATGAAAATTTTCTCATGGAAGCTGAGGCATGCGTATTCTAATGAAACATAACATTTACAACAGACTAGATTCATAAAGGAAGTTGGAGCATGTTGACCATGAATTCCAAGTAATCACACAACTAGAATGATGAAGATAGGGTAAGAGAATATATAATACAAATATATATAAGAATACCAATGAATATTAGGTAAGAAAATAAGTCTGCTACCACTATATATTACTAATAAAAGAGATTTACAATAGTAGTCTGCAATATAACATACATCATTCCTCTCTCCATCTATCATCTGCCTAATTATAAATTTAGGTACCTTTACAATGATTTTGCCAGCAAGTCCAGACCTTTGAATACCTCTAATAACACCTTAACTAACCAAAAAGTAGATTACAAGGAGAGAAAATAGAGATCTGATATTTTAGGAATTTTAAACCTAATAGGACTCTAATACACTTTATTACATTTAACAAACTTTAAAATCCCCATGCTTGTTGATATACATTGAAAATATTATGAGCCTGAGGTGGTAATGATCATGACTGAACAATAAACACTCCCACCAAGATATGAGGTCTGTCTTTCGAGCTTTGAGGAGGTGAAGTCATATTTGCTCATGTGGTTGCCATAATGAGCTTGTGGCTTGATCAACTTTGTCGATGAGTGTGTCTTCAGCAAAAAACTCTACTAATGATTTCTGACCCTTCTAGGTGGTTGACCTATTCCAAAAAAACAATTAAGGCTTGAAATTTTCCAAAATTCCTCCTCGCTACAAAAAAATAGGACTTCTATGCATGTCCATAGCGAGAGTTTGTAGCGTTTTCTACTTTGGCCATCTCTGAAAATTGTTTGCCCTCTTTACTTATTGGAGGATGTCTGGTGGGTCTAAAAAATTAAGAACATGCCTTCACCTACCTTCTTTGTGACAAAAATTGACATATATTCCCAAAAAAACATCTTTAGCAAGTCCATAGCATTTTCTCGACTTTAAGCCTAGAGTACACTATGAACTTGCCTCACAAACAGCAGCCTTGAAATTTTTCCAATTTATTCTTCAAAATTTCTCATGGCTATGTTAATGATGAGCTATAATGAGGCCAAAAAAAAAAAAAATTTACTCCCCTTCAAGCAGTAGTGGCTTCACCCTCAGCGGTAGTGGTTTCACCTTCAATAAGTTTATTCACCACTGCCATCTTCAAGCCTTTTTTCTTGATTTCTGTTTGCACCATTTCCATCTGCACCTCCAACTCCTTCACTTGGCCTTTGAGCTTCTTCCTCTATGCATCTAGACAGATGTTCCTTTTCCTTGTGTGCTTCATCGCTCTGCGTAAAGGGAGGGTTCTCTTCAGCAATTTCTTAGCACTTTCCAGGGCTTCATCTGTAATATTCCAAATTTTCCATCACCTAAATGGGATATTAGGGTTATTACTTTTCTTATTTAGTTAAGTAAATAAAGGGTTGGAGGGACCCATAAACCCAATATATGAATAAAATCCACTTTTATAGTCTGAATGTGGGTTAGTTGAGTAGTTGAGTAGCATTATGGAGTAGAGGAGCAGCATAATAATGAGGAAAGAGTGGAGGTCACAGAGCATTAATGAGGAATATGATGGAGATAGTGGAGGAATAAATGCAAGATGATGGAGATAGTAGAGAAGCAATTGCAGAGATGATGGAGGAAGTGGTACATTAAATGCATAAATGATGGAGGAAGTGGAGAAGTAATTGCAGCAGTGATGGAGATCGTGGAGGATAGCGGAGTCTTTATGGAGGCTAGTGGCCACATGTGTAGCACAGTTATGAGGTGGGCCAAGGCTAGGGAAGGCTCACAACCATAAAAGGAAGATTAGGGCAACAAAGGAAGGGGGGTCTAAATTTTTATTGTTGATTGTCGTAAGACATTTCTTTGCATGCTTCAGTTGTTTAGCTAAGTCTATTGTGCTATTTAGCACCGAGTGTTCCCGAGTGGGAATCCCACCCTTACCCACGAGGGACTTCGAGTGCCTACTCTGGGAAGGTTTTCTTGGGTAGAATTCATCATCCCGCAATCCATGCCACTTTCATCCATTCTCATTTGCACTCCCAGCTACAGGAATTACACATTCCTGAAATAGAGTTTGAGAGTTGGAAGGTTGTTCTCAGTACTTCAGCTGAGAAACCTATGGAGGGATCAACCCTTCACACTATGGATCCATTGCAGTCTTCCGAGAGTTTCATTTTCATATCCGGCATCAGTACGTCCATATAATTATCCTATGTAGCAACATTTCCTGCAAGAATTGTGTAATTCTGTAGTGAGGGTTTGAGGAGAAGAGGAAGTTCCAAGCAACTCAGTTTGGAATCATGTGAGGGATTAATCCTTCACTCCATGGATCACTTCAGCAGCCTTGATCAGCATTGTACTATATATCAGTAGGCTACATCATCAACCCTCATAGACATCACAGTATTTCCTAGTAGTTTTGCATGCAACAACTGCATATTCAGTGGAGGAGCTAGATCTCAAGTTTTGAGCTTGGGAATCAGGAGAAGGGACCAGACATTCAGTTAGTGAGTTGAGTGGGTGCTATTTGAGCATATAGATCATTCTTTCAACCCCAGATTAGTAGTTTTATCCAAGGAGTGCGTAACTCAGCCAGCATGGGTGTAGTCTGCAACCCAAAAAGGGCCGAAATTCCAAACTCAAAATTTGGCCAAACCATTTTTAGGTTTTTATAGGTTTTTTTAGTAGACTCCGTGATTAAAAATCCTAGATATTTATGAGCACTCCAGTAGCCTCTCACACATAGATCTTCTTCCCAACAACAACAGTTTTCAGCAGCAACAACAGTTTTTACTTTCCAGTGCTAGTTTTCAGTAGAGTTATTTCAACCATATTTGGATGGCTTGAGTGCATCCCTTTTTGGAGCACTGTGGATATTCATTTTCTGTTGATATATAATGATATGGATTAGCTATTTCTACTCATATTTTTTTGATGTATTCCGACATTTTTCAAATTTGATATGTTTTATTCTTATTTGGAATTGTGCATATGTTCTATATTCCTATCTTTCCCATTTTGGGATATTATAGTGGTATCAGAGCATGATCTTTGGCTCAGCTTGTGGGCATTTCATGACATCATAAGAATAAGAAGAAGAAGTATACAATGGCGGAAGGATTGAGTTTTTCCACACTTCTCTTCAGATCTATGCAGGATCTCACCATGGAGATCAAAGAAATGAGAAGGGAAAGGAAAAAGGAAACCTCAAGAGGGTTTCAGAATGGAGAAGTTCTGAGCACTTCCTATCAGTAGTATAAGCAATCGGGGGTACAGAAAGTTCCACAACACCCTACTATGCCCACTTTCCTTGCAGAAGGAAATGAATGGCATGGATATGGAGGATATTTGGAGCATGAGACTCTGAGTGATTATCTTGCAGAGTACAGATCTCAGTCTAGAACATTCAAAGAGAATCTCACTTTCTAGCAATTTTTCTAGATTAAATAGAACTAGATACCCCATAGCAGTAATAGAAGAAAATGAAATATGCATAATATATTCGTTCTTCGTACATTTTATGGGTCATCCACAAGCACGGAAAAATATTGTATGGAGAAGTTAGATGCATTCTTCTAGCTACACCAAGCAACGAAAGCAGAGGTTGTTCAGATTGCAACGCTACACCTTGAGGGTGAAGCAAATGACTGATGGTTCAACAGATTGAAACATGCAAGGGTGATTACGTATGAAGAGTTCACTCAAAGATTGGTAGAGAGGTTTTGTAGAATAAAAACAAAGGGACATTCCATTGCGACATTTTCTGACATTGATAAAAAAGTTTATGAGCAGAAGGGAGATGTCAACAATGATACACTAGGAGGAGATCAGCTACCACCACCACCACCACCAGAAAGAGTACTTGCATGATTGGAAGAGCCCTTGAATTTTGGCAAGATGTTCCCAAGACTTCGACATTGAGAGTCCTAGACATGATTCAGGAGGTGCATGAGGAGAGGAAGTAGATATTATTACTGGTGTAGCAGTAGAGGAGAAACCATCACCATCACTAGCAGTTGGAGAAGAAATTGCACCGATTGGAGGAACTCTTGTAACTTTGCAAGATGTTCCCAAGCATCAGCTGATCCAAGGTATGTAAACATTTCCACCCCATATTATTTCAGCACATCGGATGGAGATTTGTGAGGTCATGCCATCAAGGCAATTGCATGCCCAAGGGTTAGAGAACATTGTTGATTTGGAGCAGCAGACTATCACTGCGCATAGGACCCTTGACTGGTTCAAGGAGAATATGTATAGCTATCCTAGATTGACATTGTTGAGCTGCACAAAACACTTTGTTTTGGAATGTGGAGTTTCTGAGGATGGGATTAGCATAGTCCTAATTCAAGGAAGATATACAATAAATTTCGAGAACCGAAAGTTACTGTCGCATTCCGGAAGTTTTTAATTGGCAGAAGATTTCATGTGAAGACCAACCACCATAGTCTCCAACATCTTTTTGAGGAGGAGAAATAGCTGCAAAAGAGGAAGAAACAGTGGATCAATACAATGCATGATTATGAGTTCAACATTGTGTATGGAGATGGCTATGAGAGAGTAGATGCACTATCATGGAAATCAGCAGCGTTGTCACTGAGGAGTAGTGATGATTTGAGGGCCCAGTTATTATTTGATCATTCTGATGACTGCTTCACTTATGAATCATTGGATGGGTAGATGGTAGATGGTAGAAATCATGCAATGGATAACATCTTCCATTATCAGGACAAAGCCTTCTTGATGAGCACCTCACAACTCAAAGAGAAGTTTCTGCATGCAGCATATTCAAAACCTCATAGGTTCTACCGAGCAATCGGTGAGAGGTTCTCATGGAGAGACCTCAAGGAGGATGCACTTCCACATATCATGGAGTGCAAGCATTTTCATCAAATTGTAGAGGATGGTATTGTCAACATTGATCCACTGTCAAGGTACGCACATTGCTTCGACATCTTCACACAGTACATCTCTTCACCCATGACCGGATTATATTTCTGGGATGTCTTCATGCTTCATTGTCTTCCCAAGGCCATATATAGTGATGGGGATAGTTATTGTATGATAATTTTTTTGTGGGAACTTCTCCATTGGGTGGATACCGAGCTAGTGCATGATATGAGTGATCACCCACAGTTGGATGGATGGATGGAGATGATGAGCAAGTGGCTTCAAAGCTACTTGAAAATCTATGATAGAGGGTAGCAAGAAGCATGGTTGCAGTGACTGCTCTTGGGTGAGTATGGTTACCACCTGACATTTCAGATTGGTATGTTCCATGCCTTGCACAGTACTGAGGTTATGTAGCTTCAGGAGGCATGGCTACGTTGGCTACTCTTGGGAGAGTATGGACAAGACATTGAATTTTATATGTCCATTGGCATATCACTGTTTCCTACCTTGCACAGTAGTGATGAGGTGCAGAAGCTAGAGGCATGGCTATGTTGGTTAATCTTGGGAGAGTATGGCCACCATATGACATTCCACATGTCAATTGGGATGTCATTTTTTTATACTTGCCATGATTATGTGTTCTGGCAGCAGGAGGCCTCGCTGCTTTGGCTTCTCTTGAGGGAGTATGTCTACCATACTTGGTATGATGATGATGTGATGTGGAAGCAAGAGGTATTGTTGCGGTGGCTTCTCTTGAGAGAGTATGGATACCATCCTTAGTATGATGATGATGTGGTATGGAAGCAAGAGGCATTGTTGCGATGGTTGCTATTGGGAGAGTATGGTTCAAAATTTCACATGTCAACCCATATGTCTGTATTTCCTACTTTGCACATTGTTGAGATGATGCTTAGAGCGAGAAAGGCCACTAGGGCCAAGGAGTGGAGCATGGAGAGAGACAACCTACTCCATGTAGTATGGGTTGGAGAGATAGTTTATGAGTTGAGACTTTCCACTTGGGGAAGGAACCACTACACTTCACATATCTCATGCAGAGAAGAGGCTCTTGGAAAATAGATGGTTGCCACTTGGGGACTCATTGATGAGGAGAGGCATCTAGCTACACAGCTGGAGGCCATTCTAGCTATTATAGAGAGGAAAATATGGAGCTAGGCATTCATAACACATTGGAGCAGATGGGGAACATTCCATATGAGGATGCCACTTGGAAGGGAGATGGAATTCTACAACATCCACTTTTACAGTTGCTTGAGAAAAAGCAACATTGTGGCAAGGAGGACTGTAATATTCCAAATTTTCCATCAACTAATTGGAATATTAGAGTTCTTATTTTTTTTTATTTAGTTAAGTAAATAAAAGGGTGGAGGGACCCATAAACCC
This sequence comes from Pinus albicaulis, assembly GCA_034641835.2. Classification (NCBI taxonomy): domain Eukaryota; kingdom Viridiplantae; phylum Streptophyta; class Pinopsida; order Pinales; family Pinaceae; genus Pinus; species Pinus albicaulis. The sequence continues at coordinate 168,682,095 of CM076573.1, forward strand.
AATAGATTAATAAAATCCACTTCTATAGTGTGAATGTGGGTTAGTTGAGTAGTGGAGTAGCATTATGGAGTAGTGGAGCAACATAATAATGAAGAAAGAGTGGAGGTAATAGAGCATTAATGAGGAAGATGATGGAGATAGTGGAGAAATAAATGCAAGATGATGGAGATAGTAGAGAATAAATTGCAGAGATCATGGAGGAAGTGGTGCATTAAATGCACACATGATGGAGGAAGTCGAGAAGAAATTGCAGTAGTGATGGAGGTCATGGAGGACAATGCAATATTTATGGAGGCTAGTGGCCACATGTGCACCGCAGTTACGAGGTGGGCCAAGGCTACGAAAGGCTCACAAGCATAAAAGGAAGATGAGGGCATCAAAGGAAGGGGAATCTGGATTTTTATTGTTGAGTGTCATAAGACATTTCTTTGCACGCTTTAGCTGTTTAGCTAATTCTGTTGTGTTGTTTAGAACCGGGTGTTCTCAAGCGGGAATCCCAGCCTCACCCACGAGGGACTTCTACTGCCTACTCTAGGAAGGTTTTCTTGGGAAACATTCATCATCTGGAAATCAGTACCACTTTTAGCCACTCTCATCTGCACTTTCAGCTACAAGAATTATGCATTCCTAAAGTTGGGTTGGAGATTTGGGAGGTTGTTCTCAGTACTTAAACTGAGAAACATTTGGAGAGATAAACCCTTCACACTGTGGATCCATTGTAGTATTTCGAGAGTTTCATTGACATATCTGGCATCAATCCATCCTCTATTCTCCTATGCAGCAACATTTCTTGCAGGAATTGCATAATTCTTCAGTGAGGGTTTGAGGAGAAGAGGAAGTTCCAAGCAAATCAACTTGGAATCATGTGAGGGATTAATACTTCACTCTGGGGATCACTACAAAAACCTAGGATAAGAATTGTACTATCTATCAGCAAGCTACATCATCATCCCTCCTAGACAACATAGTATTTCCCAGCAGTTGTGCATGCAACAACTGCATATTCAGTGCAGGAGATAGAAATCAAGTTGTGAGCTTGGGAATCAGGAGAAGGGACTAGCCCTTCAGTTATTGAGCTGAGTGGGTTTTTTTTTAGCAAATAGATCAGTATTTCAGTGCCATATTAGCAGTTTTCTCTAGGGAGTGCATAACTCAGCCAATAGGGGTGTAGTGTGCAACCCAAAAAGGGCCGAAATTCCAAAATCTAAATTGGGCCAAACCATTTCTGGGTTGTTCTGGGTTTTTCGAGTAGAGTCCATGGTTAAAATGTTGGATCTTTCTGAGCACTCTAGTGGCCTCTTGCACATAGATATTCTTCCCAACAACAATAGTTTCCAACAGCAGCAGCAATTTTTAATTTCCAGTGATAGTCTTCAGTAGAGTTATTTCAACCATATTTGGATGGCTTGAGTGCATCCCTTTTTCGAGCACTGTGTATATTAATTTTTTGTTGATACATAATGATATGGCTCAACTGTTTCTGCTCATATGTATGATGTTTTGATGTATTCCGACCTTTTTTCTAGTTTTATATGTTTTGTTCTTATTTGGAATTGTGCATATGTTCTATATTCCCGTCTTTCCCATTTTGGGATACTACATCATCATAATAGATAATTTTCTCATTCACTTTGTCCTTGAACTCCTCTACCATCTTCCTTTCTTGCTTAGCCTCTTCCAACTCCAACCTTTTTTCAATGACCTCTTCCCTAGCTTCCCTCAACTGTTCCCTTAGAAGCTCCACTTCAGATTTTTCAATGACCTTCTCCTTTCCTTTCCTCTGCCTAATAATTTCTTCTTTTGTTGGGGATAGGTCGACGATTTCTTATACCATAGTTTTTTTGCCCTTTTCTATCTCTTCAGGCTTCTTATCAACCTTAAATACCTTTTGGCAAGCTGCAATCTAGTGAGAGGCTTTCTTGATTTAAAGAAAAAACCTGCATCTTCACTCGAAAAGTCTAGTTTCTTGGTAGTGAGGCCTTTCTTCTTCTTGTTACCTCCTTTTCCTTCCACAGGTTTAACCACAAGGGTTTCTTCTATATCTATGGCTTCTAAAATATCTTCAATATTACCTTTTCCCATTGTCTCGCTCCTAGTGATCCTCCCATGACTCTTTTTTCTAGGTTTAGGCTTGTTGCTTGTAGGTGTGGGTTGAGGTATCTTTGTCTTCTGCAAATTTTCCATTTCAACCTTCATGGGATTTGTAATTGGCTGCATTTCTCCTTCATGTCCACCTTCTGCTTCTGATATGGGCTCATCGTTCTTATTAGAAGGGTTTCTCTTTGATTTGGGTGTTTTCTTAGGAGTCAACACATCCACTTCATAACCACTTAAAAACAAAAATGTAGCCCAGTCCCTATTTATTTTTTTCAAATATTCCATAACCAACAACTTAATTAATCCATGATGGAAGATAGAGGTTTCACTACTCTCAGGCCTAGCTTTTACTTTATCTGAAATTTTTCCTAAGCTTCTCAATAGAAAAAATGGAAGGTCCAAAAGCATGACTAGTCGTGGAAAGAATATAATACATACCCAACATAAGCACGCCTGTGCAAAATACAGGTGCGTGATAAGCGTGCCTATCTGAGGGACAGGAGCGCAAAGCCAAGGCAAAAAAAATATTTTGGTTTTTTGCCTATTTTTATGTTTTTTTGTACTGATGGGTACCTATTTTGATGACAGGTTATTGTGGAGGGAGCAGGATTGGCCCAAGCTCCGAACTGCATTGGTTACTAACGCTGGGGTGCACCGTCAGCTGGCTCAATAAGGGCTCCTGAAGTTCACAGAGAATGAGCTTCTTCATTCACGAGATCAATTGCTACGCTACTTGATCTGACACTGGCACAAGAGGCACAACATGTTCGTGTTGTGGGGGACGAACTTGGTCATCTGTTCTGAGACAGATATGTATTTTGTGACCGAGTTACTACCTCATGGTGAGGCACTGAGATATCCTCTCCCTTTTGGGAGGGTGGATCTAGAGAGGTTTCGGAGATGCCACTGTGGTGGGGTGCCTCTTACAGAGGGGTGCATCAACATTGCACTCGTGAAAAATTTGGTAGAGAGATGTGCTCTCACAGTGATTGTACGACTTATCGGGTTGTTGACTCCACATCAGGCATCAGGCGCATAGGTTGAAGTATTGCGCCAGCTGAGGTCAGGGCATTTTTATGACTTTGCCCACTTTGTTATGACGGGATGGTGGCGCAACTCAACAAGGTCCACAATGGATCGAAGTTGTTTGAATATGCCAACATCTTGTGCATAATTATGTATGAGAGGGTAGTGTTGTTGAGTCCAATAAAGGCTGTGCCTCCTGGGGGGCCACAGGAGCCTCGTATCAGGAGGTGGGCTCCGGTGATGTTGCGAGGCGGTGGTGGCATGGTGGGTCGTTATTGGAATGTCACAACAGAGGCCTAGTTCGAGGCCAACCAACAGATGTTCTTTCCATTCCCATATGTGGGGATGGACTTCCAAGGGGATCCAAACATGGGTATATCGGTTTGTTATGCTTGGGGAACCACAGGTATGTTGTGTCTGTGTTCTACATTTTTTTGAGTATATATGTACTTATGTGTTTTGCTAGTGACACTAACATTGTTTTGGTTACTCTTGTAGATGTTGGAGAGTTGGGTCGCCCCGTGGCTCAGTTGGCTAGCCACAATACTCTACGACGACCTTGGGGTGGTCAGGGAGGAGCTGCTGGTGGAGGACCTAGTGGTGGTGTTGGCCCTTCAAGAGAGAGCAGCAGTTGAGGATACGAACGAGCAGGTTTGTGCCGATGCAATGGTGGCACATGCAGATACGGCGGATTCTCGTATCGCGAAATTGTCTACTCAAGTGTCAATTCTAGAGGATGCCTGGGGTCGAGTGGACCACTTGAACCAGGGGATGCCTACTTGAGGATTTATGGATGACCTCGAGGAGGTTTGGTTGCAGGCTATGATGGCCCATGAGAGGGACTATCAGCCTGTCTTACGTTGGGTCGCAGTCTCGGTGGTGACGACAGCTCCATTGGTGGCACCGGAGCGGTTGTGGGTCCAGGTGACTCTCCTGAGGGGGCACCACCCTAGAGTGTACTTGTACACCGAGGAAAGTAGCATGTGGGTGCTTCCCCTATTTTTGATGACTTTTGTATCTTTGGGTTGGCCGTAGGGCCAACGATACTATTTTTGTACTCAGACATACACATTCTGATATATATATATATATATATATGAGAGATATTTTTTGTGGCTCTATATGATGTGTCACCTGTTTTAGTTTATGTATGATGTTATGTTGATGGATATCTATATTTTTGGTTTTTATGAATGATGGTTTATTCAAGATGCAAACTATTTTAGGATATTGTTAGTTATGTGATCAACTGTTTGGTTTTGACTCCTTGGTACATGTGTAAATGTGATATAGTCTGTTAGCTAGCTATAAAATTTGTTATACCAAATGATGGCTAAAAATTCTTTGAGCCTTCAAGGAACAAATTTTATGACTAAAAAGTGTTGGCTCTTGAAGACTCTTGAAGGCCTCCTGCCTCTGTCCCAATCTTCACTACTATGCCTTTTTTCCCCATTCAGAAATCCTGCTGTTTCCCAAGAAAGAATACTGTTGCAAGCACCATTTCCCTCTCTCTCCTCTTCCAAAACTAACCTCAGTTTTTATCCCTCCATTTCCCATGAAAAACCTTCATTTTCATGTTTTTCCCTTTTCCCTTCTTCAAAATTCCTTTGATAAGGTTAAAAGACTCCTTCTTTTCCTTATCGGAACCCCTCTAAACCTTTAAAAATCATTGGAAAACCATAAAAATCACATTTTTATGTTGTAGACTTAAGCCCCCTTGGGCTAAGTCTCTAACCCTTTCTCTCCATGCGTCTTGGTGCTAAGACCGAGTGCTAGTCTTCTAAGCACTTATCGCATTGCCCAATTGCAATTAAGCCCCTCCTCTTTTAAACCCCGGTCATATGTTCTCCCATATAACCCGTGGCCTCGCAGATGGGCGCCTTTTCATTTCAAATAAAATATTTCTCGACTAAAGTCTAAAACCTTTGGTTATATATTAAAATCCGTCAGCTTTATATTATTTTATGATTTTTCCGTCGGTCCAATTTTCAGTCGTTCTGCACCGTAAATCTGATCTGATGATCGGACAGTGCGAAGTCCGTCTCCCCGGTGGTCCTCGCATTCCACTCACCATTCCGAAAATCGCGCGATATTCATCGCACTGCCTTTGGGCGACGACGGTTTTTTCCCAATCGGTAGCGATTCCATACGCTGGCCAACACGTGTCCTGGGCACTGTTCATAAAACCACTGTCCATCATGCGTTAACGTTCGGATGTGGACCCTGCGCGATATTGACGCATGCCGTCTGATCTGAGGCCGCCCATCCGACGGCTATCGCTCACTGAAGATGCCCGATGGTTAACTAGGCTACGGCGCGGTCATTGGAGCATCTCTGCCGTCGATCTGATCTGCAGATTGACGGACCACATTTCATCACCCTGATTTGATCACCCAGTCAACGTCTTCCGCTTTGAATTTCCGTTTCTGGTCCCGACAGTCGATCTCTGCGCGACCGACGGCTCTGATTTAAACAATTCTTCCGCCTCTCTATGACTTCTCTCGATCAATCCCAACCATTGGATGATGCCATCCAATGGCCACGCTTCCCCCACACATCCTCCATAGCAATAAAACTATAAATGCATGGATTTTCTAATATTTTTTGTATTGTGCAGGGTTTTATGGTTTTTCTGCCATAACTCAGGAAATTTCAAAGGAGGAAGGTGACGATCCTCCCGCTTCCAATTCAGCAAAGAAAATCCTTCGCAGGGTCTAAATTCATGTTTCAACAGTGTTTCCTCAGGCATTGATGCCATATCATCCTTGTGCGAGCCCTGCACACCAGCAAAAACCATGGATCGGGCACAATCAGAGAGTATCAGTGACGAAGACCAAAATTTATCAGAACAAAGGATTAAAGATAGATTTTGTGGGGATCACGGCTAATAATGTTTATCAAAAGCCTAATCCCTGATTAAAACACAGTTTGAAGAGAATTTTAAGTGTTTTATCAAATAAGAAAGCCTCCACCGCCACATTAAGACAGATTTATTCCTCCCAGCTGCTGAAATGCCACCTATGCCTCAAAGTATTCAATCAGAAGCCGAATTTATTGGTAAGGATCAGATATTTGTCTCAAAACGCAGCCAAAGAGTAAATTCTGCCAAGGAACTTAATGAAAAAACTTCTGCAGAGTTACTTCGACGCCACACAGAGCCTCAAAGGTCAACAAAATCTCCCACCGAGCTTAAATATTTATGTAAAACATTTAATATAGAGTACACCCATGTAAGTTTCTTCATTGAGCCCCCCAAAGGCCAGAAGCCATTAAGTCTGTATTAATTGTAATTGGAGATATTTTATCAGATCTCACTTTCTCATTCTTCTATATATACTTCTGCAGAAGATGAGTGAGGGGTTGGTTGTTGGTTAATCACTAGCTGTAATATTGGAACTCTTTGAAATAATACATAGTATGTTGAAGTTGAAGAACAAATTGAAGTCTTGGAAGCCCTGATGATGTTGTTGCATGCTTGTGATTGAGAAGGCTCTATCATTAGATCCATGAGCTTGGCTGTTGGTGAAGTATTCTAAACTGTTTAATTTTTTTCCACTGTTTTCATTATGTTCCATAAATTCTTACTACAGTAGGTCGAAAGTTTTAGGCTAAGAAATGACCCTTGGAAGCACCTTAGACCTGTTCATCCTTCACTGTTTTATGTTTTCTTCTGCTAAAGTATTTTAGAGTCTTTAATCTCTCTCTTTAGTCTTCATGCTTGTTTATTTCCTTAATAGTTTGAATAGTTGGTTTCAGCATGATTTATGGTTTTCCCTTCTTATCTGTTGCCACTTAAAAACTGTTATTGAAGTATCCCTTTAAAGTTTCTTGTTTATAGTGAATCAAGGAGGTCTATTCTGATCTTGCCCTTTGTCCTTGCTTAAACAGTTGTCTCAAAGGTCTTTATAGTTGTAATCCTAGATGTGTTAGGTGTTCCCTCTTCTATGACTGCAATTATCAGTGAATATTTTATGTTTTCTAAGTCATTTGAAATAAAATCTTTGAGAAAATAGGGTGTTCCTTGAATCTTAGATTTTGTTTAAAAAGTTGTTTTGAAATCATTGTTTGCTTAAAGTTGTGATTTGTAGAATTTATGGTTAGCCCTGTCTATCAAAAATCTCTTTATTGTTCAAATTGTGTTTTCAAATTCCCTTTGTTTGAGAATTAAAACTTCTCTTTCTGAATCATTGATGTCCATCTCATTCCAAAAACCAAAGGATCCTGTGGCCAAGTTACATTTTCCCTCTGATATCCCATATCCATTGATGAGTATGTTATGACCTCTTTTTGACTCCATTTTCCAGTGAACCAAATGTTTCTCCATTCTATATATCTTTCCTAGACCTTTCATGTTTTGTTGTATCAATCCAACCAAACAAACAAACAAACACCTGCACTTAATAACTAGTCTAAAATCCATATTATAAGCACACAAGATAAACCTTTGCAAAAAAACATCCGAGAGATCCCTCTCTGAGAACAGGAGGACTAGATCATGGGACTCTAAAGATTGGTTCTGATGTTGCCTTGTCTTTTGATTTGCCAAAATATCAAAACACGGGACACCAACATAATGGCGATCACGGTGGGACCCTGAGTAAAATCTTTAAAACAGAACACTCGCTGTCTAAGTATAACATAGGTAACCTCCTTCAAGCACTACCTAACAAATGGTAATCATGATAGGACTTAATTGAATCAGTGACAAACTAAGTAACCCTTAGGATTCTCGTAAAGCCTTATCCAACCTTGAAGGATTCAGTTACCAAGCCATAAGAGTGAACTCTGTATGTTTTGACACCCTAGTTAAGTGTTAAGTCAGATTTAGGACACTCTCATAACCTATAAAATAAAGAAACTTAGAAAAACCAAAAAACATTTCAGTTTGGCTTCACAATAAGCATGGTGGTGGAACCATCCAATATCTTACCTTCATAAAAAACTAAAAGTTTCCACCTGGTGACTCCACTAGCCCCAGTAGGCCTATTACTCATCTAGGTTCCCAAATCTCTTTAAGACTGTGTTGACCAGCCTTGAAGAAAGTTTAGAAGCCTAGTACCATTTTAGACAAAACATCCTGAGAGGTGAAGCTTCCAAAAACAGTCCCTAAAACCCCCACCTCTCTCATTTTTGAAAAGCAGTCTGGCTTCACATAGGATCAATACTAGATCCCATCCAGACCCAAATCCTCCTTTAATTGTTGACAATCCTGAGAGAATTTTGTGGCAGACTTCTAACTCTCGAAATTCAGCTGCTAATAGGAGCCTCTTAAGAACAAATTCTGTCCCTAAAAACCTTGTGGTCTTAGAGGATTCACACTTTGATTTACATCATACAAAGAACATCTTTAGAACCAGATCTCAAGGTGACTTAAACCAAACTAACCTTGATATTGCATATTTGCAACAAAGCTTCAATAGAGAAGCCTCACCTTCCACTCCTCCTGATTCCCAGCTTCTTTATCACTTTAGCCTTTTTCATAACAAGTCTGCTCAAAATCAGTTTGCTAGCCCAAGTTTTTCTTCCACTCCAATTCATGCTACCACTGTGCAAAACACTCCTGTTCAGCCCACTTTCACTACTGTAAATCCACCCTTATTTCGAGCCATGGCAACATGGTATGCCCCATTAGTGTTACCACAACCTCTACTTCCCTTACCAAATGATTACCAATCTAAAATCCCTCACTTCACTGGAAAATATTCTACAACAGCTCAACAACACGTTGATAGGATGGGAGATGCATTTGATTACATGGAGATAGAGGAAGAAACTGTGAAAATGAGGATCTTTGCTCAAAGTTTAGGAGGAGATGTAAAGAAATGGTTTAAAAACTTACCTCCTAACAACATAAATGATCTCCCCACCTTGCATCAAACATTCGTCAACAAATGGGAACTCAAAAAGAATCCTCTCCAAATACTAGGAGAATATAGTAGCCTCAAGAGAAATCAAGGAGAGAGTGTTCCTGACTACTCCACTAGGTTCAATAATGTTTATAATGCTCTTCCACCTCACATGAAGCAACCTCAAGGCATGGCCTTAGTAAGATATCCCGAAGGCCTTGATGTGGACATGATGTATCAGTTAAGGGAGAGGGACTTCTTAACCTTAGAAGACATGCAGAAAGGAGCTGTGAGCGTAGAAGAAAACATAATTGAGAAAATAAATAGGTTGAGATCAGAGAAGAGGGTAACTTATAAAGATGACACTACACCCTCCACATCTATCTCAAAGACAGAACAGATGTTGGAAGAGATCATGAAAAGGATGAGCATACTTGAGAGAACAAAACCAAGAGACAATCTGAACAACTCCCAAAACAGAAATAGAAATCAGAATTATAGAAGGAACAACAATTAAGATAAGCAAAAAGAAAGTGACCAACAGATTAGACCTCCCTTTCAACAGAACTATGTAAATCAATATTAAGAAGATAGGGAGTTGGAAAGGTTGGAAGAATCTCATGTAAACTTCATTGGATCAGACAGTGGGGATGATGTTTTCCTCACTGAGGAAGAACAAGATTTCTTCTCTTATGATCAAAATAAAAATACCTAAGAAGATTCTGATGACTATAGATTGGGTTTTGAAAATGAAATCATGGAGGTACACAAACAGTATGATCTTAGGAGCAAGGGAAACATAGATAATTCAAAGGATAAGAACACTAGCATTGTTGTCAAGAAAAACGCAGAAAACCAGCACAAAAAGACAGCAGAGAAAACCAACATCTTGGCCAATAAACCAGACCTAAACAAAGACAAAAGTGTCTAGCCAATTGTTGAACAGAGCACCCCTAGCACTTCAGCTAGTGGTCCTAATAAAACTCTCCCAATTATCAGTCCAAAAAAGGTTCAGCAAATCAAAGTTGCTGAAAAGAATTCAATTGAAAAGGCCGATGTAAATATCAACAAGTCTATTATTCCTTTCAGCCTTGAGGGAGAGATTGCTAAGATAAAAATTACCATCCCCCTAGCTGAACTAGTAACCCAAGAGGTGTACAAAAACCAAGTTTTGAAAGCTTTGAACTTAGGAGACGATACTAACACCTTAAACTTGACAGATGACAAAACAGAGTTGTTGGTTGGTCCAGAAGTTGGAGGAAAATACCAAGAAGGGGCTATCCCTCCCTTCTATGTTAGCTTGAACATACATGAGAAAATTTTACACAATGCTATGTTAGACTCAGGAGCTTCACACAATCTAATGCCCAAAGTAGTGATGTAAAGCTTAGGCTTAGAAATTACTAAGCCATACAAAGACTTGTATTCCTTTGACTCAAGCAGAGTCAAGTGTTTGGGTTTAATCAAAGATCTGTGTGTTAACTTAGCCCAAATCCCTGCTAAGAGTTTAGTCATGGACATAGTTGTAGCTGACATTCCCCTTAAGTATGGCATGCTCTTATCCAGATCTTGGGGAGCCAAACTTCAGGGAAGCCTTCAAATGGACATGTCTTATGCCACCTTTCCCATTTTTAACCAAAACAAAAGACTATACAGGGAATCCCACATGAAATACATGGTGAGCAACATAGACAAACCAAACAGCTCTCCAATCTATTCTATTCAATCAAGTTTAGATTCCTTTATCTTATGTAACGAAGATGTAATCACTCAGCCAGATAAGGAAAACATGGACCCAATCAGTTCACCTGAACAATCAAATCTTCCCTTCCATCAAATTCAAAACATTACCAATCAACAACAACAAGAAAATGAAAATAGGAATGACATACTTTGGACCCTAAACTTTGATGGATCTTGTAATAAAACAAGTGCAGGAGCAGGTGTGTGGATTCAAAATACAAAACAAAGTTTTTCATACAAATTGGATTTCCCATGCACTAACAATATTGTTGAGTATGAAGCACTTCTCCTAGGCTTACAAATGCTTAAACAGTTAGAAGCCCAGAAGATATCAATCTTAGGAGATTCTGAACTTATCATAAGACAAATCAAAGGAGAATACTTAGCTAAAAATCCAAGACTTAGGGAATATCGAAACGCTGCCCTTGATCTATTAAAAACCTTTGAAAAGTATGAACTTATTTTCATTCTAAGAGAATTGAATCATCTAGCAAATGAACTCACTTTCAATGCCAGCAATTTCCAGATACCTGAAATAAATGAACAACTCAGTGTGAAGGTAAAACATAGGCCTACTGTGCCTGACAACGAAGATCACTGGCAAGTGTTTGATTCGGACAAACACACAGATGATTTCTTGAAATCAGAAAATGATTTCAGCATACCAACATCAAAATCTAGCCATAATGAAAACTGTCCATATATCGAAGAAATCCCATAAACTGAAATAACACACTCTGCTGATATAAATCATTATGAGAATCTGTTTGAAGTAGAGTTAATTGACAACGTGGACCAAAAGTACCTGGAAGTTTTAGAATGTAAAAACAGTTCAATTCCAAGAGGTCTCTCACCTTTGGAACACCTTTTCAACTTCAATGATGTAGCCAAAGAACCAAAAATGGAGCCTATCGAAACAAACGTAGAAGAACACAACATAGGCTCCCTAACAGAACCCAAGATGATTAAATTGTCCAGCACTCTTCCAACTCACATAAAATCTCAATACATTGATCTGTCTAAGGAGTTTAAAGATGTTTTTTCCTGGGCATACACAGATCTGAAGTCTTATGATACCAGCATCATTCAGCACAAGATTCCCCTAAAGGAAAATCAAAAGCCCTTCAAACAAAAACTAAGGAGATCTTACTACCTTTAGTTAAGGAAAAAATTAAAAAAATGCATGATGCTGGAATCATTGTACCCATTAGATTTTCAGAGTGGATATCAAACTTAGTTTCTGTTAGAAAGAAAACAGGGGAAATTAGGCTCTGTATTGACTTCAGAAATTTAAATAGAGCCTCTTTAAAAGACAACTACCCCTTACCCAAGATGGACCATATACTTCAAAGGGTAGTTGGGTCAAGAAGGATTTCCCTCTTAGATGGGTTCTCAGGTTACAACCAGGTGTTAGTGCTCCTAAGTGATCAAATCAAAACTTCCTTTACCACACCTTGGGGCACCTTTATGTATGTCAAAATGCCTTTCGGATTAATGAATGCAGGGGCTACTTTCCAAAGGTCCATGGACATAGCCTTTTCTGAAGATATTGGCTATTTCATAAACATTTACCTTGATGACATAACCATTTTCTCAAAAACTGATGAGGAACATTTGATTCACCTGAGAAAAGTTTTTGAGAAGTGTAGGAAATTTGGTTTATCATTGAATCCCAAGAAAACACTCTTTGGTCTCCAAGAAGGTAAAATTCTTGGCCACATAATTTCAGAAGAGGGAATCAAAATAGACCCTACAAAGATAGATGGCATATTACAGATCAGCCATCCAAGGAGCCTCAAAGAATTGCAATCTTTCATTGGAAAGATTAATTTTCTGAGGAGGTTTATTCCTAATCATGCTGAGCTATTAAAAAACATTACAAACATGCTTAAGAAATATGTCGGTGTAAAATGGACTTTACCAGCTAAACAATCATTCGAACTGGTCAAACAAGCTCTTACTCAAACACCAGTGTTGATTAATCCAGATTTCACCAAAGACTTTTATATCTTTTGTTTTGCATCTGAGCATACAATAGCTGCAGTATTACTTCAAAATAATGACTTGGGGCAAGAACAACCAATATCTTTCTTTAGTAGGGCCTTAAGAGATGCTCCTCTCAAATATAACATCATGGAAAATCAAGCCTTAGCATTAGTGAAAGCATTAAAAGACTTTAGGGTCTATATTTTACACTCTCACATAATTTCTTTTGTTCCACATACTGTTGTCAAGGACATTCTAAGTCAAGACCCTGATGGTAAAAGGGGAAAATGGATCACAACTATTCTTGAATATGACTTAGAAATCAGGCCCACCAAAATAGTTAAAGGGCAGGGGTTAGAAAAACTTATGGCTGAGTCTAACTTCCAAGCTCTAGACATCAACATGGTAGATGTGTTGGAAGAAATAGAAGAATATACTGCCCCTTTTATTGAAGAAAAATTTCTGAATTCTCCTTGGTATGCTGACATTATTTATGTGCTTTTATATCTAAATGCCCCTCCTTCTTTGTCCAAAACTAAAGCTAGATTTTTGAAACAGAAAGCTTTGAGTTTTTGCATCTTAGATGCAGTGTTATATTGGAAAAATGTTGTTGGAATTTTTCTTAAATTTTTACTTGAAGATGATGCAGGAAAAATCATGCATGAGTTGCATGATGGAGAATGTGGAGGTCACCTCTACTGGAAGGCCACAACAAACAAAATTCTTAGATCTGGTTACTATTGGCCTACCCTTTTCCTAGACACTCAAAAGTTGGTCATGTCTTGCCATAAGTGTCAAATTTTTGATGGAAAAAGAAAACTTCTTCCTTTACCCTTACATCCTATCAGAGTTGAGGCACCTTTTCAACAATGGGGTTTAGAATTCATTGGGGAAATTCACCCATCCTCCTTATCTCAACATAAGTGGATCCTCACAGCCACTGACTTCTTTACCAAATGGATAGAAGCTATACCTTCCAGGAATGCTAATGAATCTGTCATTATCAAGTTTCTTCAAACCAACATCCTATCCAGATTCAGTTGTCCCAGAAAAATCATAACAGACAATGCTGCTGCTTTTAAATCTAAGAATATGGTTGATTTCTGTTACAAATACCACATAACCTTGGGCCATTCCACTGCTTACTATCCCCAAGGAAATGGATTAGCTAAATCTTCCAACAAGAGCCTCATCAATATCATTAAAAAGCTATTGGAACAAAATCAGAAATCATGGCACAGTAAACTGGTTCATGCCTTATGGGCTGATAGGTTAACTACAAAGAAATCAATAAATATGTCCCCCTATCAGCTAGTTTATGGCATGGATGCAGTCTTTCCCACCTCATTGGGAGTGCCAGTCATGAAGCTCCTTCAAGAAGTGCAGATTGAAGAGAATGATATGCAGAGAAGAATCAACCAAACAATCCATTTACAACAGACCAGAGAGGAAGTCTATGAAAGAACACAATTAGTCCAAGAAAATATGAAGAAGCTATTTGATAAGAGGACTAAGGCAAACAATTTCCAAGTTGGAAATGTTTTTCTTAAGTGGGATTCAAGAAGAGAAGAGAAGGGAAAACATGGAAAATTTGAGAACTTGTGGAAAGGACCCTATATTATTCATGCTGAGAGGAATCACAATGCATTTTTCTTGAAAGAATTGAATGGAGAAGACCTATATGGAGGTCCTGTCAATGGAAGAATGCTAAAGCATTACTTTTTCCAAGAATCATAAATTTCAAAACATTTTATTTTTTCATTGTAAATATCATAGTCTGAAACATTGCATTCAAAGTTATGAAATCAAAAATACAAAAACAGAGAAAGAAATAAAAGAGGGCAGATGGTGAAAACAGGAAAGGTATAGCCCCATACCAAAAAGAAAGCAATGGAGAAAGAGTGTGCAGCTGAAATCTTTCCTCCTGAAAAACACACTTCTAGTTAGTCAAACAGTTTAATCTTGACTAATTAGCTTTAAATTTTCTGCTGATAGGATAGTGAATTTGATTTGCCAAACTGTTTAATCTTGGCTTATCAGTAGATAGTTTAGGATAGAAATTAAAGGTTCAAACATACTCAAAATATGAACCTAAAGTTTAAAAGAGAAAATGACTCAAATCTGTTTCAAATTCAGAGTCAAAAGATGTAAAAATATGGTTCTAATCATATTAAAACTTGAACCAGAAGAAAAGAAAAGATAGCTCAAAAAAAAGATCAAAACAGAGATGTAGAAAAGAGGAAGGAAATGTTTTCAAATTTCAGATCTCAAGCCTTCCATTTTTGTTTTAAATTTTGTGCAAAATAAATGTCTATGTGCAGCTTGTCTTTTATGCCATACACCAGCATCAAGTTAGACTGTCCAATCCTAACTTGAATGCTTTTCAATTTCTGTTGTAGAATTTAGAGAATAAAAATATGTTGGACAATTTAATCCCAACAGATGGTAGAATAGGTAGAGAAGCATCTGAATTCAACTGCTTAATCTGAGTTCAGGGAGAAATAAGGAGTAGAATTAGATTAGATTTATATTTTCAAAAGAATAAAATGTTGTAAAAAGAGTTTTCCAATCCAAGTGCACTCTAATGAAGAGAAAATGTTAGATCAGTAAGATTAGGTAGGTAGAAAGCTTGTTGATGAAAGAACCATTGTTTTAATGGCTGCTAATATGTTTTCAGAGAAAATCATCTCAGCAAAGGAAGGACAGCCCAATGGATGAGGCAACTAATCAACCTCCCAGAGAATCCAAGTCTGAAGTTCTTGGTGCCTTCAAGAAGGCATCATCCCCAAGTGGAGCCAATGTTAGCCAGCTATAAAATTTGTTATACCAAATGCTGGCTAAAAATTCTTTGAGCCTTCAAGGAATAAATTTTATGAATAAAAAGTGTTGGCTCTTGAAGACTCTTGAAGGCTTCCTGCCTCTGTCCCAATCTTCACTACTGTGCCTTTTTTCCCCATTCAGAAATCCTGTTGTTTCCCAAGAAATAATACTGTTGCAAGCACCATTTCCCTCTCTCCCCTCTTCCAAAACTAACCTCAGTTTTTATCCCTCCATTTCCCATGAAAAACCTTCATTTTCATGTTTTTCCCTTTTCCCTTCTTCAAAATCCCTTTGATAAGGTTCAAAGACTCCTTCTTTTCCTTATCGAAACCCCTCTAAACCTTTAAAAATCATTGAAAAACCATAAAAATCACATTTTTATGTTGCAGAATTAAGCCCCCTTGGGCTAAGTCTCTAACCCTTTCCCTCCATGCATCTTGGTGCTAAGACCGAGCGCTAGTCTTCTAAGCACTTATCGCATTGCCCAATTGCGATTAAGCCCCTCCCTTTTTAAACCCCGGTCATATGTTCTCCCATATAACCCGTGGCCCCGCAGACGGGCACCTTTTCGTTTCAAATAAAATATTTCTCGACTAAAGTCTAAAACCTTTGGTTATATATTAAAATCCCTCGGCCTTATATTATTTTATGATTTTTTCACTGGTCCAATTTTCAATCGTTCTGCACCGTCGATCTGATCTGACGATCGGACAGTGCGGAGTCCGTCGCCCCTGTGGTCCCCACATTCCACTCACCATTCCGAAAACCACACGGTATTCATCGCACCGCCTTTGGGCGATGACGATTTTTTCTCGATCGACAGCGATTCCATACGCTGGCCGACACGTGTCCTGGGCATTGTTCATAAAACCACTGTCCATCGCACGTTAACGTTCGGACATGGACCCGGCGCGATATTGATGTGTGTCGTCCAATCTGAGGCTGCCCATCCGACGGCTATTGCTCACCGAAGATGCCAGACAATTAACCGGGCTACAGCGCGGTCATTGGAGCATCTCCGATTTCGATCTGATCTACAGATCGACGACCCACATTTCATCGCCCTGATTCGATCGCCTAGTCAACGTCTTTCGCTTTGAATTTTCGTTTCTGCTCCCGACCATCGATCTCTGTGTGATCGAAGGCTCTGATTTAAACAATTCTTCCACCTCTCTATGACTTCTCCTGATCAATCCCAACCGTTGGATGATGCCATCCAATGGCCATGCTTCCCCCACATGTCCTCCACAGCAATAAACCTATAAATGCATGGATTTTCTAATAGTTTTTGTATTGTGCAGGGTTTTTATGGTTTTTCTGCCATAACTCAGGAATTTTTCAAAGGAGGAAGGTGACGATCCTCCCGCTTCCAATTCAGCAAATAAAATCCTTCGCAGGGTCTAAATTCATGTTTCATCACTGTTTCCTCAAGCATTGATGCCATATCGTCCTTGCGCGAGCCCTGCACACCAGCAAAAACCATGGATCGGGCACAGTCAGAGAGTATCAGTGACGAAGACCAAAATTTATTAGAACAGAGGATTAAAGACAGATTTTTCGGGGATCACGGCTAAGAATGTTTATCAAAAGCCTAATCCCCAATTAAAACACAGTTTCAAGAGAATTTTAAGTGTTTTATCAAACAAGAAAGCCTCCACTACCACATTAAGACAGATTTATTCCTCCCAGCTGCTGAAATGCCACCTATGCCTCAAAGTATTCAATCAGAAGCCGAATTTATTGATCAGGATCAGATATTTGTCTCAAAACGCAACCAAAGAGTAAATTCTGCCAAGGAACTTAATGACAAAATATCTGCAGAGTTACTTCGATGCCACACAGAGCCTCAAAGGTCAACAAAAGCTCTCACTGAGCTTAAATCTTTATGTAAAACATTTAATACAGAGTACACCCATGTAAGTTTCTTCATTGAGGCCCCCAAAGGCCAGAAGCCATTAAGTCTGTATTAATTGTAATTGGAGATCTTTTATCAGATATCACTTCCTCATTCTTCTATATATACTTCCACAGAAGATGAGTGAGGGGTTGGTTGTTGGTTAATCACTAGCTGTAATATTGGAACTCTTTGAAATAATACATAGTCTGTTGAAGTTGAAGAACAAATTGAAGTCTTGGAAGCCCTGATGATGTTGTTGCATGCTTGTGATTGAGAAGGCTCTATCATTGGATCCGTGAGCTTGGATGTTGGTGAAGTATTCTAAAATGTTTAATGTTTTTCCACTGTTTTCATTATGTTCCATAAATTCTTACTACAGTAGGTCGAAAGTTTTAGGATAAGAAATGACTCTTGGAAGCACCTTAGATCTGTTCATCCTTCACTGTTTTATGTTTTCTTCTGCTGAAGTATTTTAGAGTCTTTAATCTCTCTCTTTATTCTTCATGCTTGTTTATTTCCTTAATAGTTTGAATAGTTGGTTTTAGCATGATTTATGGTTTTCCTTGCTTGTTTGCTGCCACTTAAAAACTGTTATTGAAGTCTCCTTTTGAAGTTTCTTGTTTATAGTGAATCAAGGAGGTCTGTTCCGATCTTGCCCTTTTTCCTTACTTAAACAGTTGTCTCAAAGTTCTTTATAGTTGTAATCATAGATGTGTTAGGTGTTTCCTCTTCTATGACTGCATTTATTAGTGAATCTTTTATGTTTTCTAAGTCATTTGAAATAAAATATTTGAGGAAATAGGGTGTTCCCCGAATCTTAGATTTCGTTTCAAAAGTTGTTTTGAAATCATTGTTTGCTTAAAGGTGTGATTTTTAGAATTTATGGTTAGCCCTGTCTATCAAAAAGCTCTTTATTGTTCAAATTGTGTTTTCAAATTCCCTTTGTTTGAGAATTAAAACTTCTCTTTCCAAATCATTGATGTCCATCTCATTCCAAAAACCAAAGGATCCTGTGGCCAAGTTAGATTTGCCCTGTGATATCCCATGTCCATTGATGAGTATGTTATGACCTCTTTTTGACTCCATTGCCCAATGAACCAGATGTTTCTCCATTCTCTATATATTTCCTAGACCTTTCATGTTCTGCTGTATCAATCCAACCAAACAAACAAACAAACACCTGCACTTAATAACTAGTCTAAAATCCATATTCTAAGCACACAAGATAAACCTTTGCAAACAAACATTCGAGAGATCCTTCTCTGAGAACAAGAGGACTAGATCCTGGGACTCTAAAGATTGGTTCTGATGTTGCCTTGTCTTTTGATTTGCAAAACTATCAAAACACGGGACACCAACATAGTCAAATTCTCTGCTTAATATTTTTGCACACAAATATTTTCTAAATAGATGTGTATCTCTTGTCTCAAACATTTGGTTTAATTGTGAAACTACTAACTGGGAATCGAGGTTGTCATGCATATGGCATATGCCTTGATGGAAGGCATTGTACATAAGTCTGATGACGGCATCATATTCTGCCTAATTGTTTGTTGTTGAGCCGATGCACACACCATTTGAGCAGAGTGGTGATCGGTCAGGGTGGTAGATGACCCAGGTAGTTGCAGCTAAAATTTGAGACCATCTTGATGCTCCATAATCAAATATGAAATAGGGTTCATATTGGTGATCCATGGTGGCACTTAGAGTGCTTTTAAATAAGTCTTTTGGTAAAAAAATTTCAGTGGTTGGGGTTGTGTATGTTCACTCTAGGGAAGGGTCATTTTGGCCCTTATGGGAAGAACTTATTGAGGTAAAGGGCGTTGACAGGGTTGATGAGGAATGTCCCGTCCGGTTCCGTCACGATTTATGCCCCCTGTCAGAGGCAATGCTTGATGATGTATGGTCCTTTCCACAAGGTTTCGAACTTTCTGGACCCTAGGGCTTCTTTTGTGACATCATAGCAGAGCACTAGCTCTCCCTCGGTGAATGAGCGAGGGTTGACGTGGCGGTCGAATGATGCTTTTACCCTTTTCTTGTGGGCCTCATTGTGTTGTAGCGACTGTTGTCGAATTTTGTTGACAAGCTCTAGTTGTACTAGGCATTGTTTGTGAGGCTGGGTATCATCAAGGAGTTCGATGGCAACATGCAAATTTGGGATCTCGTGTTCTATGGGAATCACGGTCTCAACCCCATATATAAGTGGAAGAGATTGAAACCATTGGATGCCTTTATAGTTGTGCGGTATGCCCACAGGGCAAAAAAGAGCATGTGGTGCCAGTTGGTTTTATGGTTATTCACCATGCGTTGTAACATCATTTTGAGTACTTTGTTAATAGCTTCTACCTGTCTGTTGGATTGGGGGTAGTATGGTGAAGCGAATTTGTGGGTGAATCCGAGGTGGTGAGATAGCTCCTAAAAAAATTCATTCTCAAATTGTTTCCCATGGTCAGAGAATAACTCTTTGGGGACGCCGAATCGGGCGATCACGTGGTTAAACAGAAATCGAGTGATGGTTTCTGCTATGTTGTCATATGTAGGGATGGCCTCGACCCACTTGGTGAAATAATCAATAGCCACAATGATGTATTTATGGTTTCCTGATGAGGCGGTGTTGCAAGTCGTGAAGTCAATCCCCCATTTACAAAAGGGACCGAAGAAAATGACAGGATGCAGAGGAGCGGGAGGTGCTCTTAATTTTTGGGCGAAGCGTTGGCATCATTCGCATCTTTTGACTGCCATAATGCAGTCATGAAACAAGGAGGGCCAAAAATATCCTGCTCATAGGAATTTTTGGGCGGTGGCCATGCCAGACAAATGGCCGCCGAAAGCACCTCCATGGCAGGCATTAAGGGCTTGTTCCGCTTGGATGTGGGTGAGGCATCGCCATAAAATGGTGTTTATGCCTCATCGATATAAGACATCTCCCATGAGGAGATATCAGGGGGGCTTACTGGCATAGGTGCCAATGGTCGTCTCGAGTGAGATGAGGTTTGAACTTATGGGTTTGTAGGAATAGGAGAATGTCTCCATACCAAGGGTTGTCAGTTGCTACGAAGAAGAGGTGTTCATCGGGTATCGAATCATTCACTGGTGATCCCTTGTTATCTCTTGGGAGATCCGTAATGAACTCTCCTAAGGCAAGCACCAGTTTGCTTTTGGGGGAGCGAAACTATAAGTCATATTCTTGGAGAATGACTATCTAGCGGGCGTACTTATGGTTCATTAGGTGGCACGTGAGCAGGTATTTGATGGGGTTAATATCTGCAATGACTGTAGTGGTCCTTAAGTTGATATAGTGGTGAAGTTTTTGGACTGCATAAATAAATTCTAGTGCAGTATTTTCTTCAGGATCAGTTGACGGGAAAAATTGTCCATCCAACAGTAGGGGATCTCCTCGGTAGAAAGTCCCAATTAGACCTTGAACCATTTGGAATAGGGATCTCGTCCAGGGTGTGGGTCTGGCTACCACTTAAGTCACCTTCCCTTCGGTCTTAAAAGAACTCGATCGAACCTTCGAACACACACTTATTCACATGATACAAGATACATGGTTGATGCATTAAACACGTATATGACACTATGCGTAGCGAGACAAATAATAAAGCATACACGCCGAAGGAGGTGTTGTTAACAACACATCTTTGGGGTTATGCTTGTCGGCTATCTTGACCACAAAAGAAACAGTTCTTTATGGTGAGATGCCCCTTTACTTCCTGAAAGATAAAATGAAATGCTAATAAACAAAGTCATTAACATCCATTAAGAAAGCAATCAAATTGAACATCATTAACACAAGTACAAGAGACCATAATGCATAACTGATGCCATTAAAAGTGCAGTTTCATTAATCAAAAGATGTTTGAAACTGTATAGAAATACTCATAGTGTTTGCACAGAAAAACACATCAAATCCAAAAGGAGTTTCAACAGGTATCTGAATTCATATGCAAAAAAGTGTTATCTTTTAATACAATGCTGTATAGCTCTTGAGTCCCAAAAAAAAGATCCTTTACATTTTCCCCGGAGGGAGTTTTATAGATAAAAAATTTGCCATTTGGGCTTCCTAACTCTTCGCCTGCCTGACTGTTGAGTTGCCTTGCGACCCGGAAGGGAACTGCGACCTACGACCTGGCTGGGCGGTGCGACCTGCGACCTGGCTAGGCAGTGCGACCTGCGACCTGACTGGGAAGTGCGACCTGCGACCTGTTTCCAAATGCTATCAGTGATCTACTTCTGCCAGGTTATGAAGATGTGCATGCAATTGTCAGGTCAGGGGCATCAATCTGTTGTCCTTTGAGGAAGTCTTGCCAAGTCTGATAGTCTGCTGCTATGGGGGAAACCAAAGGGACCTCTTCTTTCAGCCGATGCATACACTCCAAGGCGTTTGGGATTAGAGTCTCCTTCTTCTGTGAGATCTAGTTGGACAGAGAAGCGAGCTTGTTGTAGACCCAAACTGGCGTGACAAGAAACTGGCCCAGGTTCTCTTGCAATGCTGCGAGGTCGGAAGTGGCAGCCGCTTATTTAATGGGCTGCAAAAATGACTGGATCTCTTGATTCAATTTCTCCCATGTCTTCCCCTCATCCAATGCGCCCAGCGATGGAATATGATGTAAGATTTGCATCGAATCGATGCCGCTGATCAGATGTTTGTATGCAGACATAACCTTGTCCAGGTATTTGGATAGCTTATCCTTGGACTGCATTTTCATACGGATTTGTACTTTGGCGTCTTGCGTGTGAATCTAGTCCTTCTTTGGTAGATATTCAGGAGCCTGAGGGTACCGCGCTGTCCAGTCCATCATTCTGTCCAAGGCAGCTGAGGCCTCTTTCAGTTGCTCGCGCTTTTTCTTAGTCTCAGTTTGGGCTTTCACCAAGGGGGCGACTGTTTGTTTTATGGTAAACATTTCCCCATAAACCTGTCTCATGGTAGTTTCTAATATATCGACCTCCCTTTGAATGGTAAGCGGAACTTCATTGACAAGGAGAGCTTTGTTTCAGAGTTGCTGAACCTCCTCTCTCAATGCCGTCTTTTCTTGTTCTGCCTTTCTCTCCCGCTGCTTTGCTTCCTGTAGTCTATTCTTTAGAGAAATAATCTCTCTACTCATTCTGGTCACATTCTCTTCTGTGGCCACAATGAAGGCTGTGCCAACCGATGCTATCATCATAGGATTAGTCCTAGTATCAAGGAATATGTCTTTTCCAGTTGCGACCATGGATGCGGCGGAAGGATTTTGCGCCAGGCTTCTTCTTTTCTCCTGTCAGATTTTGAAGGAGAATTGATCGAATGTGAGCCTGGTGAGGTCGAATACCTCCTCCTCTTGCCCCTGGGAGGAGCTGACATCAGAGAGCGTGGCTCGTGTACTAACTAGAGGTACCTCAAGGGGAGATACCTCTATGTATTCTAGCATTTCATCCTCTTCTTCTTTCTTCTTCTTTTCCTCCTCTTCCCTTCGTAGGCGTTCGGCTTCCGCCTTCTCATGTTCTTTCTTCTACCTGAGCTCTACTTCTGCCGCTGCTTCTAATTCGGCTTTCCTTTTCCGCTCGGCTGCTGCAGCTTGCTCTGCTTTCTTCTGGAGTTCAACTTTTTCTTTATCTAACTCTTTCTCGAGTTCCTATTCTGCTGTAGCCAACACCTCTTTTTCCTCATTTTCCTTCTCGGCCTCCTCGGCCTGCTTCTTCTTCTGTTCTGCCCTTAGTCTCTTCTTGCGCTTATCCTCATCCTATTTTATTTTCTTCTCTCTCTCTTGCTGGGCTTTGGCCTCTATTTCTTTCTGTTGGGTAGAGGTACTATGCCCTATACTGGTCCGAGGCTTCTTAGCTAGAGAGGAAGAAGCACCTCCTAATTCACGACTCCTTTCTTCCAAGGTTTGGTCATCCGGGTCTTCTTGGCCAGAGTCTGCCTCCAGAGCAAGTTGTCTATCTGCATTGTACCAGTTCCTTCTTTCATCTTCTCCTGGGTGTTCAGTATGCTGATAGTTCCATTTGAATTTAGCCTTCTTGCAATGTTCAGGGACTATCCTCTCTAAGTCGTATGTTCGGTATTCTAAAGCCCCAAAGCAATAACTTTTCATCTCTTCTCCCTTTGCCTCTACCTCTCTGAAGTCTTTAACTGTGTATGCACCAATAGTGAGGGGTAGCGCAGGCCACGACTTCTTATTACCTTTGGACAGGACCCTGGAGAAACCTTAAGACATTTGGAAACAGACCTCTTGCATGAGCATTCTGTCTGTAACAAAACGAGGCATAGCATGTGGTGCCCTGAACGAGCCAAAGACTCGAATGAATGTATATTCGATGAAAGGGAACCAATGCGTCACTTTTCTTAGTGTCTCCATGGCTCGCCAAGACATGCAAGGAGCGTCTTGGCCAAATAATTTTCTGTATAGAGCGGGGATGAACACTTGGGAGATCGGCTCTATGTCTTGTTTATACCTAGATTCCCAAAACGGTTTGTAGATGAATTTCACTGGTCCATTTGGGATCCCAGTTATGTACCCATCCCTCAAAGTGCAACCTCAAACAGACGACATCCAATATATAAGAGGCCATATAGAATTCAGAAGGCATTCCTTGATCTGGTACTAATTCCGAGGATAAATTTGTATGAATGGAGGTCATCAATATGTTAGCCCAGTTGAAGCGGGTGCCATGCACTGTGACTTACTCCATGAGATTCACCCATGTGCCATTGAAGGTAGTGGCATCTGGGTGCCCGTACAGTCTGCAAAGCATGGCAGCCACTAATTTATATACTTTCCTGAGGCTCGCCACTAGATATTCCTAGTCTTTCTTGACCTTAAACTTCTCAGGCTCCTCCCACCATGGCCTTATAGTGTCAACTATAGGAACTACATGTGCAAGGGCCCATTCTTCTATGAAGTCTTCTTCTTGCTCAGGCAAAGAGTAATAAACATGGGCGTCTGAGCCTTTGAGCGTTGCGAAATCCTTGCCCTCGCTGTCTCTGATTATGAACTTCTTGGGATCCGTTTTCTGTATAATCCAATCTATCATCTTTGGGCACGGGAATATGGCCGGGTGAGCACCTACGAGATGTAGCTTGGACCTCTTGACCTGTAAGTATATCTCTCAATCCGGGAGGTCTTCTGGGAATTCCGTCTTAGCAAACTCTTGGTACACTTGGTACCAACGCATGATGTCCCCTTTGGAAAATGTGCAAAGGGTATCTCTGTATATCGGGGGCGGGGACATTGGCATGTCCATCTCTACATCTTCCACTACCAAGTTCTTGTCTTTCTTCCGGGACACTGGAGGTCCCATGTCGCTGGGATTTGAGAGGACAGGTATACACTCCAAGTCTGCTTCAAATTCACCTGTCATATTCATGAAAGAATCCCAAGATAAGAACGATGCCATGATGATACAAGACCAACTACAGTTTATCAATTATTTCAACTGGGACACAGGCAGAGCTGAATAAGTGGCGTACTAGGTCGCGGGGTCGCAGGTTGTAAGAAAATGGCCAAGGTGCGACCTTGCAACCTTGCGACTGGGTCGCAGGGTCGCGGGGTCACGGGTTGTGAAAAAATGATGAAGATGTGACCTTGTGACCTTGCACTGGGTTGCGGGGTCGCAAATTGCAAGAAAATAGCGGAAATGCAACCTTGCGACCTTGCGACTGAGTCACGGGGTCGTCAGGTCGCAAGTTGCGGAAAAATGGAAGGGATGCAACCTTGTGACCTTGCGACTACGCCGCGGGGTCGCGGGGTCGCAAGTTGCAGGAAAACGAAGAGAATGCAAACTTGTGACCTAGCAACTAGGTCGTGGGGTCACAGAGTCGCAAGTTGCGCTAGGGCTTGCTAGGGTTTTGGGCGCACACGGTGTGGAGTTGTTTTTCTCTTTAACTGGAAAAATACAAGGCTAAATGGGTCCAGACAGAGTCAAGGGATAGATTTTGGAGCAGGATACAGGCCATGAGAGGCTGGATCAGAAAATGTGATGAGTTGGGCAAGTGGGGTGAAAGCTGGAATCAGAAGAAAAACCCTAAGCAATAAACAAAAATAATGGCTGAGGCAAAGGGAAATTTAAAGGCTAAGGAATGCAGGGATTAGGCAAGAATAATAAAAAAGGAAACAATAGGAGGAAAACGGCAACTTACCCGGGAAAATCGCACTCCAGTCGACCTGTCAGAGCCGTTTTTTCTATCTGCTGCATATGCAAAATACGACCTAGATGACACCTGGAACCTGCATAGACATGAAGACAGCTGCAGAATCGGCAACTAGCTACAGAATGTCTGCATTCTGTAGCTAGATCTAGTTCAAAAAGTACTACAATGACAAAATCATAAAAACATAGCAAGTTAGTCATGATATTCATTCTTAAAGCAATTCTAATTAATTCTATTGATCATTTGAGCCTGTAATTAATAATGGACAAAGGAAATGGAGTGGAATGTGGTGGAAGAAAGAAGCATCTTTGGAGCTCAACAACAGCTACTCTTGTAGTTGTAGCTGACTCGAAACCTATGGTAGATGAGAAGACAACTTGAGTCAAGGTGCCAATACATGATGATATGAATCGTATATGGTGTGTCGTGTCGTAGGAATTTGGTGGGGGAAGAATCTCCTTGATTGGTCGCCTCTCGGTTGACAAGAATAAGATGGATTTGTTCATCACATCCTCTTGGGTTGTAAAACTATTCATGGATTCTAAGTCCATGCCATCTTCTTGAGAGAGGCAAACTATGGTTGATCACATGCAGGCTAGTGTTGTGTGGAATCTTAGTATGTAGTGACAACGATGTACCGGGTGGTTGTCACCGCATATTTGACATGAATATGGGACATCCAAGTTGGCGCAGTATACTATATGGACTAGATACCACCGTTGGAACATTTCCAAAGCTGGGCAGTCAATGATGAAATGATCAAGTTCATCGCAAAGTACGCACCTTTCGATTGGGGGAGGGGGTCTGGCGGGGAGCCTTTTAGGTGATCGATGTTCTTCCTGTAGGTACAAAATGATACGAGGTTCATCCCCGACAGATTGGGTGGGGGGATCCTCTTGATAGGATCACTCGATGGCATGTAAGGCGTCTCTATATCACGGGATCTATGGGAAATCATGGGTATAGTGCCCGTAGTTGCTGTAGAGAGCGCATGCATGATTGGTATGCAATGCTTTGCCTTTACCTTTGGTGGTAGGTTCCTTTTTATGGGAACGAGACGTCGCGATGTCTGTCTCATATCCAAGGAGTGGTTTTAATTCATCCAGTTCTTGACAGATATGGGTAGGGTGGCCTATTACGTCGCATATGGCATAGACTGGTGATTCCCATTGTATGGCAGGGTCAACATCTTCTTTCCTCTCTTCTCGGTTTTCTTGGTCGTGATCACCTGTTTTGCAATGGGAATTTCCCTTGCAGGGGAAGTTTCAGTCGTTTTGGGGATGAGTGGGGCCTCCTCGAGACCGAGGGTGGCAGTGACATGGGTGGCTCCTATTCCTGCAGGGGGAACGAGGTACCAAACTGGGATTTCCAATGATATGTTTGGTAAAACCAGTGTTGCCAAAACCTGCTGGGAGATGAAACCAACTAGGGGGTAGAGGAAAGGGGTTTGGGAGGTGGCGTAGGATAGAGAGGTTGTTGTGGCCGATGACTCGGTGCCATTACTGCTTGTGTCCATGTCCTGACTAGCTTCGGCGCTTGATGTGGATTTCATGCACACTAGAGCCCCTATGACATCGGGCGATGCCTAGGAATGACCCTAGAACGGATGATGGTTTGAATTGGCTAGGGCCATATTCTTGGTATCGTGAGAGAGCATCTGAGGATGTATCTACATAAGGTAGAATTACATCTATGTTTGTTAGGGTAAACTTCTCACTATGCGTCAATTGTTCTATAGTAATGATGCGGTCCTCGTGGGGGAACATCATGATGTGAAAGATGGAGGAGGATATGGCAGACATGGCATACATATAACTCTTCCCAAGGAGTATATTATAGTCTAGGTGAGCATCCAAGACTTCAATTTATATGTGGACCATTTTTCTGGCTAAGAAGACCAGGACATTTTGGTAGAGGCCGACGGGGGTTGATGGACGACTATCATATGCTCTAAGCGTAATGACTGAGGGTTTTAGTTCGGGAGACCCTAACTTCTGCCAAATTTTTTTGGAGATGATGCACGTGGATGCACCCTTGTCTATGACACATTGGTGGATTTTGATATTTTGGTGACACTAGTATTTGGAAGGAGACCATGGAAGGAAGCCTGGGGATGGATTTGTCTAATTAAAAATCCATTATGCGCTTATCGGTAGTGTTGATAGCGCCTAACATGGAAAGTAGGGATTTCCGTTGTTTTGGGCATGACTACAATCTTCCAAAGCTGACATAGCAGCAGGAGATTGTGTTAAATCGTCCATGATACTATAATTATGGGCCACTTTGGAGTAGTTTTCTACTCACTTATTAGGTCCCTTCGCCATTTTTGGCAATGGTTCTATAGGCATCTTTGATATGGTCAAAGGTGCAGTCGGTGCACTGGTACTTTCCCCTGACGTATTGGTGTCTAGTGGGGTGTCATAATTGTGATTTCATGTTTTAAAAAACATCTCTTCTCAAGTCATGTAGATTTCATGGCTGCTTTTCCTAAATTTGTCTGTATTTTTTTGTTGAATGCTTATCGTCCCTTGATGGGGAAAGGTTCTTGCATCACAGCTAGTTACTGGGAAGATCCTCCTTATCCTTGGTTACTTTGTAGCTTCTTCAGCTCAGGGAGATTAGGACAGTGGTGAGTATAGTGTCCGTACTCACCACATATCGAACAAGAATGGATTGTTCGAAGAGGTGGCCTTTTTCTCTCTCATTAGGCATTTCTTGGCTCATGGCTCTAATTACGGTTGGAGTTTCCTCTAGCCTGGGATCGCGGTGGGAATTTTTGGTTGTTTTCCCCTTGTCCAGGGTTCCCTTTTAGCTTTTTTATTTTTATTTTTTCTTCACCACGTTAGGAGGGTAGTTCTCCTGGTTGTATTGATGTGGTTGGTTTTGGGACGGCTGCACAAAGTTCACTTGTGCATTAGTCTGAAAAGGTGGGTCTTGTGCTGGGGACTGTGAGTAACGTGGTCCCTGGTTTGCACCTGGTTGTTTGAGGGGAGCTCTTCCGTCAGTGTTTATTTCTACATACTAGATCCCCTGAGCCGAAGGATAAGGTCCTCCCTGGTGATATGTTGGCACCCTATTGGTCAAATTTTGCTAAGGCATATGATGACTTTGAAAACCGGGTTGAGGTACGTTCTAGGTAGAAATGTATGTGTAACTGAGGTTTTGACTGCTGCTACCTAGGTAACCTTGGGTCAATGACCCAATTAGCCTGTCTGCAGATTTTGACGCACCTGGAAATTCTTGATAATTTTGTAGGCAGGGGGAGTTAGGCAAGAGGTTATAAATGTATCTTGGCTGCGTATAAATCAGCTCAAGCTTTTGGGCTTTGCTATCGTCAAGTTTAGCTTTACATAAACTAAGACACTGCCTCCATTCATGGATATGGTCAGAGATATGGAAGGCGGGGGTTTATCTAAAATGAGTCAGTAATTCCATTCTGGAATCATGGTGAATGGGTAATTGAAAATACGTTAGGAACGTGGTAGCGAGGGCACCAAAGGTTCCATGTGAAGCTGAGGGTTTCTCCATGTACCACTTTGCGGCTACTCCAGTCAGAGTGCGTTGAAATAGTCTCAATTCTTATAGTATCATCAATTATACTGTCGATGAGCACCACAGGTGGAAGGTCATGACATGATTACCTAGGTCTTCCACTTGCTTTCCTTCGAACTTTGGAATATCCAAAGGGATATTCGTGGGCATGGGAGGCCATGTATGGGTTGTGTGTGATAAGGTCATTCGTCATCTTAGTTAAATCGAGTAGATTCAACGAATCTAAGAAATGTGACTGGGAGGTTGACGTCATTGCACTGTGCAAAAACACAAAGTTCTGGTTAGGAAGAGGGTTAGTCTGCGATGTACCCTGTTGTGAATTTGGCTGGCTTTCCGAATGGGATGCACTCCTCTACCCCCTAGGGGTAGTGGGAGGAGTGCTCTATGGTGTGGTGTTGGTAGACTGACTAGGGTTCCCAACTATGGATGCCCCAACCAAGGACAAACCTATAATGGTGGCAGTGTTCCGTCTTTGACGCCTAAATGGCAAAAGACATAGAGCCCCTCTTGGTAATGGGGGGAGGTCCAAAAGACATCTAGATCGACAAGATCCCGTTGGGTCCATTCTAGTGTCTACCAGGTTTGGTTTTGGAAAATTTTGAAAGGATAGAGTCTATGATAAAAGAAAAATTCTTGTCACATACATAAAACAAAGTGAAAAATAAAATAAATTTCCCTTTAAATTAATCTATGTGATCAAACAATCAAAAAAGTGGTTTTTTTTTGTTTGCATATGATACTCAAAATCCTAGAAGACCTATTCGTCCTCACACACTCAAATGTAACTGGGCCTTGAGAAGATACCTTGCGATTGCTGGCACAACGTCCCGTAAGAGCTAGCGATGCCCCCAGTCAGCCAAAGAAAATCCACCAAGGTAAGGGTAGAGGGTCTGGTGCTTGCCTGCACCATCACCTATAGGGAAAGGATTCCCTAGTTTTGGTCACTAAGTACCACCATCCCATGTGAGCATTCGAGTCTTGGGCTTCTTGGTAAGTCAACTAATAGTACCGAGTATCAGCTAGGTCAGGTATCCCCAACTGATACCGCACGCACTATGCCTAAGCCTAACCCCCTCTGAAACGGGGCTCTGTTGTGCTCATGTTTTCTATTCTGTGGGCTGATAGGTGGATTTGAAGCTCCCTAAACAATCAACTTCTATGTTTCAAGATGAAGAGTGATCAAGGTGGCTTATTGGATGCCTACCCCCTTGATCCTAACTTAAGGTATAGATTATTTTGTGGTCCCTGTGGGGATAATTTAGTGAGTTTGGTTAAGTTAGTTTTAGGTGTCTTTGCTTTGCTTAGTGAGTGAATGTGTGTGAGAACAAAGTGGACAAGCACATAGTCTTAATGTGTGGATACTCGATGTCCTTTTCAAAATCCCCTATTTAAACTGTGTTGTATTGTTCCTGGCTCAAAAGAAAAACATATGCGGATTATGGGCCACTTTCTATTTTTCCTAGTTCATCTATGTGATCAAGGGAGATGGCGAGTTGTGAATAGGGAGTGTTCATATGCTTACTTAGGATCACCGGAGGGTGAAAAGGTAGCAGAGATTACTTGCTCTTTTATAAACAATTCAATCGTAGTCTCGAAACTCCTAGTGCAAAAATTGAGCTAAATTAATAACTTTTACACTAGGAAAAATAAACTAGCTATGCATGCGTGGTCTTGGGTAACTTACTTTGGCTAGTTATCTAGGTGTGTTGGTACCAAAATTTTCAAAAAATAATTTTTTTTTGGAATGCAAGTTATTTTTCCGCCCTTCTTAAACTATGTGTGAACTTTGCTAATATCAACATGAAATAAAACTGAAACTAAGCCTACAAAAGGCAGCTAAGAGTGAGCTTTAGCAAGCTGCAACGTACCAAAACTAGTGCTGGCTAGTATATTAGGGGATGGAAAGCACTTTACAATCAGGAAAAGACAGAAACATGGGATAAAATTCTCATTTTGTATTTTGTGTGCAAAAGGCTGAAATGTGCGCAATGTCTTTGTGCGGGTCAGCTCTGGACGCACGCCCTGGGCATGTCTGTGGGAGGAAAAAGCACATAAAGTCCTGCAAAATAAATTTTTGGAGTTGTTCTGCTTCAATCTATCACTTGGGATGAACTAGGAACTACAAGAGAAATTAGGGGAAATTCAGCTCCACTCCACAGCACAGACAGAGGTCTCTGTAAAAAATGCACAACCACATAAACTTGGTAGTAAACATTAGTGGAGTCGCCAATATTGTTGGGGTGTGTTTGGTTCACGTATGTAAAAAATCATGCCAACTTAAGGGGTGTGGTCTACCCACTTAATTTATTGGTAACAGGCAGAAAAAGAAATGGAGTCAAGCAAGTTAGTGGAACAAGATAGAATCATGAGCATACTAGATAGAGAAATAGCATGCATATATAAACTAAAACTAAAACAAATAAACATGAGCTCTGAAAAGAATCAAATGACAGTAATAATACGAATGGTGGCTTTAGGCCCCTCTTATTGAGCATTGGTAGTAATAAGATTGAAACTTTACCCTCTTTCCAAAGGGCCCCTAGAACATGGGTTCTAAGTCCCGATGCAAGGATGTTTTTATCCCAAGCTTGCCTCGGTGCAATCTCCCTCTCTCTCTATTGTGTTGGACTGAACTTGTTGGATGGCCAACAATTGAGTCCCCTCTATCTTCAGCTTCGGATCACACACTGCTAGTATTTCTTGGGAAATTCTGGCCAGCATAACAATGTGTTCACCCATTCTTCATCTCATGGTGGCCTTATATAGGAGATTTCAAATCCTCCTTCCCTCTCTTGGTACATTGTGGATGGTGACCCAACAAAGGGGTATGATTCCTTTGTGTGCTCCAAATATTCCATTGTGTGCTCACTTGGTGTCTAAGGAGGCGTTGGTGGCTGTCCTTAGGTGGCTTCAAGTGAGGAATCACTTGTCCTATGCTTTGTGTGGTCCCTGATAGTGACATTTCGCCACTCCTAGGATTGCGCACATTTTGGGTCATAAGGCACGCAAAGGTGCTCTTCACAAAGGATAATGCGCGCAAAAGAATTTAGGACTTGTTAAAATTTTATTTTTCCTTAGACCTTAGATATTTTTAAATACTTTCCATATTCTGTAATGTCTTCCAGCTTTGTAAACCCTTCTGCTTGACATTAAATAATTTCGTCTTCTGTTGTATGATTTTCCAATGTTAACAACCTCTAACTTGGAGACTCACTTATTTCTCTCGTTATGTAGTAGAAGAACCTTAACACACCTGCAACTAAATTTTTCACTAGAAATACTTACTTTTTTATCTGAAGACTCGTGTGTATTGCTTTCTTGTGTCAAACTTTGTAGCCAAGGAAAATCTATAAGGAAATATGGAAGTCGGGTCAATACTCTGGATGGGGCTCCTATTCCAAACAGTGT
Source organism: Pinus albicaulis (assembly GCA_034641835.2). Classification (NCBI taxonomy): domain Eukaryota; kingdom Viridiplantae; phylum Streptophyta; class Pinopsida; order Pinales; family Pinaceae; genus Pinus; species Pinus albicaulis. The sequence continues at coordinate 168,714,601 of CM076573.1, forward strand.
GAGGTACAATTGGGACTTCATATCAGGGTGACCTATTGGCTTGGTTTGGGCTGACCCAGGTTCTATTTATAATGCACAGCAACAAAACCACTGAGAACTAGACCTTTCGGCAACGACTTGCAAGCAGATCACAGTCTCACCCGAAGTGACTATGGGAGGATGCAGAACCAGTTTTATAGAGCCTTGAGGGACTAGGAGATGTGTTATTATTATATTATATTATAATTTGAACTGATAAGTCAATTTTCCACATTCAATTAATCACTTAAACATTCCATTAAAACCATAAATTATTACTACAGTGAAGTAAAATGAAACTGGAATAACTACTACTCTACAATAGATAATAAGAAAATGTACACATCAGTCACAAAATAACACCATAATATCATCCCCAAAATTATTGTTTATTATAGTCAATATTTGAATACAACTAGTTCTTGACCTGTGCACTAAGTTGCTGGTTGTCTATGCACTCAACTGCAGACTCTTCTCTAGGCCTCTGCGCAGTCAGCTGCAGAGCCTCTCCTTCGCTACCAATTACAGATCACAAAATTCTTATTGATCTCAACATGATTCTCTTCTTATTATTTTACCCTATATACACTATTACATCATAGGATTACATATTCAAAAATACCATGGAATCCCTAAAAACAAATAACTATGGTACCAAAACCATTGATCCCTTACAAAATCATACACTTTTATAAAAAGAATGGGCTTCAACTTGCCCCGAATCCCTTACGACACCACGCGGTATATTTACTTCCTTAAATTATGCTTTGTTGAATGCTCTATTGTGCACTCTTCCCCACAATATGTGGAGCCTTTTCCAAAATCTAGGCCAATTTGGTTTGCGCCCAACAGGCCCCCAACACTCACATGTGACTCAGTCTATTTGCCTCTGATATTCGCTGCAAGGTTATTGTAGGTATTAACGACCTGTTGTAAAATTTATGTGATGTGATTTTCTTCATTGCATACTTCCTCCAACAGTGCTTCTATCTTCGGTCCTGTAGCCTTCTGCATCACTACCTCCTCTCTCCGTCAAAGCTCTTGAAGCTTCTCTTCCACTACTTGGGACAGTTGGAGAGCCTAATCCTCCCATGGTTGAGTTCTTTTTATCAAAATTTTCTCTTCCTTCCTCAACTTCTCTATATTCTTATGGAGGGAATTTTTTTTCATTGACCTTTGCAAGCTTATGCGAGATTGCTACGTTTCTCACAGTTGCCTGAATCTCCTCCAATTGTTGCTACTTATACTGAATATCCTCTTGTAGCTTCTACACATTTTGATATTCCTGCAGTGAAGTCCAAATCTGTAAGCTCTCATCCAAAAACTTCCCACCATATGCCATTGTTGCGGAGATGTTGGCCACTGCAGCCTTTAGGTCGACCTCTATATTCTCTTGAAATTCTTGTGGTGTGGTTGGTTGTAGCTTCATTTGCATCTCGTTGATCTTTATCTCATATCGAAATTCTATGTTCATGATCTTACTCTTGTGTCCTTTTACTGCAAGGTCGATCTTCACATCCTTTTCCTCCACTGATTCCTCTTCCTGGACATCAATACACGTAACCTCATGGCATGTGGCTTCAACCAATTCCTTCATCTTCTACTATTGTTGTACTGCATGGTCCTTCTCCTGGATTTTTTGGTTGAGCTTATGCTTCAGCAGAGCTCGCTCTCTCTCTACCTTAATGTTCAAATTTGAAATGATTTGTCTGTTCTACTTCAACTCATCTATGATCTCCTGATGCAACTCGTGTATTCTCTGAAGTGCCACAATTGTGATATTCATGTTCACATACTTCTATCCTTTTGCATATTGTTTTACCTCGGTGGAGTCAAATTGTAGGGCTCCGACAAGTATCTGTACTATTCATGCCCCAAGTGTGGGCTCTATCAGTCTTTCTTCTCGAAGTGTTTCCTTTGCCTGTACTGGTTGTCTGGTTGTCTGTGCCAATATATTTAGTTCTGCAATACGCTGCTCAACACATGTTATAACTGCGTCGTAGTGATCCTCTAACTTGTTCCATGAATATTTTGTTGCTTCCTAAATTTTATCCCCAATCTGATTCAAGTCCCCATCAGTGAGGAACAATGGCATTATGTCCTTTTTCTTTTCTGCCTTCTACTTCTTTTTTCTTCTTTTGGTAGCTTTTGCGCCTGCCTTCCTCTTCTCTACGACAGATAGGTTTGTCTTTGTATTTTAAGACTCTTTGATTCTCTCATCTCCTCCAAGAGGATCCTTGTGATCCTCGTTGTGGTGCTTCTATTGTTCTACCTCTTGCTCATCTTTATCCTTCCCACTCGCTTCTCTGTGCTGCGTCGTGTCCTTCTCTGTTGATGAATACTTTGTCTCTATCTCCAGTGCAGTGATCCACTCCTTGGGCCAGATCGTATTCTAACACTAAATATGGCAGGGAATGCCATGTCTTCGTTGTATCCTTGCGATAATGTATGTAATTTCTGTGGAAGTCAACCTTAAACTTAGCGACAAAGTTACACTGCTTTTATAGGCTCGATGATAGGCTAGGGTATTGGTTCACCAACATGTGTAAGTCCATATGATAAATAACAAAAAAAATTATGTTATCATGTGCACGCGTCAGTTTAGTGGTATACCACAGTGAGGCATATCGTGCAGCTTTACAAACATCCAAGGCTACCAGAGTAAACTTCAAATCTTCCAGCTCTTTCCATGCAAGAATTGCAATTATCAGAAGTAATCATGCATAATGAAACAGAGTACCTTTCTCCTGCGCCTTAGAACAATCATATAGAAACTCTTTGTATAAGTATGTAACACAGTTGTATTGAAACCCATTAGCACATTTCACAGCTAATGAAACCACTAGTGCAGGGACTTCATTAGCCCAACACTTCCTCATGATATTTATAGCCAAAATATGTGTTGCGAATTGAACTCGCTGGTCATTTATCGAGCTGATATCATAACCTCACTTCCCTTTTGTCAGTCCAAACATGGTATTCATGTTTTCTGCTATGCCTAGGTCCTGATCTTTCCCATAAAACTCCTATGAGGGATTCATCCCTTGGTAAGGTAGTCTTTTGATTCTCCATTTCAACATTGGGTCGATAGGGATGCTCTTCCCCATCCACAGGAATCCATCGTGCACTAGTACGAGGAATTGTCTCACACAAGTTGTGCTTGTTGGACTTCTCTCGAAGTGCGACACATTCAACATGTTCAAAAAACCTGATTATGCTAACCCAGCCACACAGTGTTGCAGTTCTAACCTCGTCACACCTCTCTCAGGGTAGTGCACTTGTTTCAAGTATTTGTCTAGTGCGAACTGCAGATATTTCTTTATGTCATTGAAATCATTGTCCACGAACTTTAGTTATGGAATATTCCCAAGGTATTCTCTAATAAATCATAATGATTTTTGTAGTAGAGGTGTGAAGGTGCCATACTTTGCATCCTTCGAGCCTGTCACTGGTTTTGCATTTAGTTTCCTTGGTGGGAGAGGTGACAAAAACGTTGTGCCCTTTGCTTCCATTTTCTCTTGCTCTAGTTCTTCCTCAATATCTCTCACATGCACGAGTTCTTACTGAGGCTCAACATGTTTATTTTCCTATTTCTTCTTTGTTCTCTGCTCTTAGTTCATTTTCTTCCTTAGTGATCTCCATTGTGTGTGTGATGATGTTGCTGCAGGTGATAATGCTACTGCAGGCATCTCAGATGATGGTGTGGGTGTATCAGATATTGCTGTGGTTGTTTCCATGATTCCAGTTTAGCCCGTATCTATGAATGTATGAATAAAATCATTAGGATTCATACATCAACGCATTTTTCTGCAACTTCTCCGCAGTAGTCAATACTTGAATTCTCAGGACAGAAAAGTGCCAAATCTGGGTGGGACGCAGGTTTTTATGCAAATCTAAATTTCAATTGCCATTATTAGCTTATGTTATGTTCATTAATTTCATATATAACATTAGATCTAGCCCATTTTTCCTCATAAATGCGATTTTCTGCGTGTTTCAATGGAAACTTTCCCTTTTAACAGTCATATTTTTCTAGCGAACTTCAACGCATACTATATTATAGAGAACAAACCTTCTTGCAAACTTCAACATAATCCATACTATAGAGAAGTAACCCTTCTTGTGAACTTAAACATAATCCAGATTGTAGCGAAGTAACTTCCTATGTCAAAGCTCACCCTCTGTAGCATATTTTATAGTATGGTGCCCACTTTCAACTGCAAGTGGCACTAATAATTTTCGTCTTTCTTCAGAGCGAAGTTGTAGGGGCAGGGCTATCCCTATACAACTTCAACCTACTATCATTTACTCTTCATTGAACCAATACTCCATTTAAATTTTCTAATTGAACAGTGCCTCCATCGGTAATATGCTTGATAATGTATGGGCCCAACCAATGCATATTAAATTTTCCTGGAAATCTTTAAGATATTAAACAAAGTAATTTCTAGAATCAAATTATTGTAAATGAAACTACGGGAACACTATAAAATTATGGTAAAATAATTTTATATTGTAAAATTTGGGCGAATCACTTTTAGAAAAAATGGAAATTAACAAATCCTTTTTTTGGAAAAATAATGGAAAATTAGCCCACCTGTGAATATTAGCCCCTAAAATTTTCCATGATTGGGATGAAATGAAAATAGGAAAAATATGCACAAAAATATATTATGTGGGTGCTAAAAAGATGGAAAATTGGGTAGGCATCATCTCCCCGTAGAAAAAAATGTTACATGCCCCTATGCAACCAAGCATTCAGTTTGAGTCTAAGTGAGTGTGGAATCCATGAAGGTTGGTGACAATATTCAACCTCCCATTATTAATGGGCATGATAGTTTCCTTTCCTTTCTTCAACCTCCCCTTATTAATGGGCATGATAGTTTCCTTTCTTTTCTTAAACCTCCCTCCGAAAAGCGAGCTCTTCCTTATTGGACATGTCTTAGGCTTTCTAATATTTTGTGGAAGTTGGCTAGATTATTGGGTAGTAAGACTTGAGGCCTACCCAATGGTTTCCACAAATATGCATCCACTTAATGTATTAATGTACTCTCTTAAGAGCCACTGCAAGGTTATTGATGTTGATTGGATATTTTCAACATATGACTTATATGGCTTGTTCCCAATGTTGTGTACACTCATTTTCATTTATCCTTGATACTATATTAATTTGTGTTTTGCAATGATTGATGGCCTCTTGATTTTTTTGGTCTATAAACTCTACATGCCTTGGGGATTTCACCGAAATTTAATGTATGAGAAATACATCCTTAGGATTGTAATACTCCCCTATAATTCATATATTGCAATAGAAGTTATTCTCATCTATGCTTTTGAGCAGTTAATCAGTAATTGTGGTTGCTCTGGAAATATGGGTAAGTTCTTAGCTAAACATCTCCCAAAAAATGGTTAGGGTTCCAAATTGGGCCATGATGCAACATAATATTATATTGGTATAGCTCACACAATTGGTTCTTTTCTTCATTAGTTCACTCATAGTAGGTTTCCAGGAATGTTATTAGGGAGGTGATATCATATGTCTTGGAGGACATGATAGCCTTCCTTTGTAACATGAAGTATTTCTCCTATAAGTACATGTTTTACACAAGTGAAGGAGATTTGTAACTAAGTGTTGATTATACCAATAGAAAAAGTTGTATCTTCTCAATTTTTAGCTTGTCCACCTAGTTTTGGAGTTCAATACTCTTCTTAGCCTACTCATACATTCCCTTTCTCCATTGATCTCATCTGGCTCTCTGGATTTATAATATTTTTCCCATATATATCTGAGGTTTCTAAAAATTTATTGGTGTTCCCTAATAGGAATTACTCCTTCGTCATAGTCATAGAAATATCTAAATAGATTCAACTGATCTTGTAATGTACTAAAACAAAATACTGAATCAATTCTACAAATTGCGGAAACCAATTTTGATCGCACAGTCACATAAAAAAGTAAGAGAAAAAATTATCAATCGCACAACACAAGATGTATATGGGGAAAGCCTCATCTAAAAACCCCACTATTTTTATATTGCATAAAGTCAAGAACATGAAACAATATAATGTTATTTTCCTTCCTTAGAAACCTCTGCACTATGTTGGTTGTCTCACTCTGATCTTGCTCTGATCTAAGCAAATTTGGTCCAATATTTAACCACTTGCTTGCCTCTACCTGACCAACATTTCTCATGCATTCTTGGGCTAATTGAGCCCCTATTAATTAGTAAATTCACATCAATAAATTGTGAAATACATCTAAGGCATCCTGATGACCTCATGCATGACCTGTACAATTTTCTAATTATACAACTGATAGTTCTCTTCCCTTTAACTCCAATATCAACTGGGCCTTCCATAGAACTGACAAGAAAAAAATATTTATAGTGAATTATCAATTAACTAATTGATCATTGCCATTAATTAAATCAGATTTAATTCACTGGACCTATCACTAGCTCTCCTTTCAGTTAGAACTAGATAAACTTATTTTAACTAAAATAATTGAGTTAACTAATTACAACTCAAAATAAATTGTAATTGGACCCCATAAAACTTAGAGTGACCTCTACATGCCTCCAGTTTTACCCTTAGCTCGAATTGACTGAGATAACTAAGTCTTATTGTCTTAGCTAACACTTGCAATTTGCCATGTGATGTGGAATTACAATTTACTTGTAATTTAATTAAGGGAAAATTAAATTAGGAGCCCCCTTGGGGTGCCATTATTTTTTCCAATTTCAACACTCCCTCTCAACAAGAAATGGATTGTCTTCTACCCCAATCCTGCCTCCGTGGAATTCAAATTTTCTTCTTGACAATGCATTTGTAAATATATTTGTATCCTACTCCTTCGTGGGAATGTAATCTAATGACATAATCTACCTCTGCACACAATCTCTGAGATGGTGATACTGGATATCAATATGCTTGAACCTATCATGAAAAAACCAGATTAATTGAGAGTTTGATGCAACTCTGGTTATCACAATAAAGCACCATCGAATCCATCTATCAACCAAGCAAACCAACAAATATTTTCCTTATCCGTATGGTCTCACATGTTTCCTGACTAACTGCCATGTAATCTGCCTATGCTGAATTGGGTGCAACTTACCTCTGCTTCCTATTGTACCAATAAATTGTTTTTAATCCTATGTTGAAGATGCCCCCTAATGTGTTCTTCCTTTCGGATGGACTCCCTGCCCAATCTGCATCAGTGAAGCCTTGAAGCTTCATTCCCTTTGTCTTTTTGTACCATAGCCCATACTCTGTAGTGCCTCTGAGATGTCTCAACACATATTTTCCTACCTTCAAAAAGATCTTGGTAGGCTTAACCATAGCTTGACTAAGTTGGTTAACATCATAGCATATTTTTGGTCGTGTGTTCACCAAATACATGAGTGAACCCACAAGCTGCCTATAGATTGCAACATCTAATACTTATCCCGAAGTAGCATCCTCCTTCCTCCATTTTCCTGCTAGAGGAGCCTCCATGGGTTTGTTTCCTCCATGTGGAACTTCCTAAGGATCTCGTTGATATACTTTCCCTGAGATACAAATAGATCCCCATCTCTTTGACATATTTCCAATCCTAGGAAATAGTGCAAGAGCCCCATGTCCTTCATCTCAAATTATCTTGCCAGATCCTCTTTGAAAAAATTGATGAGTTGATCATCAACTTTCAATATCATATCATCGACATAAAGTAATATAATCAAATTCTTTCTTTCTACCACAATATGTTAAAGGTTCACATCTGATTCACTCTTGGTGAAGCCCAACTCAGTGAAATAGTTTTTGATCCTGGTGTACCAAGCACAAGGTGCTTGTTTCAGCCCATACAATTATCTCTTGAGTCTACACACGTGCGACTACCTATCTAAGGTCTCAAAACTTTCCATCTTCTCAATGCACACCTCTTTCTTAATCACCCCATTGAGTCCTTGCATCCATCTGACGCATCTTCCATCCCATCTACTTTTAGAGTGCAAGGATGGATATGATTCATGAGTACCTTGTGGTTGGGGAAAAATTCACATCATAATCAATCTCGTCCACCTGAGAGAACCCTCAAGCCACAAACCTATCCTTGTGCTTCTCCACACTCCAATTTGTTGCTTGCTTCACCTTGTATATCCACCTGGATCCTACAACTAACTTCCCCTCTGGTCTTGAGACAACTTCCCATGATTTTTTTCTAATAATGGAGTAATACTCCTCAAACATGGCATCAACCCAAATTGGTTGTTGCACTGCTTACTCAAAAGAGGATGGTTCTTTCTCTACACCTTCGCTAATAAGATCCATGTATATAGTGTACTACTCTAGGGACCTTCTCTTCCTACGTTGTGATGTGGGTGCTCCCACATTCTCTCTAGCATCAAGCAACAACTTGTCAGCCTCTCTGGTGCACTTCCTTCCTTCTCGAGGTGTCTCTGTATGAGTTGGTGATTCCACACTCTATATCTCTTCTTGTGGCGACTCCACATCTTGAGGTTCTTCTCTTGGAGCCAAGAGATCCTCAACTGCATGCAACTAAAGCTCCTTGTCAAGGGAAATTCACATGCCCTTCTCTTCATTGAAGTTCACATCTCTTATGACCACTATCATCTTATATGCTGGTAAGTACACCCGAGGGTTGTTAGTTGTATCAATGTAACCCACAAATATCCCCAACTCAACTATTAGATCTAGCTTCTTCTTGGAATATTTGGTCACATGGTAATAAAATGATGAACCAAAAATTTTAAAATGCGACACAGCTGGTCTCTTACCTAAAAAATCTTCTTCCAGTGTACTCATCTAAAGTATCAGATGAGGACTTCTATTATTCCCAAATATTGTTGTATTGCATGCTTCCACCCATAGATGTAATGGTAGGCCCTGATCATGAAACATAGCTTGTGCTGTTACCACAATAATTTTTCTCTTCCTTTCTACAACCCCATTCTGTTGTGGGTTATGAGGTGCTATCAATTCCCTTCGAATTCCTTCTAAATCATAGAATTTCTTGAATTTTTTAGATACATATTCTCCACCATTGTCTCTCCTCATAGCCTTCACTTTCTTCCCTGTATCTTTCTCGACAAGTGCCTTGAACTCACAAAACTTGTATAATGTTTGATCTTTCTTCTACATGAAGAAAATCCAACACTTTCATGAAAAATCATCTACAAAAATCATATAATACCTGTGGTTTTTTTTGGAATTTGTCGAGAACGGTACACACATGTTTGATTGAACTCTCTCAAGGATCACCTTTGCTCAAATTTCCTTATTGTGAAAGGTGGAATTGGTATACTTCCCCAATGTACACCCTTTGCATGTATCTCAATGTGAAAGTGCACCCTTTGTAAGTCCTGTAGAAATATGTTGCATGATCTTCAAAGTGCCATGGTGTAGATGGCCCAATCTCCTATGCCATAACTCATCGATGCCTTGTCTCTCGACATCCTCTTCTTCTGTGCTCAAGGAAACATAGTCTTCTACATCCAATTTGTAGAGGTTCTTTACTTGAACCCCAATATTTTTCACCCGTCCCGTGGCTTTGTGACAAAGGAACACCTTTCCTTTATTATATATCACATCATAGCCACATTCTTACAACATAGCAAAAAAACCCAAATTCTTCTTTAAGCCGAGAACATACATGACATCTTTTAATGTGAGAGGGGTACCTAGCTCCCTCTGAAAGGTAATCGTACCTATGTTGGTAGCGCTATAACTCCCTCCATATCCCATATCGATGTGCATCTAGAGATCATTCTCCTCCAAGTTACTGAAGAATTATTTGGTGTCGGTCATATGGAATGAAGCTCCACTATATAAGTACCACACAGAACCCATCATAGATGACACCATGCATGCGATGAGGTTCAAATCCAACTCGAACAGTGAAGCAAGTGCTTCATTCGCCGCTCCTCTTGAGGACTTATTATTGGCCTTCTTCTGTGGACACTTTGTAGCATAGTGTCCAAGCTCATGACAATGAAAACATTTTTCCTTTGAAAAGTCTCGCTTCTTTCCCTCTTGACCAGAATCCAATTTGGAATGGGACGCCTTCCCTTTCCCTTTCTTCACCTTTCTAGCCAAGACACATTTATCCTCATTATCGGTGTTTGATGAAGATCCATCTCTGGTGTTCCACTGAATATCTTCTTATACCAAGTCAGACCAAAATCGCTCTAACTCTGGTAGCTTTTCCCTCCCATTCACCAAGTCCTAGTAGCTATGCCAACTCTTGGGAAGGCCTAGAAGTGCTAGGCTTACCAAATCATTCTAGGAAATGGTCACCCTAACACTTCCAAGTTCATCTCGACATTGAGAGAAATTCGTCAAGTATTTTGGAATCGTATCACCCATCTCCATATTGATATTTCTGAACTTGTCCTTCAGCGCTACCTTCCTATGGTTGCTTCTATTTTGAAACAGTTTTTTAAGGCCTTCCAAATAACATATGGAGTTGTCTTTCCATGGATATTCAAGATAATATGATCTCGAACTCTTTCTAATAGAATCTTTCTCGCCTTTGCTACATTATTCTTCCATGCATCAAGAAGTTGATCATCTGCTGCTGGGGGCTGGGGAATATCATTGTCTATGAATTCCTTCAGTCTGTTTTCCTCTAGCACTTCCTCCATCATGTCCTTCCATGCTATGTAATTCAAATTACCATCAAGCTCATATTCGAGTCTCAAGCTAGTGAAATACATCTTGATATGTTGTTGGTCCTGAAGGATAAATCTGCAAATTCGATTCCCCTTTTCAAAAAAAATGTTGGTTCTTCTCTTCTATAGTGATTCCTTCTTTGATACCATGTAGAAATATCTAAATATATTCAACTAATATTGTAATTTACTAAAACAAAGTACTGAATTAATTCTACAAATTTTGGAAACCAATTTCGATCGCAAATCACATAAATAAGTAAGAGAAACAAATATCAATCGCACAACACAAGATGTATCTAGGGAAAGCCTCATCTAAAAACCCTGCTATCTATATATTTCATAAATTCGATAACATGAAACAATAAAATTATATTTCCCTTCCTGAGAAACCTTTGCACTCTATTGACTATCTCACTTTGATCCTGCTCTAATCTAAGCACCTTTGGTCCAATATTTAACCACTTTCTTGCCGCTGCTTGACCAGTCTTTCTCACGTATTCCTGGGCTAATTGAGCCCCTATTAATTAGGAAATTCCCATAAATAGATTGTGCAATACATCCAAGTCATCATGATGACCTCATGCATGACCTATAAGATTTTCTAATTATACAACTGATAATTCTCTTCCCTTTAACTCCAATATCAACTAGGCCTTCCTTATAACTGACAAGAAATAGCTATTTATAGTAAATTATCATTTAATTTATTGATCACTGCATGTGAATTAAATCACATTTAATTCACTGGACCATGCACTAGCTCATATCTCAATTAGATCTAGTTAAATGTATTTTAAATCAAATAATTGAGTTAACTAATTACAACTCAAAATAAACTATAATTGGACCCCCTAAAACTTAGAGTAAACTATACATTCCTCTAGTTTGACCCTAAAATCGAATTGACTAATATAACTAAGTCTTCCTGACTTAGTTAACACTTATAAGTTGTCATGTGATGTGTAATTACAATTTAATTCTAATTTAATTAAGGGAAAATTAAATTAGAAGCCCCCTTGAGGTGCCATTCTTGTTGCCAATTTCAACAATAGTCAACTATTATTTTCTTCCACTCATCCTCTTTAGCCTTCTCCAACTAGTCTGGGAGGTTCATCTGAACTTCTTGTCCATCCATCAAATAATAATATATATAAGTGGCAAGTTCCCACAATTGAGGACCTTCATGCTCTGTTTGAATATCCCTCTCTTTGGTTTCTAACTAGTGTAGTTATACTTGGGCTATATTCCTTGCCTCATGAAGAGGTTTACCTATTTATTTTGTAGAAAAAACATGTTTCTTGAGAAAGGAAATACAACTTTTCAAAGGGCCTATATTCCCTTAGTTCACTCCTTAATATTTTGATTGAGGTTTGAAGCTTTCTATTTTTACTTTCAAGAATTTTATTTCTTCTAAGAAGAGACATGTATACAAATGCATGAGGGAAAGATTACCTATTATTTTCCTATGATTTCTAACCTTCGAGGTTTCCTTCAGCTCTGGGGTAGCAATATATTTTTGTACTTTTGTTGATGTGCTAGTTGTTGCAACCCCTTCTTCCTCTTCCTATTATTCCATATCGATTCATGGACTTATAGTAAGGATTTCTTATAGGTTTTCCCTTATTGAATATTGTGTTGCAAAAAGGTTTTTAGATTACATGCCTTTCTCCAATTTTGGCCTCAAAGTCTTGTCTTTCCCCTATTTTTTGGTGTGATAGTAGGGTTTCTTCCTCTGTTTCTCTAACTATTTATTTTGTGACAACAAGGGTTTCTTCCTATTATTTTTCAACAAGTCCCCTTTCCACCCTTGTTTCTTCTTGAGTGGCAGTAGAGGTTTCTTCATGTTCTTCCGGAGTTGTAGTAACTAGGATTAGCTCTTCCTTTTTGGCGTACCTAATCCTCTGTATCCTTGATTCAGCTACATATGCATGCCTCTTTTTTATCCACCTCAACATCTTCATAAAGGACTTGATCCCAATATTTCCATGTTGCTATCATGGCTTATTTATTTTTGTTGCATAGTTACAACAATGCTTTCATCTACCACATGAGTTACAACATGGATATCCTCTTATATAACAGTTACAACATGCCCTTATTTTTAGTTTCAGGAGTTACAAAAGTTTCAACCTTCATATTTGCAATAAAGATTTCGTCGAGTGGAGTTGTAGCAACTACAACTTCAAAAGGAGTTGCTACAATTGCAACTTTATGCAGATTTTTACTAGTTATTTCTTTGGTTTATTCCCTCGCTATGTAAAACCAGGCATGGCATACCCTATGTAGTGGATGTTTTACTAAGATTTTTATGAGGTATTATTGTGAGAAGGCATCCCTAGCTTGGCAAATGGACTTCTGAACAAGGATTTTCACTATTTGAAGTATTTTCCAAAGGAAGAAAGTCATGTTTATCAAACTTCCATTCCCAAAGTGATCCAATAACCTCAAATGAAACAAGTAAACTACCTTGTTGCAACCCCTTCATGCAAAATCTCTTTGTACCACTATGGGTACATCTCCCCAAGGCTATGGCAACATTTTTTAGTCAAATCCATAAAATAGGGTTTTGTCATACTCTTACAATACAATTTCTCCCCAATTTGTGCCAACAATGTTACTTATGCCATGATGTACTCATTCACCTGTAGTACCATCCCTCCTTGCACATACCTATTATCCTAAAAATTCAAAGAAAATTATAATGATGCATCACCATCGTACACCTGTAGTCTATGAACATATTCAATCAATCTTACATCCTCGAAAATAGCCCAAATGTGGTCATATTCCAACAAAAAGTAAGTCCTTGTGGGATCCCTTCGATTTAGTGAGTCTCCCATTTTTTTCTCTACTTCAACTTCAAACATTCTATGGCTATAAGGTGGAATGAATAATTTTTTGGGGGGTTGGAAATTTCTAATTATGGCATGGGAATTATTTTCTAATAGTGTCATTATGTCATGGGTTGATGGCAGTGGTAGTTTATGTATGCGATCAAATCAATGATCAAGTTGGATTATGCCAAATTAATGTCATTCATCATGTAGTTAGTAAATGTATGTTTTCTAGCTTACCATGAGTGGTCACTTGTTTCTAGGTTGGAAACAAGAGTCATTATGTCACGTATCTTAATCGTTTTTTCATGTGGCCCCACAAAGACAACTAGAATCCTCGCTAGTGTGAGAGTTGCAACCCTTGTCCAGAGTTGCAACACTCTATATTTATAGCATTTCAATAGTCAAGCTAGAGTGTCAACTTGATTTGGTCATGGTGTCACATTAGCTGTTTTTTCTACCAAAATAAATGAGTGAAATTTTGGTAATGGAGTTGCAAAAATCCAATTGAACAAATCGCATCAATTGAATTGCAACAATCAAGTTGTAGAAATGGCGAAATCCTCCCCTATGTATCCTAGAAAATAATTTATTATCAATTCAAAAATCATAAATGGTCTATGAGTTTCATGAGAAAAAGGATCATAACTATCACAAAATCATGAAGTGCCCCTCTATTTAGGAGTTATTATCTAATTTGACTTTATTTTCTTTCTCTTTTTTCTTTTTTTTTCTTTGTACATATCTTGTGCCAACCTAGGCTAGATTTTACATAGCATACACCTATGTTGAGGCGGTAAATCCCCTCTACGGACAGAGGCAATCCCACTAGCCCTAGAGTGGGTCTAGAAACAATCAAAACACACAACGACGTTGGTTCCTAGTTACAATAAAGACAAAGATAACGATAAGTAGCCTACCTCAAATCCCATTCTGTTGTTGTCAAGGAAGAAGCAGTGCTCTTCATCCCTAGACTGACAGATCACAGTCCTTCTGTTCACCACGTCCGGACACTTGTACACATGCAGAGAAATGATGACATACAACGTAATACTTGAAGTATGTAACTATATATCAGTCAGAGAAGATATAATTCGTTGCATTACATAAAAGAGTATACACACGAATGGAACCAAAATCAGAGTCGCTTATATTAAATATGACAAAAAGGGAGATTATAACCAAATGATCTGACGTTATGATCTTCCTTTGGCGGGGCTTGCAGCGGAGCGCGTCTCAATGAAGCTTGTCGGGAATCTGGACAAAGCTCTCTCTCTTATGGGGTTCTCCTCAGCTCTGCTCTCAATAGTCGCCCAGCTATAGTTTCCCTCCCACAAGTTCATATAACTAGCAAATGGAGAGGGTAGGCTTTTATAGAAGGAGAAGGGGAGGTTAGGCTCCCTACAATCATGGGGGAGAGCCCTATCTCCTAGGAAGGTTCCATGAGAGGTGGAAAACCACTTCCTAAACAAGGAGATCCGAAGGTAAACAACCCAACCTCATTTTGGTGATTTGTTATGAAGTTGTTAGAATTAAACTTCCACCTTCTATTGTTAAAAAACACTCCTTAAAAGGCTTGGCGCGGGAAGGACACAGGGAAAGAGTGCCAAATGGCGTGCCCACTATGGTGCATTTTCCCCATTGGCACGAGGGATGAACTGGTTACCCACGCCAATGCCAAAACATGGATTTTTAGGGTTTTCCAGAGGAATTGTTATTCAAGAGAATTCTTTTCCTTATGCAGAAGGATGCCATTAAGGTGTTTTCAAGACATGTTACTGTTCACAGGTCACCGGAATAGTCCTCCAATGTATGGGACAAGGGATTGCAGGGATGATGACAAAATGCTATGTAACAGATGCCCCCTAAAGCATAAGGTCCGAGAGAGGGGGAGGGGTGAAATGCTTTATGAGAATGCGCCCAACTGAAAAAAATGCCATCGGAAAACCTATGACTACAATTACAACTGATGTCTCTGATACATGATATGTGGTATGGGCGTAGCCATCCATAATAGAGTGTACAAAAACTGGGATCCAAGGTATAGACGCAGCCATCCAGTAAATAAGGATCGACTATTAGACTCAAGTATGGTCACAACCATCTAATAAAATGAGTCATGTAATAAATGATAATAATCCACAAATAATCTGCAGCATGGATGTTTATCAGACAAAACCCAGGGTCTTGCGCTCCATCTCGACCTGAACAGAGTACAAGTTTGAGCATGAAAATATGTGAGCTGAAGTCAAACATGTAAGAACATCGTCTGATTACCAGCCAATGATGAAAGCTGTTAATAGACGCGAGAGAAACCACCAATAATGATGATGGATCTCAAGGTACAAGAGGTACAATCCACGGAATGTGAATAGTGAGTTGGCGTCGAACAATCGCAGAATCATCCGATCGAAGGTCAATAATGAAAACCTTGTGTCGAATGCAAAGAACCTGCCATCGAGGCATGCAGGATCCAAGGTACCTGAAGGGAGTCTCTAGATCAGCTTCCTGGATAATGAGCTGAAGTCAACAAGAAGTGACCTTGATCAAAGGTGGGCCATAATGTTTCCCACATCATCGACACGAGACAGAGTAACATAAATTTTGTGAATCAAGACCAACAGAGAATCAGAGGGAGGTGAAAATTGCAGAGGCCAACTTCTCTTGAACACATCGGCGACACGACATTGGATTTAGCAGTATTTGACGTCAAAGGATCTGAGGTCATGGTGACGTGGCAAAGAGAAGATGAGCGGTCAAAAGAGATTACCCAAACCCATGGAGGCAAGAAGATAATGAGATGAGATGTCCCCAACCCGACACGAATGCAGACAAGTGCCATGTTCAAGAGCAACATACTACCGACACGACTATAATACTGGTTCCATTTTCTCCCACCATTTCTGGCGAGTACCCCAATTATTTTTGAAAACAAGCTTGAAGTGGATAACATGTGCTTGCGATATAAGTTTGTCCTTCGGAAAAATCCATCCTAGTACATTTAACGAGCCCTAGGAAGGAGGAGCTCGAGTAATATCATTACAACGGAGTCCGATGTCATCAGTTTTAATGAGTTTGACAAAGGAATAACTCGGCGTCTTTTCATGTTTAGAGAGTTTGAAAAGACAGTGGAAAAGAAAACTCCAGCAGTCCATTTTCGTAGATAGTCCCAAAGATCTGAAAAGGTAGAAAACTATGTCTGAGAGAACCTCCTAGTCACAATAGGCTAGGGTATTCCTTTTTCGTAAATAATCTATCCCACCCCGAAAAATGGGTAAACGTATACTAGGTAGATGTCGTTTCACAGCCAATTTAACAAGTTCAAAATGACAAGTTTTTCGACAATCTTTTCAGTTTTAGAGAGTCAGAAAAGAGCTGAAAGGTGACTCCACCTGGAGGAACGAGTGGTATAAATGGTAGCAACTGGTTCCGGTAATGGTGGAACTGCTCAGAACAAGTAAAGGTCAAGAGGCTGGCTAACAAGACCACTCATCGCATCGGTTCCTCAGGATTGGGTAAAACAATCAAGTGAAGGCGTATGAATGGCTACACAGATGGGGACGATGGAATGAGAAAACCAAGGCTCATCTGACAAAACAGGCTGATAAAATGGCAATCACAAGAGGCAAAATGGGAAAGGTTTAATTTTTACACAAGCTTGAAATCAAGAAACTCTGCTTGAAGTTGGTTTCATTTTTACACAAGCTTGATACAAAGATAAACTATGCTTGAAACCAGTTTCATTTTTACACGTGCTTGAAAAAATAGGCATGCCCCCAGCATGATGACTCAATTCGAGGTGTACATGCCCCCCATGCTTCAGTCCATATGAAATGGAGTGAAGGTTCAAAACACAAGAGTAAGAGATTCGACGTGAATTTTTCGAAATCTAACAAAACTCGAATTGAACAGGATCGTGTTTCCTTATTTTAACGAGGTTGACACACTTAAAAGAACTGTCCTCAAACCAGATTGTTTCATTATTTAGGGAGCTTGACACAAGAAAAGGAACTATGCTCCAACGAGCTCAAAGGAGCAGGTTCAGGAGGGGAAGAACCAGATGTGAAATGCTCGAGACAATTAGACATTTCCCCCAGGCTGGGTATAAACGAGGAACGATGATGTCCATCGCTCCATGGCAGATCTTTGAGAGACATACTCGCCACGATAGCTTCATCAGATGGAAAAATTCTCTCAAAGGATCAGGCGAATCTACATCGCCAAGCCAAGGGGATTGAGAATAAGCATCAAGATCCATGCTCAAAGGAGCATTATCAGCAGGAGGAAGATCTGATGCGGCAACAATCTCGCAATAATTGATTTCAACTGGGGTCAGAGGAATCGATTCTCCAAAAGAGGCAACCTGTTCAGGAGAAGGGATGATCCATGGGTCATCCGACCTATAGACCATATTGACTTGAACGATGTTCGGTGGTAGAATGGGAAAAATACCCATGAGAACGGGGTCTTTGAAAAGACCTGGTCCTATACTGTCAGAGGGATTAGGAATTTGATCCACGTATGGTACATTGTTCTCAGAGGATGAGGTGAATAAAGACAATTGATCGACAGTAATAATCTTGCCCTCATGTGGAAACTTCAAAAGCCGAAAGAGGGTAGACGGAACGCACAACATGGCGTGGGTCCAAATGCAACAGAGTAGAAGATTGTAGTTGAGTTTGGCATCAACAACTTCCACTTCGACGTTCAGTGTATTACCTTGCAATGTAATTGGTAGAATCGCGAGAACACCCAATGGTTTTGATTCCCTTCCATCAAATTCCTCAAGGGAATTGGGAGATGAAGTCAGGGTTGGAGAGCCAATGGCCTTCCAGCAAGCAGATGACATAACACAGGTAGAGGCACCTTCGTCCATGATAGCTCTGTGAATTTTGAGGCTGTTGATACCGACTTGTATAACAAGCGCGATCTGATGCGGAATTTGGGGGACAAAATTCTCTAGATCGAAGGTGAGAAGGCTAGAATCGGCAGGATCAATTCTGCCGATCGCAAATAACAAAGCTTTCCATTGAGACAGACAACTCTGAAGCACTTCCAACACATACATCGCGGAAGGCGCCTGTGCCAAATCCTCAACAATGCTATAATGATGAGCAGCACAGGTGTTCGGATTATAGGAAGACTTTCAAAGAACACCTTTGGAGGGTGGCCATACAACGGGTTCAGCACTGGGCTTTTCAATCTCAAGAGGACCAGAGGCAGGTGGGGGAGGAGGGCCATCAAAGACTTCCTTCCTAGCTGCCTGGCGTGATCCGGCATAATCCTTCGACTGAGTGGCAATAGAAACAGGTGCAGCACCATTCATCATGAAAACCTGAGACCCAAATGGTGCAGATGGTGAAGGCTTCTCGACCATCTGGGTCTGCTGAGATGGAAAAGGTTCCTTAAGAACTGTTGGAGTTCCCTTAGAGCCCTTAAGAATTTTACTAACATTGGATCGTCGAGGACAATCTTTGGTGTAGTGGTCTTCATCACAGATTAGGTAAGGGTACTTTGGTTTTTGCTGTGAATCATCATCAGCACGTGGTTTGGACGATTCTGGTTTTGGGGCATCAAATTTGGCTTTGCCTTTGCCCTTCTTCATCCCTTTGGAAGCCTTGTCTGCAGGATTGGCCTAAATGGCGTTGACCTCCATGGACTTACCAGAATATGGAGTAGTCTGAGGAGCATAATTTTTGGAAGAATTTGATTTCTGCTTCCCATTGGAAGACTTGCGAGAAGTCTGAGAGATAGAACCAATAACACCGTCTACTGAAGGAGTAGTTGGCGCTTTATAGGTCCCTGGTCGTGGGGCATCATTCAAGATGTCATATAACATGCTGGACTGAGAGTACACTAAATCGAGGTATTGGGCACGAGAAATGGCTTGTTCCTCGGTTACACATGCCCCCATAACAATGTCTTGTGCAATCTTGTTGACAAAGGAGGTAGTGAACCAGTGACTTAGAAGCTGATCAGGAATGTCAAACTTGATCAGACGACGACGATGTCTCCACTCGTGAATGTGATCTGAAATATGAGTGGCTTTATCCTGTTTTAGAGATGTCAAGAGATGCGTCCCGGCTTCATAATGAACCAGTAACTAAAAAGGCATCAAGAACACCATGGCTAGAGTATTAAAATCTTGAAAAATACCATGGGGTAGCTCTATATACCATTTAGAAGCAGCGCCGACGAGAGTGCACTAGAAAAGACAGAGACAAATCGAGTCATCTATCCAATAATTTGAAGAACACCACAAGTGGTATGTCATGACATGTGCTTGGGGGTCTTCTCCATATTTACCCTCAAACTTAGGAAAATCAATAGGCACCTTTGTCGGAATCGAAGGCCAATATGGATTATGAAGAATCAGATCATTGGTCAATTTGGATACGTCCGGTAACTCCAATGTGGTGAGAAAAGGTTACGATGGTTAAAAGGCATGCCAGGTCCCCGATAAGGATTTGTACCTGTACTCCATCTTGGTTGAGAATAACTTTGCCCCCATTGGTTTTGTCCCGAAGGATTCTGACCATAGGGGGTATAAGCCAGATAATGAGTTTGATACGATGGCTGATAACCAGGATAAGGGGGTTGATAACCAGGGTACTGATTCTGATTATACGTGGGTCCCGTTTGAGCAGTGTATGGAGTATAAGTATAGCTTGGCTGTTGAGAGTAATAACCAGAACCTTGGGGCGGGTTGTAAACTGGTCGAGACTGACCTTGAAGGTAATAGCCGCCTTGAGGTTGAACGGGCTGCTGGTAAGTGGAGCCCTGCTGAGCCGGATAAGTCGGGCGCACAAGTGAATTCGGCTATGACATAGAATAGATTGGCTGCTAAGTAAGGTTAATAGGCTGTGCAGGTTGTCCTAGTTGAACAAGTTTACCTGGCCGATGAGGGACACCAAGTTGCCCTGGTTGAACAGGTTGGCTTGATGGCGGGAGTGGGCTAGGTTGTGCCTGATAACCAGGTTGACCTATGACAGGACCATATGATGGCCCTGGCTGTGCAACATTTTGACCAATCAGAAAATGAGGCTCTTGAGGTTGCACCAAAGGTTTAGAAGGATGGGTTTGCCCCCCAGGACCGTATGGTGGTCCAAGTTGATACCCCGGTTGCCCTTGAGGTTTCCCTGGTTGGACCACAGGGTGAGGCTGAAGAGGTTGACCTTGAGGATTGTAAGACTGCCCTTGCGGGTCGTAAAGTAATCCCTACTGGCCCGAAGGTTATCCCTATAAGGGTTGTCCTTGCGGGTCGTACGCATAACCTGGATGGGCCGAATGTTTTCCCTGGAAGGGTTGTCCTTGTGGGCCAGAAGCATATCCTTGCTGAAACAAAGGTTGCCCCTGAAAGGGTTACCCTTGTTGATTAGAAGGTTGCCCAGGCTGGGTAGATAGAAAACTGTTAATATAGTAATAAGCCTCATGAGCAGGAAAACGAAGGGGGTTTCCTTGCTCATCATATTGATATGGAAATATGTAAATCGGGGCACCATCTGCTCCATAACGGGAAAAGTAAGGATGATTAAAGTATTGAGAGGACTGACCAACCTCGGAGATCAACAGTTGTAAAGACAGCCGATACTCCTCGGGAGAAATGTTCTCGGGAATGGCAGACGCTATATAAACGTCTTTAGGAACTGACGAGGTCCTAGTTGACTGAGTAGTGACAACATGTGTAGATGCAGCCACGCAGACATTAGGTCTAAAAGGTGCCGATGTGACGAAAGGAGATGTTGTGAGAGGTGTCGATGGCGACATCCCTAAAGAGGGAATGGTCGGATTCGTAGATGGAGTTGATATTCCCATAGAGGAAATAGTGGCCATGACCTGACTTAAAGACCTATATCCAGCTGGGAGCGTAGGACCAAGTGAAGACATGACAGAAGGTTTAGGGATGTCTTCAGGAAAAAGCTGGTAATATTCACCAGAAGTAGGAATTCCCTCATTAGGAGAAGGACTGGATGAGTCCATATCTGACCCTGCCGTAAGATCTTCTAAAAGATGATGGGGACTAGGAGGTATGACAGCAACCAAAAAGTGTGATCCCGATGTAAGAGGAGGGAAGTGTTCCCTACTCCAAATCTAAACCAAGCACTTGACAAGGGCCAATTGAAATCAACTAGTCCACCAAAGGGAAGTTCAGATATAACTGGTCCCCCATCGGGAAACTTGGATACAACGAGCTGCTTATACTCAGCAGAGGACTGGGAGACCTCTGATGAATCGTCTGTATAAGGACTACTAGTAGACGAAACTTATGGTTCTTCCACTATGACTGTAGCAAAAAAGAGGAAGAGATCAAAAACAAAGATGCACGGGCAAAAACCAAGGCAAACAAAAATAGGCCGAAAAATCAATCTCTAAAAGGGCGTGTGATCGTAGGTGATTAATTTTACCACATTGAAATTGGAAATTTTACCGTTTCATGTTTTAAGAGTCTAGAAATGAGTAAAAGATGACTCTATCACTTTTAGTTTGGAAACAAGCATGAAAGGACAAGCGCTTGATGATCTTTTCAAGTTTAAGGAGTCAGTAAAGATCAAAATGAGTGCTCTAGTAATCTAGGTAGATGGGTCCGTGAATTTCCATATACACCTTGGTTAAAAATGAAAGAGAAATCAACCAAGGACTTGACGTACGTGCAGGTAATCTCCCCGAATGTTGTGTCTGGTGTATCATGGGTAAAAGGCGGTAGACTCGGCTTCCTACAGATAAAGGATTGCAACCTAATGGGGTCTCCCTTTATATAATTGATAGTACAAGGAGCACAAGTCCATACTAGCGCTGTTTGTAGCGAGATGGCGAGCGACAGCTGCTAGGCTTAAAGATGCCAGAACACGTCTCTACCTTAGACTACTAGATATTCCATTCATGTTTCAATGTTGCCTTAGGTTAATTTAGTAAATTTTAAAGTAGATCTTCAATTTACGTTTCAATTTCAAGGCCCTATCGAATGTTAGATCTCATAAAACCTCTAAATGCAAACTACATGCCACAAAATATCATTTTGTTCAATTAAGAGCTATCTACGGGAGAGTTGAGAGCTTTCAAATGACAACAAAATGAACACACAAAAACATCCATGACTGCTTCCAATGCAAACTAATGAAACTAGAAAACTTCTCCATAGAGTTATATAACACTAGTAATGTGAAATAGCTTTCAATTTTCACTACGCCAATCCAAATGCAAAAGATCTTGTTTTTGTATTTTTCAATATATTAGAGAAAATGCACTACATGAATGAAAAACTAATGAAAACATCAATTCGAGAAATGACAAAGAGAGAGCTGAAACAAACAAGTTCACTCAATCCAAATGCACACAATCAACACTCAAACTGATGACGAAATCCCTCAAAGCAAAGAAGAATCTTGAAAGAGACTCAAAAAAACCGTGTAATCTAGGCTTGGAGTAACAAAAATTGAAACTGAATGAAAGAGAGGACAATCACTCAATTAATGCAATGATTGAATGGAATCCAGCAAGATGAATGCAAAGAAGCTAAAACGAATTTGACCGAGAAAGCAAAGACCCAAAACTACCACGGGAGGCTCAGCACACTGAAGCACCTAGAAGCCCTAGGGATAGAATGAAAAACTGATAGAAAAAGGTGAACAACCAGAGGACAGGGGCTAAACACAGTAAAAAATGACTTCAAAGCACTCAAGAAAACATAAAAAATGAACCAGGACCAAAATTCAAGCTCAGAAATCCCACAAACAGGAAAATTCTAATATCAAGCAGGGTTGGCGTGCCTGTTTGGCTATAATCTGCGCCAAACAGGGGTTGGTGCAGGTGCCTAACCAACAACAAGCGCTAGTCGGTGCGACTGTCAGGAGCAAAACCACGCCAAGCCGGTTTACCCTAGTAAGATGATAAAAAAGGACAAACTAAGACTAAATTTGGTCTTCTGGGGGCTAAACAAGGTTTTAACACCAAGGAAGTTGAACCAGAAAAGAAAATAAATCAATCAAAAGCCAAAAAACAACCCAAAGGAAGAAGGACTAATGCCCACTGATCCCCAATGGAGTCGCCAAATTGTTGAGGTGGTAAATCCCCTCTGTGGACAAAGGCGATCCCACTAGCCCTAGATTGGGTCTAGAAACAATCAAAACACGCAATGACATTGGTTCCTAGTTACAAGAAAGACAAAGATCACGATAAGTAGCCTACCTCAAATCCCACGCTACTATTTTCGAAGAGGAAGCAGTGCTCTTCGTCCCTAGCCTGACAGATCATAGTCCTTCCATTCTCCACGTCCGGACACTTGTACACATGCAGAGAAACGATGACATACAACATAATACTTGAAGCATGTAACTATATATCAGTCAGAGAAGATATAATTCGTTGCATTACATAAAAGAGTAGGCATACGAATGGAACCAAAATCAGAGTCGCTTATATTAAAGATGAAAAAAAGGGAGATTACAACCAAATGCTCCGACGCTATAATCTTCCTTCGGCTGGGCTTGCAGTGGAGCGCGTCTCAACGAAGCCTGTCGGGAATCTGGACAAAGCTCTCTCTCTTACGGGGTTCTCCTCGGCTCTGCTCTCAATATTCGCCCAGCTATAGTTTCCTTCCCACAAGTTTAGCAAGCTAGCAAATGGAGAGGGCAGGCTTTTATAGAAGGAGAAGGGGAGGTTAGGCTCCCTACAATCATGGGGGAGAGCCCTATCTCCTAGGAAGGTTCCATGAGAGGTGGAAAACCACTTCCTAAACAAGGAGATCTGGAGGCAAACAACCCAAACTCATTCTGGTGATCCGTTCTGAAGTTGTTAGAATTAAAATTCCGCCTTCTATTGTTAAAAAATATTCCTTAAAAGGCTTGGCGTGGGAAGGACATAGGGACAGAGCGCCAACTGGCACGCCCACTATGGTGCATTTTCCCCATTGGCGTGAGAGATGAACTGGTTACCCGTGCCAATGCCAAAACATGGATTTTTAGGGTTTTCCAGAGGAATTTTTCTTCAGGAGAATTCATGTCCTTATGCAGAAGGATGCCATTAAGGTGTTTTCAGGACATGTTACTGTTCACAGGTCATGGGAATAGTCCTCCAATGTATGGGATGAGGGATTGCAAGGACAGTGACAAAATGCTATGTAACAACCTAATTTATACCCCTAAGGGTTTTCATACATGGAATTGTTTATTTATTATTATTATTTTTAGATAATGGGATATAAAATTCATTCAACATGGATTTCTCCCTTATAGGCAATCTCCAAGTCATTATCAGGCCATCCATCATTGATTTTCCTCAATAAGTCTTCCCTTGATGGAGGTCTAAGATATAATCAAAGCCGGTGTCTGTTTGCATTATCGGATTTCTATCTTTACCAAAGGTACAAAGTTGATAGCTCCATTATCACACATAATGTTAATCTCATAAGGTCTAGGCCATCAAATACATAACTTCCCTCTAAAATTTTTGAACTTGGAATCAAATAATATGGTCCAATCTCTAGCTTTGAATTTATTCTTCTTGATGAAATTTTCATGCCATTGATGTCTTTTATGTTATATCATTTTTTTCAATGTAAGCAATCTTGGAAAAGTTAATCCAGCTCATTAATATAGAGGAATATCTACTTCTGAGCTTCAGACAAGTCCATTCCAAGTTGTATTTTTTTATAAGTGTTTGGATCTCCATCTTGATTGGAAAACATACTCTCTTCCTATATACCAATTCATATGGAGTAAAAATAGTAGTATCCATACATATCATCCAATAGAGACACAGAGCTTTAGGGATTAGATCATCCCAGTGCTTAAGGTGTAATCTAGTAGTCTTGGAGATAATAACCTCAAAAAATTTGTTTTTCCCTTCCACCTATCCATTGGAATGTGGATGGCATGGTGCCATAACCCTATGCTTGATATTATATATATCCATTAGGTCTTCAATAAGCCTTGAAGTGAATTGAGCCCTCCATGTATAAAAATTTCTTAAGGTATCCCAAACCTAGTGAAGATCTGTTCATGAAGAAATCATGTTATTTCTTACTTGGTTGTTGTTGGTAGTGCCTTGGCTTCCATCCAGTTTGTGGCATAGTCTTTACATATTAGGATGTAAGAGTTACGACAATAAGGAGGATCGATTGGTCCAAAAAAAAAAGGGCCCATTTATCAAAGGGTTCTTGTACAAATTGTGTTTGCAACGACATCTTGTCTTATTACACTAGTCTTCCCATGCGTTGATAGTTGACACATCTCTTCACATATTGTTTTGCATCTTGGAATATGGTGGGATAGCACTACCCCTGATGAAGTACTTTATAATCAATCCCCCTATTTGAAAATTCATCCCCATAAGGACATGTTGTAGGGAAAACCTAACATCCTCATTTTTCATTTATTTACTTCAAATAATGGGGACTCTTTCAATTAATTGTTGGCTAAAACACCTTTTATGATTTTCATTTAGTCAATTGTCCTACAATTTTTCTATTTTTTTCATTTTTGTTGGATTTCTATTTTGATTATTCTATTGAATTCTACTTTTAGCAAGTTTTTCATAGATACTCGTTTTGCTTCATTTTGTTATCTGGTTTGCAAATGACACTCCTTTAAAGTTTCATCATTTTGTTGCTTAGGTTAAAAAAAATGTACAAAATGTATTATATTTTAATTTTTGTAATTAAAATAGTAATTCATTGTAAATATTAACTCTTGGTTAATTTTTTCTATTTTCATTTTTGACTAATGGTCCTACAAAATCGGCCAGTCAAATTATAGAACAATTAAAAAATGTGCTTTCACGATCTCGGTAATTCATTCTAGTTTCTAATTTTTAAAAAAATTACCAAGCCTGAAATCTCAAAATTGCAAAGTGGTTGTAGATCATTTTGTAGGATTTTTAATTCCACCCCACTTCACCTCACATCCTCCCTTCCGATACAAATTTTCCGAAATTTAAAAGTCCTAATATAAAAATTCCAAAATTTAAAACCTCTGATTTCATTCTTCTAAAATTCAAAAGATTTGATATTGTGATATAGACATATCAGTTTTCCGTTTGTGCATGTGTTTTAAAACTTGCGAATGTATCGCCTATGATCTCTGATATTAATTTTATGTCGTGACTAAATTTTTTATTATAAAGTTTTTTCACCTCCTTATGACTCTCACCTTCGTCACGCTTACGTCCCTCACCTCCTTATCAATCCACCTCACATGCGTCATCCTCCTTCTCCATTCATTGACTATTCCTCCTCCTTATCATATGTTTCTTGTTTGTTGAAAATTTTTGTTATATTAATTTTATGATAAATATATTATAGTAATATTATAATATGTTCTATTTTAATTATAATTTTTATATAATATAAATTTAATTTTAATTAACTTTTAAACTTTTTTTTTTTTAATTTATTAAATTTAGCTTATAATAAATTTTTAATTAATCTAGTTTAATTTTATAAATACAATTAATTTAGTACCATTTAAAAAATAATTTTAATTTATTTTAGGATTATATTTTAATTAAAAAATTCATATTTTTTTGCTTAGGCAACAAAATTTTCAGAATTCTCACAGTTTTGATTTTTCAAATTTGGAAGCTCATAAGTTGAGTTTTACGTGGGAAAATGAAGCCCATGATAGCTCGTTGGATAGATAAAATCATGGAGAATATTTATGAAATGGTTGCATAATCATATTTGATCATTTAATAAGTCTAAAATTAATCAGAAGATCAAGCTCTGAATTTTTAAACAAAATTAATTTTGTGAGTTTAATTTTCTGCATTTTCATTTGCTCATAAACTTTGTTGAAAATAGATCCATTCTTCTATGTTATTCTTGACCAATTAAATCTTTATAGGGATCACTAAAAAGCTTATATTTTTTTTTTATTTAATTAAGTTTTGATTGGAGATGTTTTATATTCCATATTTTGGATTTTAATTTATATTTGTATTTTAATTTTGATTGGCTTTGACAGGAAAGCAGTTTAAGAGATGAGGAAAATAAATTTTCAGTCAATGAGAGTGCTCTGGCAATAGAAGAAAATGAATTTGGACCAATGAAAATGGTTGGATCATAATAACTCTTCAACAACTCTCCTATTTTGAATTCCTTTTGTAAATTATAAATAGTTGTTTGTAGAATACGCAAAGGGGATTCTATTCTCTGCAATTATGGAATTATTAAATGCACTATTGTAATGGAGATTTAGATTTGTAGGTGGTGAGCAGAGCAAATCTCAGATATGGGGATAATTGAGGATTTTTTTTGCATTCTGAACTATGTATGGAGAATAGAGCTTGCACTATTGCAGCCCTTGTTTTAATAGCATAGTTCAAAAATTGTAAAGGATTGTTGGAAATTAGAGCCATATAAATAGTTTCAATAAATTGATATTTAAAATACTGTTGTTTTTTATACTGATTTCATTTTATAATGACTGAAATGTGTCATTTTTACTCATATTTGTGCACTATTGTCTATGTTAGGTCCCCATATTACTAGTGTAGTCCCTTATTTTTATTAGTGTAGCCCCCTTATTGTTATTGTTTTGCCCCTGTAACCCCCATATTGTTATTATTGTTCCCTTACATTATTATAGTTAGGTAGGCTAGGATTATATTGTGATCCCATGGACCCCTATATATAGAAGGAGTTTTTGTCATTTGTATCATCGAAGAATTGTTCATTTATGTAATGTATTGGAGGTTCCCCCCTCAAAGTGGCTGATTTATAAGGCGTTGATCTCTCTTCTCTTCTATTTTTGGAGATGGTTTCATAGCATTTGGTATCTAAGCTTTGGATTCTAGGGTTTCGCTACTCCAAATAGTTCATCGTGGAATTTTCGCTAGAAATTTTTTTCTACGAAGTTTCAGAAGCTGAAATTTTTAGAGCGTGAAGTTGAAATCCTAAGGAGCGTCGTGAAAAAATTTCAGATCTTGTTTCACAACATTTTCGGAGATATGATCTATGGAAGTTAGGGCTTTTGCAGCCTCCTGAATTTAACCTAAACAGGTCATCGTGGAAATTTCACAATAACGCTTTTTCTATGAAGGATCAGAAGCTGAAATTTTTATAGAGTGAAGACAAACTCCTAAGGAACATCATGAAAACATTTTACAACTTTATTCACAATATTTTTGTAGATATGATATGTGGAAGTTAGTGTTGTTTCAGGCTTTTGAAATTCTTCTCAAAGAAGTGACCCTGGGAAAGTCGACATAACTCTCACTCTGAGCATCAGATTGGAATTATATAAAAAGTGGCTAAAATTACATGGAATTTAGTTTCCCTTGTATCAATTTCAGAGCCGAAGGAAGAAAAATTGACATGTGGCATGTCGTACAAGTTCGCTCTACTGAACCAGACCATAATTAGGTCATTGTGGGAGATTGGGCATAACTTTGCCTTGAAAAATCCAAATCAGGTGAGACCTGTGGAAATTGAAAGAAGCTTTAGAGGGATACTACAGGGCCAAATTTTAGATATTGAAGATCCGAAATCACAGAGATAATTTAGTTTCAATATCGAGCTCATTAAAATCAATAAAAAGGTGTGTATTTTTTTTCTCGAATTGCATAAGTCTTGTGTGAAAAATCTGTTTGAATTGATTACAAGGGCATATTGTAGAATAGATATCAGTATTCGGTTATAAAAATCCTCCAAAAAATAATTCAACACCCATTAAGCCTTTAGAAGGCTCTACTATGACTCATGAAGACGAGGAATAGCAACATGGCATATCAAAATTACAAGAGAAAGTGCACCAAATTTCGCTCTCGCAAAGAGCAACAAAAAATGAAATGGAAGCTTTGAAGAAAGGCATTAAATCTAATATGGATGGAATGGAAGCTGGAATTGAAGCTAAGATGGATGACATGAAAGAAAACATGAAAAACATGAATAATGATCTAAATCCACACATGGAAGGTTTGACAAAGTTAATACAAGAAACTTTCCTAATGCCAAAAAGATAGTAGAGGAAACTCATGATGAGAAAAAAATAAATGTTAATCGTGATTTCATGAACTCTAATGTTGAATGGATGAACCACCATATTCCAAAGATGGATATGAGGAAATTTGATGGCTAGGATCCCGTAACATGGATACTACAGATGGAGCAATATTTGATCTCAATAATGTGCAAAATACAAAAAAGGTATGCATTGCAACTTTACATTTAGAACAAAATACATTTGTATGGTATTGATGGCTTTTCTCCTGTAAAAAAATTGTCACTTGGTCAATTTTTATAGAGGAAATGATAGCACATTATGAGGATACAAAGAGCAACACCTTCTTTAGCCAATTGATAAACCTCAAACAAAAGGTTTCAGTGGTGGAGCACATTGAGGACTTCCAAAAATTGAATATAATGGTAACTAATATTCTAGAGGAACACAAATTTGATGTCTTCATAGGGACTTTAAAGGATAACATCCAACATGAAGTTCGCATTTTGGAACCTGATTCATTGGAGAAGGCATTCAGGTTAGCAAGAAAAATTGAATGTAAAATTATGGCGACAAGGAATCCTACCACTCACATCTATAAAAATGGAAGTATTGTTACTCCTAGACTTCCACAACCTACAAGATTGACACCACAACAATTGGAAGAAAAAAGAGCAAAAGGGCTTTGCTATAGTTGTGATATCAAATACACTAAAGGTCATAAGTGTGCTGAGAAGAAATTATTTTACATAGATTGTGAAGAGGAGAAAGAAAATGAACAAGAAACTTCAAAAGAAGAGGATATACACTAGGAACCAACCCTAGAAGAAGAATAAATGAGTCCGACCATATCATGTAATGCATTGGCAAGAATTACCAATCCTTAAACTCTCAAGATAGAAGGACATATCAAGAAGAAAAAGGTA
The DNA here is from genome assembly GCA_034641835.2 of Pinus albicaulis. NCBI lineage: Eukaryota > Viridiplantae > Streptophyta > Pinopsida > Pinales > Pinaceae > Pinus > Pinus albicaulis. Next base: position 168,744,987 of record CM076573.1, read on the forward strand.
ATAGTGTTGATTGGTACAGGTAGCACCCATAATTTTATTCATTGTAAGGTAGCCAAGGAATTGAATTGTTTCCTAACCCAGCATGAGAATGTCAAGTCATGGTTGCAAATGGAGGAACTATAAATTGCTCTGGAAAATGCCATAATATCAAGCTAACCATGGGGGAATATGTATTGAATAGTCCAATTCTTTCCGTTCCAATGGGAGGTGTTGATGTTGTACTAGGAGTACAATGGTTCCAATCTTTGGGGACGATAGCATTTAATATTCAAGAACTTTTCTTGAAAAAAAATTGGAAGGAAAGGAAATCGAATTATGGAGTATCACAAGGAAGCCAGGAAAGATAATAAGCTCTAATGTCATGACAAAGCTTCTGAAGAAAGAACAACGAGGTGTAATTCCACAATTATTCTCACTAGAAGTTCCAACATCAAAATCATTTATTTCTCCAGATCTCCAAAAAGTCTTGGACAATCATTCCAAGGTGTTTGATACTCCCAAAGGACTCCCACCTATTCATGATCATGATCATGCTATTCGTTTGATTCCAGGAAGTGTTCCTCCAAACATCAGGCCTTACAAATCCTTATGTCCAAAAGAGCGAAATTGAACATATGTTGCAGAAATATTAGAAGCTGGTATAATTCAACCTAGTCAAAGTTCTTTCTCTGCTCCAATAGTATTGGTGCACATGCGCATGTGTCCGGATTATAGGGAGTTCAATAAGCTCACTATTAAAGATAAATTTCCCATTCCTGTGATTGATGAATTATTGGATGAATTACATGGCGCTATTTATTTTACCAAGTTGGATCTTCATTCAGGATATCATCAAATTAGAATTAAGACTGAAGATATTCTGAAAATAGCATTTCGAACTCATGAGGGTCATTACAAATGTTTGGTCATGCCTTTTGACTTTACCAATGCACCTTCTACATTTCAAGGGTTGATGAATTCCATTTTCAAACCCTTCCTTAGGAAATTTGTGCTAGTATTTTTTGATGACATACTAATCTACAGCAAGTCTTAGAAGGATCATGTTCAACATGTTGACAGGGTTCTCAAACTATTGGAGGAGAAACAATTATATGCAAAAAAAATCCAAATGTTTCTTTGGAGTAAAAGAGGTGTAATATCTAGGTTATATTGTATCTCATGAGGGTGTTAAGGTAGACCCTAAAGAAATTAAATCCATTAAGAAATGGAAATTCGCCACAACCATAAAGCAATTGCAAGGATTTCTCGGGTTAATAGGGTATTATTGCAAGTTTGTTAAGAATTATGGGAGAATAGCAGCACCTGTAGCAACATTATTGAAGAAAGATGCATTTTCATGGACTCCTAAAGCAACTAAGGCCTTTGAACATCTTAAAGAGGCAATGTGCCTAGCACCAGTCTTAGATACGTCAGACTTCACAAAAACCTTTATTGTGGAATGTGATGCCTCGGGAAATGGAATTGGTGTTGTGTTAATTCAAGAAGGAAAACCCATTTCTTTTGAAAGTCGACTAATCAAAGGAAAGTATTTACAAAAAGCTATTTAAGAGATGGAAATGTTGGCAACACTACATGCACTAAATAAATGGTGACCTTACCTAATGGGAAGGCACTTCAAGGTAAAAACTGATCATGATAGTCTTAAACACTTTTTGGAGCAAATATTATCTTTAGAAGAGTAACAAAAATGGGTCACAAAGATGTTGGGTTATGACTTTGAAATCGTCTACAAAAAAGGGAAGCTAAATGTTATTGCATATGCACTCTCAAGAAAGGATGAAGAGGTGGAAACATTGCTTTGTGCAATTTCTATTATCCAACCAGATTGGATAACCGAAGCAAGAGATGAATGGAAGAAGGATGAATAAGTGTGGACACTCATTCAAAAAGATACTAGTACATCTAATACATTTAGTTGGAAAAATGATTCCTTATGGTACAAATATCGCTTATATCTTTGTAAGAATTCCCAAATAAAACAAAAGATTCTTTTGGAATTTCACACTTCTCCTTTAGGAGGACACTCAATATTTTTAAAAACTTACCACAAGGTGAAGAAAGATTTTTTTTGGGATGGACTTAAATATTATATTCAAAATTTTGTGGTAGAATGTTTGGTTTGCCAACAAAATAAAGTTGATACAATTAAGATCCCGGGTCTTCTACAGCCTTTATCCATTCTAAGTCAACGTTGGGAGGAGATTTCAATGGATTTTATCACAGGTTTACCTAAGTCCGAAGGAAAGAGTGTCATCATGGTGGTAGTTGATAGAATTACCAAGTATTCACACTTATGTGCATTATCTCATCCATTTAAAGAAAGTACAGTTGCTACTGCATTTATGGAAACAATTCAAAAGCTACATGGAAACCCAAAGATTATGGTAAGCGATAGAGATCCCGTTTTTACAGCAAATTTTTGGACGGAATTATTTACTTGTTTGGGTACTCAACTAGCTCATAGCTCATCTTATCATCCTCAATCTGATGGTCAAACTGAGATAGTGAATAAATGTTTGGAAGGATATTTTTTTTTGTGTATCTGATAAACAAACACAATGGGTTAAGTGGTTACCTCTGGCGGAATGGTGGTATAACACTTCCTTCCATACTGCAGGAAAAATGACCCCATTTATGGCACTTTATGGATATCATCCACCGTCCATCACATCATCTTTAAGAGAAAATTATAAGGTGCAAGCAGTGGAAGATCACATCGAGCATCAACACCAATTTCTCCAACTCTTAAGGATAACCTCAATTTGGCAAAAAATCGAATGAAACAACAGGCAGATCAACATCGCAGCGAGAGAAGTTTTGATGTATGAGATTGGGTATTTTAATGGATACAACCATACAAAGAAATGTCCCTCAACCAAGCTAAGAAGGATAATAAATTATCGCCAAAATACTATGGTCCTTACAAGGTGTTGCAAAAGATTGGTACTATGGCATAGAAATTGGAACTTCCTTCTTCTTCGTGAGTGCATCCAGTTTTCCATGTTTCGTGCTTAAAGAAGGTTATAGGTGACAAACTTCTAGTTCAAACAATATTTCCAGAACTTGATGAGGAAGGAAAAATCATACTGGAACCTGAAATAGTCACGGAAACAAGAACTCGACAGCTACAAAATTGATCAATTTCAAAGTATCTCATCAAGTGGAAGAACTTACCCACTGAGGATTCTACATGGGAGGATAATAATTTTATACAGAAGCATCCCGAGCTACTCAAGCATTGAGGACAACATTTTTTTGAAGGAGAGGGGCATGTTAGGTCCCCATATTACTAGTGTAGTCCCTTCTTTTTATTAGTGTAGCCCCCTTACTGTTATTGTTGTGCCCCTGTAACCCCCATATTGTTATTATTGTTCCCTTACATTATTATTGTTAGGTAGGCTAGGATTATATTGTGATCCCATGGACCTCTATATATAGAAGGAGGCTTCGTCATTTGTATCATTGAAGAATTTTTCATTTATGTAATTTATTGGAGGTTGCCCCCTCGAAGTGGCTGATTTATAAGGTGTTGATCTCTCTTCTCTTATATTTTTGGAGTTGGTTTCATAACAGTCTATATGAGTAATTTGCCTTAATTATCTGTTGTTACTTATTTATGCTCTTATGTGCTCAACTTTGATTTCTGAGTAACTATTTACTCATATATCATTCTTTTAATCACGATTTAATAAACAATAGTATTTTGTAAACTATTCCGTTATATTATTTTTTAAACATTTGATTTATTAATTTAATAATCATCATCATTTTGTGAACTAATTCTTAAATGTCGTTGATTAATTATTTCTGTTAATAGGTCTCTGAACATAATGTATTTTGGTATTCATAATTTCAGTTAATTAAAATACTTCATTAGATTGATATTCATTATAAGCCAGACGTATTTAAATCCAAAATCATTTTATTACTTTGCTCTCAGTTGGGTTAGATGTACATCTTCCTAATCGAGATAGACTTGGGATTTTTTTTCTCTTTACTTGCATTTTAGGATTAGTCTGCATTTAGATTTAATTCTACATTCATAGAAGTCCTCTTGTCAAAGAGGAAAAACTTAGTTGTGGCTTGGTTGAGCCCCAGATCAACTTAAGGATCACTTTCTTGTCTAATCAGCAAGAGGGTTGATCTGATGTCTCTTCTCTATTGGTAATTGAAAGTCATACTTTAAGCCAATAGAGATAGAGAGAAGGTAATTGAACCTATTTTAACTAGTTGGAACCACCATCCTAAACAAAAAAGGATTTTATCTAAGGTCCTGACCGAGTGGTATCCCTTATAAAGTTGAGGCAGAGAATTTTGAGCCTACAACATTTTTTGCATTAGAAGGAGGGCTTGATAATTTTTTTTTTTTGAATAAATTGTATTTTATTACTATTTCCCTATGTAAAAGACTTACTTGGAATTGATTTATTGGACCTCATTCAACTTCCACTCTGGTAAAAGTAGTCCAGACCCTGTCTCACATGAAATACAATGGTAATATATTTCTTTTAGTCATTTTTTTCAATTTATTTTAAGTTGCAATAATTTCAATATTGATGAAGATATTATTTGCAGGATCTTCATTCGTACTTTGACGGGAAAAGCCAAAGACTAGAGTTTGTCACTTCCAATTGTCTTTGTACATAGTTGGGATTTATTTTCGAAGGCTTTCCTTTCCGCATTTCAGAAATATGACTACGAAAAGGTGTGTGAGAAGTTAGAATAATTGTGTAGGATGGAGGTGAGACTTTGCATATGTTTTATGTTAGATTCAAATTAATTTTAATGCAATTTTGATCCAAATATTTGCCTCCTCAATTCCAATTAATTGGATGGTTCGGAAATTTAGCGTATTTTTTCCTGTGGTAACTATCAAGAACCAAAAAGTATATCCTTTGTTGATAATGATACACTTGTTCAAAATAGCATCTTCGATTCTTCGCAAATTAAAATTACAAATGCCAGAAATGGTCCAAATTTACATAGTGTTGATCAAGCAGAATTTCAAAAAAATGTACAATCAATTAGTAGCAATTGGAAACAATTAAATCAACTAGAGAATGTTGGCAATGCACATTCTACTACTGAAATTAATTCACAATCTACTGAAAATAAATTACAAATGATGGAGCAACTCGGCAACAATTTGCAAATCGATCAAATGCACAAAAAATCTAGATTGTCTATTTTGGAAAATCAAAAATCATCTATGCATAGAGAAACCTTTAGGTGTATATCTTTATCTTCTTATTTTTCTCTCTACCCTAATATCATTAACAATATTAATTTAATTCATAATCAATCAATATTCCCTTTGAATTCAAATTTAATTTTAGAAAACAAAGGAACTGATATTAATAATGAATTATTAACTATTGGTATAGAATTTAATCGATAATTCAATTAATAAACCTCAATTTTCCTTAATCTGATAGTCAATCACTTATCTGATTCTGATTTATTTAATTCAGAGGAAAAGAACAGTTATGAATTTACTTATTATGATGACTTGGAAAATAAAAATACTCAACCTCTATTCTCTTCGGAAATGGTTTTGTCTAATTCCTTAGAGGAATCTAATTTTGAAGATAAATAGAATTTTATTCAAGGATTTATTCCAATTCATTCTAATTTTCAAACATTAAATCATCATATTAGTTTTAGTATTCAAGAACCTATCCCAATTTTTAATTCCTACGATGATGAAATTCCCTTTTTGGATCATAAGCTTGAAATCTTCTGATTCCCGCAAAAGAAAGAAAACAATGAGTTTAATTTTATAATTTATATTGATGCTTTTGGGAAAGAAATATTCACAAATGAATCCCAACCATGTTGTACCATTATTTGTAACATTAATGTAAACTTTAATTTCCTTCATTTTCAGTTCCCTCGGTTTAAATTCATTTTTCTTTCGGATTCATTTTTTAATTTCTAAACACATTGTATTGGAATTTTAAGCATTCAAACTTTCAACACTCATTAGATGCATCAGTAAGTGTATATGAAAATCAGTTTCATAATTTCAAGCATGAACATCAACCACTTTTTATTTTATAATTTTATTTGTGGATCATGATTTCCCAGTTTATTTTTTATTTTCAAATAAGTTTGTCATCAATTATGGCACTTGAGAGTGCATCATTATATTCTAACCAGCAGTCTGACACTTTAAAAAATATTCTAAATGTCCACTCATATCTAGAAATTCCAATGCTCAGGAATATTTCTGACTTTACCAGTGTTTAGCAGGTTTCCATATTTAAAAATGTATCTTTCAAGTCTCACATGATGTTTCCTCTTCCTTTGAACTTATTCCAATCATTCACTAAAATTCATGCTATTTTTCATTATCCTATAAGAATATTTTTGGAAGAATTTCAAAGTAAGAATTTTGTAAATAATTTTATTTCGTTGAACTTGTTAATTATGCATAGTAGGCTGAAATTTTCTTTTTTATTTTCAGTTTTACTCATGTTGATTGACCTATACGTACATGTAGGAGTTAAAATGAGAGAATGGTTAGGTTGGAAGTATGAATATACCTAATCGTGTTTCCTTTTAATCTAGTTAGTAATAGAAATAGTTTAATTTATATTTAGATTCTTTTTCTATTTGCATTTATTTTATTATTTCAGAATTTTAATAAGAAAGTAATGAATCCAAGTTTTCTTAGCATCCATTTCATTTTCTGAAAAAGTGGCTTAGAACATATCAGAGTTCTTATATATTCAGATCATACACACTTGTGAAAGCACTTGATTGTCTTGTTTTTTCAAAACTTCATCACATTGTTAAAAAAATGTTATATGAAGAAATTCTAAGGATTTTCTATGGGTTGACAATTTTTTGATGCATGGGTATTTATAAAAAGGCTCATATTCACCACTCTTTTTCTTCGATGTAAATTGGATTGGATTCAACCTAAGCGATCATTGCTTAGCATTCTAGATTAAATAATGAAGTTGAACATATGCGAATTCTGAGAAAAACATGGGAGAACTTGAAGATTCATGAGGTAAATTTACAATCAGTTTTCTTCCATGTATGTATTAACAGGTTCATCTTGATCTGTTGTTAGTTTCTCTTATTCATAGTGTTAGTGTTAGTATTTTCATCCTACCATCAATGATAAAAATCCTCTTTTCATATCATATTATAGTCCCATCCATAATTTTTTATCATTCCACTATGTCATGTAAAAAATTTACTCACTGATGGTAGTCCTAATCCAAAAAAATCACTCCTCCTCAAAAATTCATACTTGTTGGCCCACCTTCCTGTCTTTTTGAGCATACTTGATTCATTAAAGTCCTTTTCATTATGTCATTATGTCAGTCAGGTCACCATGAAGTCTAGTCACTCAAGGTCTTCATTAGGGTTTCGAAGGTCCAATAAAGCTCCATTCCATTGCATAAAGCCAACAAGTGAAAGGGTGATCAATAAAATTCTCTTCACCATGTGAAGATGACTTGTAAAGAAAAATTCTCATTCCAGCATGTAATTTGGATTTCACAATGTAATAATTTTTGTTTTCACTATGTAATTTTATGTCATTCAAAATGTAATAATTTCATGGTTCCCATGCTGCTAACTCAGAGTTCCCAAAGCATCAAAAATTTCAAATTCAAAGATTTCTCAAAGTTCCATCAGCCAAATTAGTCAAGTTTCAAAATTCATCAGTGTTCCTAAACACTTCCCATCACTCCTAGCCCTCAAAATCATCATTTTCCACAAGCACTAAACCTTAATTTACTCTCCCATCGAGCTAGGGTTTTCTATGGAATTAGAGAAATATGAACAAAGGAGGAATAAGGGAGGTGATTTCAACATGTATGAGGCCATTCCAACTTATAAAAATCATGTCTCCATCATTTTTCAAGAAGTCATTCCAAGGGACAAATCATTTGCCACACATAGGGTCAGTTTTTCTTAAACTGTGTTTCTCGCCAACATAAATGAATTTGATAAACGTGAGAGATTTTTTTGTCCAGCATAGGACAAGGAAGAAAATCCTCCTTTATTTTTTACACAAGTGTCATGGTTTAGGAGAAATTTCAAAAATATAGGTGCCACAGGAGAGTTGCTGCACTTTTGAAGTGAACTTGGAAAATTCAATTTTTTTCCTTTATGGAGTGTCCAAATGACTTTCTTGATGAGTCAATTGATAGCTAGACTGAAAGATATTTCCAATGAGATATCATGCACTCAATTTGGAGTTGAGTAAGACATCCAAAAGTTTCCTACAAGAGCACACTTCATTTTTTCACCCTCATTCTGCACTTTTTGACCAGTCTTGGAAGAATTTATTTTTTAGGGGATATACTTGATTATTTTCAATGCTTGATAGTTCCATTGTGTAGAAAAGAGAGGTATATTTCAAATGAGCTGTTATGAGCTCAATTTGGACACTAGGAAGGCCTCCCAAAGTTGCCTGCAAGTTGGTGATGTGCCCCTGTGTATTGCATTGCGCCCATGTGTTGCGCACTGCGCCCTTGCTCGAAAACACTCAACAAGCTCAAAAATTCATGCAAATTGCCTCTAAACTTCAGCAAAGGTTCCCAACTTCTCTTATCAAGTAAATAATATGCATTTGTACCTTCTTTTCATTCCTCAAAAAGAAATTTTCATGGTGTTTTAATTTTCATGGAACATTTGAAGTGTTCCTAAGCTACAAACCCTAATTTCATTCCCTCATTCCCAATTTTATTTCCTAACACTCTAATACCCTTCCCACATCACAGTGAACCCTATCCCTACCCCTACACTACTATATCTCTGTCCCTAATTCCCTTTTCCCCTAAACCCTAAGTCCTAGGAATCTCATTTTCCTAGGCACCCACATCCCCAAATATGTAATGAAATTACCATTCACAAATCCCAAAACATTTTTACCTCCTATCACCTCCCTCATTTAAATAACCCCTTCCCTCATCTCCCTAATTTTCCTACCCCATTTCCCACACTCATTTCCTCATCCCTAGGGTTTCTAGACCAAAACACCATGGAGGAGGAGAAAATATAATTCATGGAAGAAGAAGAGAGGGAAGAAAGAAGGACACATAAGGGAGGAAAAATTAACCACCTTGAAAATTGTTGAAAAGGGAAAATAGATACAATTACTTGCAAATATGGCCAAGCACTATGCTAAGAAAAACAAAATTGTGAGGGCCAAGCTTAAAAGAGCCAATGCAAAAATTGAAGCCTTGACCATGAAGGAAGAGGAAAGGAGGCTTGACATACTAGTTGAGGACTCACTCCATGCCTAACTACATCATCAGCAACCAATTTCACCAATTTTGAAAAAAAATTGAGGTAATTTTTTAATTTTATTTTTATTTTCAACAATCCTATACAATCTAGTGACAGTTAGACTGTCAAAGGTGCAGCACCCTAGGCGTTGTGCCCTTGTTTGAGGCACTTTTTGGAGAAATGAAGACCACCACAAGATTCAAAATGAAAAATTCATTCCAGAAAACAATGTTTCTAGGCTTAGTTTAGACAACTGGCAGGTCAAAAGGTGAAAAAACACACAAAAAATCAATGTTTTGCCTCCTTTTTTGCCTTCGCGTTGTGCCCTTGACTAGCTATGGGAGAATCACTTTTTGATAGGGAAACTCAACTTCATTCAGAAAAATAAAGTTGGATCTGGAAAGTAGACATGATAGGATTTCCAACAAGCCATCCTGAGCCCAATTTGGATACGAGGAAGGCCTCTAAAAGTGGCATGCAACATGGTGTAGTGCCCTTGGCACTGGCGCTATGCCCCTAGCACAAACATAGCGCCCTTGAAAAATGTCTGATTTTTCTCAGTTTTTACTGCCATTTTGATTTTCAATTTGGCAAATGATGATTTTACTTATGTAATTGATGGAAGTAAATGTAAATATCATGTTTTTACTATTACCTAGGGTAAATACATTAGATGAAGACTCATGATGAGATGTAATTAATCAGTTTGCAAATAGTGAGGGATGAGTTAGTTTGACCACCCTACACTCTAGGTATTCAACTCATTTTTGGTGGAAATCCTCCTCCTCTCATGGATTCGACCCCTGAGGTTGGGAGGAGTTTTTTTAGGCCTATATCATGTAATTTTTTAGTCATTTCACAAGTTGGAATTAGTTGGATGTTGGCATATTGATCAGAAACACTATTGTAATCATTTTGGCAGGAGCTTAATAAAAGTGTTGCAGCTATTTCTTTGGGATACCTTTGGTATGGTTGTCTAGCATTTTTTCTTCTCTTGTTTCATTTGTATGAATGTATTGTTGGTCCATTTTCCATTTCATGTCTATTGCATGATCACTTTCAAGTTATAGAAATAGAATTCATCTCACATGATCTGTTTTGGGAGAGGTTTCATAGTCTATTCATATTTCTTTCAATTTAGGAAGAATTCATCTTTCATGTTCTTCCTAGTTCCTCACCTTTTTGAATCATTCCATCCCAAGAACCCTAATGTGCTAGCCTTCCCATCTACCTTTCCCCATTGAATCTCTGCAACACTAATCCTATTTTCCCTGACCTAGCTTCTTTTACTTGATATCCCTATCCAGCAACCCAATCAAATCAAATCAAACCCCTGAACTTATACCTAGCATAAAACCCTAATTTATCCAACCCTCTTGGTTGTGACTTTGTGGAGAGAACCCTCTCCAGTTTGATAGGACTAGATACCAAGCCAAAATATTGGTCTGTGGTTACCTTTGTTGAGATTTATTCTTCAGCCTTAGAAATATAGCGGAGTGATAACATACTGGCGTCGTTGTCGAGGATCGAAAAGAAAAATATTCCATGGGAAATAACAACAAAGATTAGATCTGATTTTTGATGCTAAACAATGATCAAGAAACAATAATTTTGTGCATCATTCACCTCACGAATCCAAATCAGTTTTGAAATAAAATCTAAATACTCCACTGGAAGATGAACCTTGCCAAGAAATATGAAAGGACAACATGGGAACATCAGGTATTCAAATTGCACTTTCATTCAATACATCATGTTATTTATCATGATGATCCGGATTTATGCAGGAATGTAACATAATAAACATATAACCGTAAATACAAATATGCAGTGGGAAAAATCACTTTATTTCATTAATATCAAAGAATTGAAATTTGCTTACAGACAGAATGGAAATAAACTAGCTAGGGCGTTGGTAGCTATCTCTGAGAAGAGATGTGGCGGCTACAGGCCTCTGAACTGAGTTACAATGAGGCTCGAGGGCCTATTTATTATTTAGAAACAACGGGAAATCCTAAACAGCCAAAACCCTAACCCTAGGAGATGAAGCGCCAAAACTATGGGCCCCGTTTGGGTAAATTGGTGTTTCAACTTCCCAGGGGCGTAACTTTGGCATATGATCTCCGTTTGACGCGTACCATACCTCGTTAGAAAGATCTATCCGAGGACTACAAATTTGGAATGAGAAACATTGGTCCATGGACCCATGTTGCTCTCCGTTTTCCCAAAAAACGTCGTTTAGGGCCTCAAAACGGCTCCGGAAGTTTAGGACCCGAAAAACTGCTAAAAATAGTAAACTGTGCCGAAACTAAAAAACTGAAATAGACAATGGTGGAGCCCCAAGTGGAATAGGCGGGTGACCACCAATATCCACCTGGATCATTCCTCCCCCTTAGGAAGCAATGGTCCCCATTGCGTTAAGTTCCTCCATGAGATGAGGAAATTTCTGCTGAACTTGGTCCCTGGTGAACCACTTTCCTTGGTGCAGGAGTTGGCCAGCTTTGACAACCCGATACAGTTGGATCTGCTGTTGACGAGTGTTCTTGATTTACATGTCCATGATACAATCTGTGATGGCCTATTCCATGCAGTCTGGGTTTAACTCTGTTGGTGTGAGTTGTTCTGCAATGTCCGAGGTGTCCAGTAGAGGTGGGAAGTAAGGATGAAGGCGATCCACATTGAAGACTGGGTGCAGACCAAGGAATGGTGGAATACTGAGCTCGAAGGCATTGTTCCTTATAGCCTTGGTGATGGTGTACGACCCATATTGGGAGTGGGAAAAGCTATGTGTGGGGTCCAGTGAGGCACTCCTTCTGCAAATGTAGCCACACTTTGTCACCCACCTAGAAGTTGTGTGGCACCCGATGTTGATCATGGTGTTGCTTGTACTTAGCATTAGCTCTGTCCAATATGTCATGAACCTGTTGGCAGATGTGTTGAATGCGCTCGATGAAGCTATTTTCTTTGTCAACTTCCGACTGGACATGAGCCAAATCGGCCTGAGTAGCCGCAAATGGCATGGCTACGTCAATGGGACATAGTTGTTGGAATCCCAAGCCCACCTGAAAGGGTTTGTGGCCAATTGAGCTGTGGAGAGCCCGGTTATAACTGTGTTGTACATAGGGAAGGCTCTCGTCCCATGTGCGTGGATGCTTGGAATTGTACATGCGCAGAATGTGTACAATCATTCTGTTGACGACCTCTGTCTGGCCATCTGTTTGGGGATGGAAAGCTGTGGACTTGGTGAGCTTGGTATCCAACATCGACCAGAGGCTGGACCAAAATGTGCTGAGGAACCTGCTATCTCGATCTGATATGATAGACCGTGGGATCCCAAAGTGCACCCACACTCGTTCAAAGAAGAGTTTAGCAGTGGCTTCTGCTGTGATATTCTTCTTACAGGCCGCCATAATGGCCATCTTTGAGAATCTGTCAACGACCATGAAAACATAGTCATTTCCATTCTTAGTAGAAGGCAGGCCCGACATGTAATTCATGGAGATGGATTCCCAAGGTCGACTAGGGGTAGGTAGTGGAGTATATAGGCCTTGCTTCTTGATGGTCGGTTTGGAAATGGCACAAGCAGTGCAGGATCTGATGTGCTTCTTGACATCCTTTCGAAGGTTCGGCCAATAGAAATACTTTTGTAGTACTGCTACTATTTTCTCGACCCCGAAATTCCCAGCGACTCGACTGTAGTGTGCTTCCCATATCATCTTGGCACGCTCGCTTGAAGGAACACAAAGGTGTCCCAGGTGACATAAAAGTGCATCTTGGAGGTGAAAATTTGGAACCTGCGTACCCCCCAAGAGTGCCTTGTAAGTGTGGCCGAATTCTGGGTCACTCTCATAGAGAAGCGGCCAATCAAAAGTCTCATGCCCACAAGAGTTGAGCACGGTGGTGAGCGCCACGATCGGTGGTCGGCTGAGGCAGTCTGCAACATTATTGGTGCTACCCTTCTTGTACTTGATGTTCAAATGAAACCGTTGCAGATATGTGGACCACTTCTGATGGCGATCATTCTGCAACTTCCCTTGTGTCTGTATGAACTGCAGGGGCCGGTGGTCTGTGTGGATGATTGTTTCCTTCCCCAAAATGTAATGCTTCCATTGTTGACAAGCTTTCACAATGGAATACATTTCTTTGTCATAAGTGGGATACTTGCGAACTGTGTCAGACAATGTCTCACTGTGATATGCCACTAGATGTCCCTGTTGAGTAAGAACCACCCCAATAGCATAGTTAGAGGCATCTATCTTGATCTCAAATGGCTGTTGCAAGTTTGGTAATGTGAGCACCGGGGCAGAACATAGGCGATTTTTCAATTCCGTAAACTCCTTCTGTTGAGATTTCGACCAAAATAATTTTGCTCTCACTCCTCCCTTGGTGACTTGACTCAAGGGCCAAGTGATATGAGAGAATCCCAACACGAACCTGCGGTAGAAATTAGCAAGACCCAGAAAGCTGCGAAGCTCTGTTATAGTGGTTGGGGCTGGCCAATCCCGAATGACTTGGATCTTGGTTGGATCCACATGCACCCCCCTTTCATCAATAATGTATCCCAGATACTGAACCTGGGTCATGCCAAACGTGCACTTCTCCAAATTGGCACAAAACTTGTGTTGCTACAGTGTTTGAAGGACTTGTTGGATGTGGTGGAGGTGCTCTTCCCATGTCTGGCCAAAGATCAGAATGTCATCCAAGTACACCACTACAAATGAGTTGGTGAATGGCTACAAGATGTCTTCCATCAGCCTCATGAAGGTTGCGGGAGCATTTGTCAACCCAAAAGGCATGACCAACCATTCAAAAAGGCCTTCCTTGGCTTTGAAGGCAGTCTTCCACACATCGATGGGTTCAATTGGTACCTGGTGATACCCAGACTTCAAGTCGATCTTACTGAAATATTTCGCCCCTTTGAGTTGGTCCAGAAGGTCATCAATCCATGGGATCAAGTAACTATTCTGGATAGTGATCTTGTTTAGTGCCCAATAGTCAATACAGAGTCTCCACGTCCCATCCTTCTTCTGTACCAACATGATCGGGCTCCCACAAGGCGATGAACTTGGTCGGATGTGACCTTTCTACAGTAGCTCCTGAATCTGCCTCTTGATTCCATCGTTCTCCATAACAGAGCGCCGATAGAGCAGTCCATTAGGTAGCGACGCACCTGGGGTCAGATCAATTGGGTGCTTGACCTGATAGTGCAGAGGAACCCCTGTGGGTGAGGTGAAGATGTCCTCGTACTCCTCCACAACCTTGTCCATTTGTTGTTGTCGTGCAGAGGAGTCCTGTCTGGAGGTCGTGGCCACAATCTTCTTCTTGCCCTTGGGGCGGATCATCAGGAAAATGAATTTCTTGGTTTTGGAAATGAGCTTACTGCATTGTTTTGCAGTAACCAAAGAGATAGCGGCAAGAGGTGGTACCTCTGGTATCCTGTACAGCTTATTTCCTAAAGTAACAATAATAGCACGAGGCCAAGACTCATACACAGCATGACGCTTCCACAAGTATGGTTGTCCTAATAATACATCAGAAACATCAATAGGAGTAATGTCACATAATACCTCATCCGTGAAGGACTTGATGCTATAAGGAAGGCGGCACTGCTGGCTGACGCGAAGATCTCGTCCTTGGTGAAGCCACCCGATGGTGTATGGATGTGGGTGAGTTGTGGTCGGCAAGCCTAACCGCTTCACAGCATCTGCTAAAATGATGTTCTTTTAGTTCCCATTGTTGACAATGAATTGTACCGAGGATCCCTTTACCCACATCTGGGAGTGGAAGAGACGTTCCTCCTCCTTTGGATCTTCCGGTCCCTCCTTCTGGTTCTTCGCAGTGGAAATAGTGGCATTGGGCTCCGCATCAATAATCTGTTTCCCTTTTTCATTCCCCTTGTCAGGTTCTGATTTAGAGTTGGAGCATGCATCTGACTCAGAAGCCCTCATCTCGGCCACTAGCGACTGCTTGGCCCGACACTCACTTGTGTTGTGAGTAGAGCTCTTATGGAACTCACACCACTTTCCTGTGTCCTTCTTTGGCTTTGCGGTGTTTCTCTTTGCTTGTGGCTTCGACGGTTTGTCTTGAGCCACCATGCCTTGGATCTGTCCTTTATTCTACAGTTTGGGAGCACTTTTCCCTTGCTTTTGATTTGCAGATCCAAAGTCTCGCTTCTTCTATTTGAATTTCTTCTCAATCTTGGCAGCATACCGATATTCCGTACCAAGCGAGGAGATTTAGAGGAACTCCATTTCCTCCTAAATGTATATATGCAGAAAACTGTGATACTTTAGCACCAGATGTTTCTCTGAATCTTTGATACCCAACTTTGTGCGCAGGGTATGGAACAGATTTGTCAGCTCATGCACATCTTGATCCCTTTGTTGTCGCAGTGTGGTCCATTATATGTACTTGTCCTCATAGCTCCCCACAAGATAGTATTGTTCCTTGATAACGTCTTGGAAAGAATTCCACGTTGGTACGGCCGAGAACAGAGAGAGTTATTTATGGTCCTTGTTCTCATAGTAGGTTTCCCACGAGTCCTTGACATGGGGGGTAGCTTTGAGGAGTGCAAAAATAATCTTCTCCCGGTCGAAAAAGTCCTGAACTGAGAAATATCCTTCTAATAGATTCAACCATCTATCTATGGCATCTGCATCTATTTGACCCTCAAATATGGGAATGTGAAAATTTACTTGTACCTTAAAAGGATTCACACCTCCATAGTGGCTGCTAGATGCAGATCCACCGTTAGTGGGAAGCAGTTAAAGGATCTGGGCAAATTTATCCATCATCGCGTTCCTTTTTTTTTCAAGGGCCTCCTTGAGCAATATTTTGATAGGATCTCCTAATCCCTCATCTTTCTTTTCTTCCCCCATGGGTGTCTGTCGAGGTTTGTGAGGCTGATCTTGCCAAGGTTCCACCAGATCGAGCCCTAACTCCTTATACCCCGACCTCATTGGGGACATGCAAAGAAGGATTGAGAAAAAGCAGACCACTCTGATACCACTGATCCGGATTTATGCAGGAATGCAATAGAATGAACATATAACCATAAATACAAAGATGCAGCGAGAAAAATCACTTCATTTCATTAATATCAAAGAGCTGAAATTTTGTTATAGGCAGAATGGAAATAAACTAGCTAGGGCGTTGGTAGCTACCTCTGAGAAGACATGTGACAGCTACAGGCCTCTGAACTGAGTTACAATGGGGATCGAGGCCCTATTTATTATTTAGAAACAATGGGAAACTTTAAACATCCAAAACCTTAATCCTAGGAGATGAATCGCCAAAACTATGGGCCCCGTTTGGGTAAATTGGTGTTTCAACTTCCCGGGGACGTAACTTTGGCATACGGTCTCTGTTTGATGCAAGTCATACCTCATTAGAAATATCTTCCGAGGACTACAAATTTTGAGTGATAAACATCAATCCATGGACCCATGTTGCTCCCAGTTTTCCCAAAAAACATCGTTTAGGGCCTCAAAACGGCTCCGGAAGTTCAGGACCTGAAAAATTGCTAAAAATAGTAAGTTGTGTTGAAACTGAAGAACTGAAAGAGACAATGCTGGGGCCCCAAGTGGAATAGGTGGGTGACCACCAATATCCACTTGGATCACATGAAATATCTCTTTTCCTGAGAATGTCCAGAAAATTTTCCAAGGTATATTATGTTTGAGAAAATATCATGGACCTCCATTGGATTCCACTCCTTTGAAGGTTGTAAATACAAATTTCCCATACGCCTTTGATCTTGGTCCAGACCCTTTTTCTGAATCATATGATGACCATCTTAAAATTGATGAACCTCAAGATATCAAGATTGATCCTACAGCTTCTGTACATACTCCTACACCTTGTAAAATTCTAGATAGATACAAACCACTCATCTTACCTCCTATACTCCATGATTTCCATGAAATTCATTATCTATATCTGCTGAGGTTTGATGGTGAATGTGTGTAATATTCCAAAAAAATTAGCCTCCAAGCTAAATGGAATATTATAGTTGTTTTATCACTAGGTCGGTAAATAAATGGGTGGGGAGGCCCATAAGTCTCTTGAGCAGAAATAAAAACACTTCAAGTGTGAAAGGAGACCTTTGTAGCAGCTAAATAAAACTCCTCCACGTGTAAACAGGGTTTTGATCATGTTGATTCAGTCAACTTTGACCAAATCAACAGCACTGATAAGGAGGAGTGGAGATCAATTAGAGAATAATGCAGTTTTGGAGGGAGATGGATCTCATGGAGGAAATGACCTAATTGAGTGGGGCCAAGGGAAAGCAAGCTCACATTCTATTTAAGAAAGAGGATGGAAGCCATTTGAGTTTTATATTCTAAATTATTTTTGAGATTGGTCTGCTTAGACTATTGCTTCCTCTTGCTATTTAGCAGGGTAGTTGTGATGTTTAGCACCGAGTGTTCCTGAGTGGGAGTCCCACCTCTTTCCTTGAGGAGCCTCTTGGAAGATTATTGTATTCATTTCCACATTCAGGTTTTCATGCCAAGCTAAAGCTTCTTCATCAGCATAGTGTCTATAGGCTATTGTGTTGTGTTGCAGGGTGCAGCAGTGGAGGGGTTAGAACCCCAATTTCTGAGATATTTTCTCATAAGAGAAAGCTTTCCTTCTCTTGGGAGATCCGATTGGAGATTTCTTGGGCAAATTTCAGATCCTTGGCATCAAGCCATACATTTCCCATCATTCCCAGCATTTTTCCAGCTAGGGAATGCATTATTTTTGAAGGCAGCTTCAACAGATGTTCTGGTGGTCTCTTTGCAGTGTTTCTTTGTGATTGAGGGGTTCATCCTTTCATGGGAGGAGATATTTGAGGGGGTCTACTTCAGATCTATCATACTTCAGCCTTCTACACTCTTGTTCTTCAGTTTGCAGTGTATCTTTAGCCATTGGGCTTTAGATCCCATCTTGTATAGTGTGTATTTCTGAAAACCCCTTTCTGGGTTCTTTGTAGGAGTTTATATTGAGCATAGATCTATATTGAGCATATCTTTTGAGGCTTATAATATCCCTACATATTTTTTACATCATTTGGCTATATAAATGTGTTTTTAACTGTGCTGTAGCAGTCTCCAACCTTTTTGTATTGTGACAGCATTTAATTTGTAGAGTGATTTCTTATGGGAGGCGTGTTCCTTCATGGTATATGATCAATGCCTCATTGTTATGTATGGATTTGCTAATATAATACATGGATTAATGTCTCCATTTTTATCTTCCATATTTATGAGTTGATTTACACTGCTCTTTCATCATTATGTTCATGGATTGTTGTAGCTCCATTTTTGGAATATCTTAAGATATTCCCAATAGTGCTGGTTTTCCCTATTTTGGGATATTACAGTGGTATCAGAGCATAATCTTAGCTCAGCCTATGGAATCTCAGCCATTCTGCTATCAGAAGGAGAAGGATATATGTACAGAAGGCACAAAGATAAGACTCCATTATTTTGAGAAAGGAAGGAAGAGAGGATCTCCCAGCTTCTTTTCCAAACTATGAAAATTATCAAAGAAGATCTCAAGGAGATGAAAAGGGAGGAGTGTAGGAACATTCAAAGAGGGTTTGAAGGTGAAGGAAGCCCTAGTTATTCATATGATAGGTGTGAGCATTCAGTCACACATGCAAATCCACAGCGCAGTCTATTTCCCACATTCACTGCAAGAAGGATGGAGGAAGGAGATGCTCCAAGGGAGGAGACCTTGAGTGTCTATCTTTAGGAGTATGAGTCTCAATCATGGAGATTCAAAGAGCACTTGGACTTCCAAGGGTTTTTCCAACTCAAGGAAGGTAGAAGATCCAGCAACCATCATAGATGCAAGAGAGGAATAATCTTTCTATCTAACTTTGATGGATCAGCAAAGTGCACAACCAACGCTTGGGTGGAGGAGCTAGACTCCTATTTCCAACTACACCAAGTTTAAGAAAAGGAGGCCATTAGAGTAGCAGTTCTGAAACTCAAAGGTATGGCCCATGATTGGTGGTTTTATAGTTCTGCTTCATTTCATCATGCAAATGTAAACACTTATCCAGGGTTCACTAAGAAATTAGTGAGGAGATTTTATCTTAAACATTGTAAAACATCTCTTGTTGAACCTGAAAACTCAAAACCTTTGCATGAGTTGGAGAGATTTATTTTTCCAACTCCAATCCATAATTTTTTTGAAGGGGATAGAAACATGCATGATACCTTGCAAAGGGCAAGATCCCCTCTTCTTAAAAAGCCCTCTTCTATAGATGAATACATGGAGGTTCCTCCTTCAAGAGAAGACCAATATCAAGGGTCTCTCATTGATGATGAGGCATTCTCACATATTGATGAAGAGGATGAGCAGAGAAGAGCTGACAGCATTGTACCATTGGGAGAAGATCCATCACCACATGGATATGGGAAGGGATCCATTTCTTCCATTGGAGGATCCCTTGTGTCTTTGCAAGGAGTTCCAAATGATCCAACATGTGGGAACCAAACCACAATTCTGGAGAAGCATGCATCAATTATTTTGGGTTGTGAATCTTGGCAGATGGAACGAGAAGAAATGAAGGATCAGCATCAAGGGATGATGAGAATTCACCCTTATCTATTCTGGGAGGTTTCTTCACAAGGGAAAAACACTGTATTGTACAATGAAGAGAGGGACAAATCACTCCACACATATATACAGTCCACTTCAGATTTTTAGGTCTCACTACATGGGGGCATTCCACCTGGGAGGCCACCAAATGTAGATTTGGTGGGAGATATTTCATCATTTAGTTCACCACTCTTAGATTTTGAAGAGGTGAAGACTTTGGAGGAATCCAGCACAGCACAAAGATTTTGGGATAGACTCAAGGAGGAGAGAGGTACTCTTTCATTTTCTGCATTACCCACTCTCACTACATATACTGTGCTGATAGAAGTTGCTGCAGTGATGGGGGATGGCACCTTGATGGTGCAAGGGAGCTGCTCCATGGATTTGGAGAAACATAGGGTACTTCCTTTGAAGGAGGAATCCTCCATACATGGGAGTAGATGGAGGCCACTCATGCTTTCATTGGCCAAGTTCAGGAGGTTCTTTTTGGAGGATAGCTTCTCATGGGGAGCCAACTTCCAAAAGTCACCACTTCTATTTGATCATGATCAACTACATGATAGGCATAGCATCACTTTGGAGGATGAATTTGGCATGGGGGATGTCAAATGAGTATACAACAACATGTGGGGAGCTTCACATTTCATATCTTCAGCGTTGTCTCTTAGGAGGGTTGATCCATATTGGAGGTCTCAACTTTTAGTAGAGTACTCCAAGGATCTTTGTGCTTGCATGATACTTGATGACCCGGATGGAGATGATAGATACATGGTGGTTGGTTAGGTCATCTATTCTTATGGGAGAGTCTTCTTGACTAGAGTTTCTGAGCATAGCCCAAATGGTGATGGTGATGGAGGGGAGGACTGTAATATTCCAAAAAATTTAGCCTCCAAGCTAAATGGAATATTATAGTTTTTTTTATCACTAGGACGGTAAATAAATGGGTGGGGAGGACCATAAGTCTCTTGAGAAATAAAAACACTTCAAGTGTGAAAGGAGACCTTTGTAGCAGCTAAATAAAGGTCCTCCAAGTGTGAACAGGGTTTGGATCATGTTGATTCATTCAACTTTGACCAAGTCAACAGCGTTGATAAGGAGGAGTGGAGATCAATTAGAGAATAGCGTAGTTTTGGAGGGATATGGATCTCATGGAGGAAATGACCTAATTGAGTGGGTTTAAGGGCAAGAAAGCTCACATTCTATTTAAGAAATAGGATGGCAGCCATTTTAGTTTTATGTTCTAGATTATTTTTGAGATTGGTCTACTTAGACTATTGCTTCCTCTTGTTGTTTAGCAAGGTAGTTGTGTTGTTTAGCACCGGGTGTTCCCGAGCGGTAATCCCACCTATTTCCTTGAGGAGCCTCAAGAGTATTGTATTCATTTCCACATTAATTTTTTCAGGCCAAGCTACAGCTTCTTCATCAGCACAGTGTCTGAAAGTTATTGTGTTGTGTTATAGGGTGAGTAGTGGAGGGGTTAGAACCCCACATTCTGAGTTATTTTCTCATAGGAGGAAGGTTTCCTTATCTTGGGAGATATGTTTGGAGAGTTATTGGGTAAATTTAAGATCCTTGGCATCAGGCCATATATTTTCCATCATTCCTAGCACTATTCCAGCTAGGGAATGCATTATTTTTTAAGGCAGCTTCAGCAGATGTTCTAGTGGTCCCTTTGCAATGTTTCCTTGTGATTGAGGGGTTCATCCTTTCATAGGAGGAGATATTTGAGGGGGTATACTTCATATCTATCATACTTCAGCCTTATACACTCTTTTTCTTTAGTTTGCAGTGTATCTTTAGCCATTGGGCTTTAGATCCCATCTTGTATAGAATGTATTTCTGAAAACCCCTTTCTGGTTTCTTTGTAGGAGTTGATATTGAGCATAGATCTGTATTGAGCATATATTTTGAGGCTTATAACAGCCCTACATATTTTGTATATCATTTGGCTATAGAAATGTGTTTTTAACTGTGCTGTAGCAGTCTCCGCCCTTTTTTTATTATGACAGCAATTCATTTGTAGAGTGATTTCTTATGGGAGGCTTGTTCCTTCATGGTATATTATCAATGCCTCATTGTTATGTATGGATTTGCTGATATAATACATGGATTAATGTCTCCATTTTTATCTCCCATGTTTATGATTTGATTTACATTGCTCTTTCATCATTATGTTCATGGATTGTTGTAGCTCCACTTTTGGAATATCCTAAGATATTCCCAATAGTGTTGGTTTTCCCTATTTTGGGATACTAAAATGTGACAACATCACTGCTGAGAGACATATGCAAAATTTCAAGACTTTCCTCGACCTTTTTAAAGTTGACGAAGAGGATGTCAGTATTAGGCTATTTTCTCTTTCTTTGCAAGTCAAAGTCAAGATATGGTTCAAAAACTTCACCCCTGCGAGCATCTCAGATTTCTCGCAGTTTTTCAAAGTTTTCCTCGACAAGTGGGTGGTCAAAGGAAACCAATTCCTGATTTTAGAAAAGCATAACTAGCTAAAAAGACAAATAGGGGAGACAATACAATATTTTTCTTCCAGATTCAATCAAGTCTATTTTTCGATACCTACTAATGTAAGACCTCCTCCTCGCTCAACTCTCTTACATTACTCGGATGAATTTTATCCAGAAATGGAGTTTTAGTTGAGAGAAAGGAACCTTGCAACACTTGAAGAGATGCAGAACATTGCAGTAAAGGTGGAGGATAATCTGTTGATCAGAAGGGCGAAGCTGAAGGAAGAAGAGAGGGAGAAAATTTCAGAGCACCTGAAATCTTCGGCTGTAAAGCTCGAAATCTTGTTAAATGATGCAAAATATTACCATGAGAGATTAATTTTCCATTCAATATCACCATGACTCCCTTATTACAGAAGAAGAAGAGGTTTTTGGCCTTAAACACTTTCCTGCTAATCCCAGCTACCATAGATCAAAAAATAGATTTGTATATCAATTCGAGGAGAAACAATCTGCTAATATAATGTGTATGATTGGTGACATTACTTATATTTATGATTTGCCTAATTTTTATCATTACGATGAAGATTATGTTCTCCAAACATAAGCTAATTTTGCAGACCAATCAGTAGTTGGTTTGTGAGAGAAGGAAGTTTAGTTTCAGCAGCTTTCATACAGTGATCAACCAATGCATATCAGCTATGGCAGTTGTTGAGTAAAATAATTTGTATTATATTACTAACATAAATTATCAATCTGGTATCCGTAGGACTTGTGAGACATACGTGCACAATATATGCTAAGGATCGGTTTATGAAAACTAAAAACTAACCTAATCACACCATTCCTAAATTAACTTGAGAATCTATTCTACATTCAGGAATTAAAATTTAATATATTTGCATAATTGAATTATAATCTAGGATTTTTGTATTGAAATCAAAGACAAGTAAAAAGCATTGTTGTATGACCAAATATCCAAATGAAAGTCAATTGTAAAATGACTAACTCACTTTCTTGAGATGATTTAGCGAGTACATGATTACACGGCTAATTGTAAATTTAATCTAACAAAGCATGACTAAGCATGTAAAAGGAAACTAATATTGTTGTATGATCAAATACTCAAATACAATCCAATTGGAAAATGGTAGAGCCACCTTCTTGAGACGATTTGACGAGCATAATATTACAAAGTTAAGTGTAAATTTAATCTAAGAAAGCATTACAAATCATGTAAAAGGAAACTAAGATTTTTGTATGATCAAATACTCAAATACAGTCCAATTGGAAAATGTCAGAACCACTTTCTTGAGATGATTTGACGAGCATAAAATTACACAGTCAAGTAAATATAAAATCAACTGGTTGAACACACTTGCATGAAATAAACTTGCATGAATGAGAAATCTAAACTGTCAAACTTTTAATGAAATGAAAACAACATAAAAAATGAAATGACATAATTGAATGAAATCAAAGCAAAATTACAAAATAAAACCTACACTACCTTACATTCTAATATGCTCCATAATATCACCTACTTCACATCTATTTCCATGCTTGGAACCTCAAATCTCTATTCAAGTTCTCGAAAATTAAAAAGTACAAAATGATAAGTTTAACAAGATCAAGTTGCAAAGCTTCTAAATAAAGGAGAAAGATCTCTTATTTATACAAATTCCTAAGCAACCTCCTCATTAATGAGGATCCTTCTTCCTCTCCTTTGACCCATAATATTCTCAACCAATTTGCTAAACATAGACCACATATCCCTCCTTCAAATCTCCTTCATATCATGAAGATAATTTCGAATTTGATCTTTGGGAGCCACATAAGAGGGCCTTGGAAGCTTCCAATGAACCTACCCATGTAACAAAACTCTTTCCACTTTTAAGGTATAAGTATATGCATATTATTTCCTAACTTTTGATCACAAATTCAATTTAAAATACTATAAATTAACAATGTTTGAAAAACACAAGGGTAACCCAAATAATGATGAAAGTGAGATGAATGTAGTGACATGGTAGTTATATGGAGGTGAAATGGAGGTGATATAATGGACATGATGGTGAAAGTGGATGTCTTTTTAAGGACAATTGTGAGACCCAACATACCCCCTAATTGAAGTTGTTGCATGTCCTCATGCAATATATTACATTGATTCATTTGATATTTGCGTTGTCTTGATTTTTAATGATATTGGCTTGTATCAATTCTCCTTTAACTTTGCATTATCATAGAATTTGATAAATTCATTGTTTTTTTTTTTTTTTTTTTTTTGCAAAGTTTTCTTTGAAATACATTGGATTGCAACATTCATCTTTATGATTGGTTCTTGTGTGACAACCAAAATTTGATTTTTTTATGGTTGGTTCTTATGTGACAACCAAAATTGATGAGTATTGGTTCTTGCGTAATAATACTTTGTTTATTCTTTGTTGCATCCAAATATCTTGAAAACATTGAGAATTTAGCCATCTAATAAGCTCATCAATTTGATGATTTTCAAAACATATAATATTTTTGAATCTTAATGCAATATTAGTTGTATGTTGGTGATATGAAAGTGATGTGGCATAAGATATAAATATACGGAGTGATATCCCTTCCCCCCAACTGATGGTTTTTGTAAGTTTATGAAGTGAGAAAAGGAATATTATGGAGTGTTTTTCCAAAAAATTATAACTTTAGCATTTTAAGGAATTACATGATAAAAAGCTATAAAAGAACATACCTTCACTTACCTATGAAATGGATAAGTTGTGCATATTTAGTTGCTCTGAAAATCTGATCTGATGCTTCTTCGATTAGTCGTGCAAATGGTGGATGAAGTTGTGAAAGTGAGTCTTTATTGCTGCTACGGAATTTGCTGAATGTGCTACATCTACTACAAATGATGAATATTGATGGATATGATAGTCTTCATGTCATTATCACCCATTGGCACAATTCTTATCTATGTGAATGAATTTTCTGATGTCAAACATACTAAGAAATTGTTGAATTAGTGGCCATTAATGTATGCCACTAATCAACATGAGACCTCTCACCATTGAAGAAAATGAGAGTCAAGATGCCTAAGCACATCTTGCTAGGTACAAATAAATTTTCCGATGTCGATTCACCTAGAAGATCCGTCAAACAAGGGACATTAATTTACTCCCATTGTATGTCGTCAAGAGAACTTGCCATTAAGGTATGCAAGCCTCAGGGTACTTTTTGAAAAGATTTTTTAAAACTCAAAAAGGACTATAGATATACAACTTGCTTTGAAGCGGGATTTATTTGGGAAAGGAAAATGAACATGAAAATGAAAAATATAACGGAGTTAATCAGCATGTAAGTGAGTTGATTTTTTTTATTGCTGAGTTAGGGGTGGATGGAAGTATATGAATGTGAATGGAAAATATGAAGGGAAATGAGGTGAATGATTATTTTTTTTAAATACATAGATGTAATGGAGATGATCGCATATAAAATGCTTGCAAGTGTTGGATCTGATCTGAATTAGCATTTTCTCATGCATTGATATTTCATCTTTGTTCCTGATCATATTCTTGTAAAATAAATGTGGTCTCTAAGGGAGACATTGTTCGCTTATGGTCATCTGTCCTTCCTCCTGGAACCTGCATAAAAAAAATAGTACTTCTTCTATAATGGATTGTAAGACTATCAAAAGAGAGAAGTGATCAATCTCTCTAGTTATGACACTTACACAAAAAACTGAGAATTGGTACTAATAAAACAAGTTTACAAAGGAAAACCAAAAGAATGTATACCTGTGTCGAAATTAGTGCCTCAAGTTACTTGTTGTGTCTTTTCAGCAATTTCTTCATTCTTTACTATTTCAAAGTCTAATTATAACTTTCTCATTGTGTAGATCTCATCTATATCTTTGCAACGACGCTTGAATCATCGAAATCCGATGTCGAATTAGAAAGTTAGGCCAATTGGAAATTTAAGTGAAACGGTGAGGTTTCTCGGTTGCATGATTGGTGTTCAGCTGCAGAATTGTTTTATAGCTGTAGAATTGTTTTCCAACTGTAGAATGTGCACAATTTTCTGTAGATAAAAAACTTGAACAGAAAATTAATTTTATACAGCTATGCATTTTTCATGCTCAGTCCAATCTTTGAATTAATCAATACCTCCCAAAAAATGAGCAAATTCTACTTGTTTTATTGATGCCAATATATATATATATATATATATATATATATATATATATATATATTTATTAGAAATGGTAGAAAAAATTTCATTTGTTGATGTCGTAAGCTTGTTTTTTGCTTCGTGTTTGAGTGAACCATCATAACAACTTTTTATCATTTGCTTCACTCATGAATTCCATATCAATTTTTTTGTTTTTTTCTACAACACTTTTTCATGGCAATTTTCTTGGACAATAAAACATAAAATATAAAACTTAATGAAATATTTACAAAATGAAAAAGTGAAACATACATACATAACAACATAATATTATACATATAAAAACATATGTATAAACATAAACACAAAACATATAAACAACACTCCACATAAAATACAAATAAAACATCAAAATTAAAACATACAAAACAAAAATACTCAAAAAAAAATAACAAAAAAATATAATAAAATAATAATAATAATAATAAAATTATACTTAAAACAACACTCCATTAACACAAAATATAAAAAATATATAAAACATTAAAACACATCACATCTTATTCAAATGAATGAAAGGAAAAGCGAAAACAACACATGAAAAACGTAAAATTGAAATGAAAAATGTTTTCGTACCCATGAGTTAGTTGGATATATAGCGTTGACTGCATTGGTTATATATCACGATGGGCAGTGTTGAAGCATGAATGTGTCGAAGAAAAAGGTGATGAAAACACAGAAAATCAAAACGAATATTGCCATGCATAAAAATAGGAATCATCGTTTTCTTGCAGCATTTGAAGAATTAACTTACCACGTGATTGCGTTGGTTATTTGTCTGGGTAGTGTTTAAATGAAGATCGAATCTAGGAGATTGATCATAATAATCCACATGATATATGGATGACAAAAATTCCAATCAAAAACCCACAAAGAGCTATTTGTTCTGTTACAATAGCACAACATCCACGTTTCTATGATGAAATTCAAGTTTTGCGGATTGGGGAATCCAATTTAGATGAGGGAAATCAGATATTGGTGGATTTCCTCCTGTATATCAGGAAAATCAGATCAGGAAATCGGATCATGGCTGGAACCAAAGCAAGCAGTGTATTAAAAAACCATTTTTCTTCACGCAATCTGTTAAATGATGCTCCAAAGAACCACAAATTTCTCTCAAACGATTATGAAATTGAGGAAAACAATTTTACGTTATTTAATTCAACCTGTTGTGAGAAAAACTGATGTCTTATTTTTTTCATATTTGCCCTCAGTCGATCATAAAATGCGTTTCAAAAATGTGGGTCTATACTGATGTGTTTTCTGGAAAATGAAATTATTTACTCAGGTATTCTCCAGTTTCTCTTGTGGCAGCGTAATGAATTATGAGCTCGAAGGGTATATCATATTGGCTTTCCCAATAAATATCCTTGAAGAAGAATCTGAACGAGTAATTACATAAGGTGATTGCTTCATACATCACGCTGGCCTAATCTCAATATTTTTCCTCTATGCACTCAGATTCGCAAGCATTTGAAAAGAAATCTCCTTCGTTAAAGGAAGAAAAATGTGAGCAAATCACAATAAATGGTAGCAAATCGATCGCATCAATATTTTCAGTCAGTTGCAACCAACATTCGAACCTTTCCTTAACCATATTGAAACTAGTTTGAGTGTAACCATATATATTTTCTTTTAATTATCGGCATCATATTAGGGATCCACATAAGCCAATATATTAAGCTGTTTTTTTCAGGAGGGTTTGAACATGAAACTCGTATTGCTGTGATAATTTCTTTGATTTGTTAGTCTCTTTCTATCTCCATTATTTGTTTTCGGTTTTGTTGTTATTTTTTATTTTTCTTTTCTTTTTCTTTTTTATGTGTTTATATATTAAAATGTTTTAGTTTTGTTAAAAAAATTTATATATGTTACATTTTTTAAATATTAAAAATATATACATATATATTTTATTTAAACAAACAATTTATTAAAATCATTATTATTTTTTTATTTTATTTTTAATTTTCTTTATTAGAAAAAAATAAATTTATTAATAAAGAAAATGAAAAAATATATATATATATATATATATATACTAACATAAAAATTATTTTTCTAATCCACCAGATCACACAAAGTGCAGGAGGAGAGCATACTCGAGAAATTATTAATCGATTTTTTTTTATTGAAAATATTTCTATGTGGCTCTAAATGCAATTAGATATGATTTTATTTTTCTACTTTATCCTATGCTATTTAAAAGGAAAAACTAATTGGCCATAATTTCTAAAACAAAGAAAAACTAATTAGCCATAATTTCTAAAAAATGAAAAACTAATCTAATAACGAAGAAAACAAAAACCAAAAATGCATGAAAATAATGAAATTGTTTGGTAAAATGAAAAATTAATCTAATAACGAAAAACTGAGATTGCGAAAATGAAATTGCGATGGAATTGAAACTAAGCTAACAAATGAAATGAAATTTCTAAACTAACACTAATCCCTATGTACGCCTCCTAGGCAACGATGCCAAAATGTTGAGTAAAATAATTTGTATTAGATTACTAAAATAAATTATCAATCCGGTATCCGTAGGACTTGTGAGACATACGTGCACAATATATGCTAGGGATCATTTTATAAAAACTAAAAACTAACCTAATCACACCATTCCTACATTAACTTGAGAATATACTCTACATTCAGGAATTAAAATTTAATCTATTTTCATAATTGAATTCTAATCTAGGATTGTTGTATTGAAATAAAAGACAAGTAAAAAGCGTTGATGTATGACCGAATATCCAAATGCAAGTCAATTGGAAAATGACAAAGTCACTTTCTTGAGATGATTTAGCGAGTACAGGATTACACTATTAATTGTAAATTTAATGTAAGAAAGCATGACAAAGCATGTAAAAGGAAACTAAGACTATTGTATGATCAAATACTCAAATACAATCCAATTAAAAAATGGCAGAGCCACCTTATTGAGATGATTTGACAAGTAGAAGATTACACAGTTAAGTGTAAATTTAATCTAAAAAAGAATTACAAAGCATGTAAAAGGAAACTAAAATTGTTGTATGAACAAATACTCAAATACAATCCAATTGGAAAATGGTAGGGCCACTTTCTTGAGACGATTTGACGAGCATAAGATTACATAGTAAAGTAAATCTACAATCAACTGGTTGAACACACTTGCATGAATTAAACTTGCATGAATGGGAAATCTAAACTATCAAACTTTTAATGAAATGAAAACAACATAAAAATAAAATGACATACTTGAATGAAATCAAAGAAAAATTACAAAATAAAACCTAATCTACCTTACATTCTAATATGCTCCATAATATCTCCTACTTCACATCTCCTTCCATGCATGGAACCTCAAAGATTTATTCAAGTTCTCCAAAATTACAAAGTACAAAATGATAAGATTAACAAGATCAAGTTACAAAGCTTCTAAATAAAGGAGAAAGATCTCCTATTTATACAAATTCCTAATAACCTCCTCATTAATGAAGATCCTTCTTCCTCTCCTTTGACCCATAATATTCTCAACCAATTTTCTAACCATAGGCCACATATCCCTCTTTCAAATCTCATTTATATCATGAAGATAATTTCGAATTTGATCTTTAGGAGACACATAAGAGGGCCTTGGGAGCTTTCAATGAACCTAAACATGTCACAAAACTCTTTCCACTTTTAAGGTATAAGTATATGCATATTATTTCCTAACTTTTGATCACAAACTCACTTAAAAATAATATAAATTAATAATGTTTGGAAACCACAAGGGTAACCCAAATAATGATGAAATTGAGATGAATTTAGTGACATGGTAGTGATATGGAGGTGAAATGGAGGTTGTATAATGGACATGATAGTGAAAGTGGATGTCTTTTTAAGGACAATTCTGAGACCCAACATACCCCCTAACTAAATTTGTTGCATGTAATCATGCAACCTATTGCATTGATTCATTTTATCTTTGCGTTGTCTTGCTTTTTAATGAGCTTGGCTTGTATTAATTCTCCTTTAAATTTACATTATCATAGCATTTGATAACTTCATTGCTTTTTTTTTCCCAAAGTTTTCTTTGAAATACATTGGATTGCAACATTCATCTTTATGGTTGGTTCTTGTGTGACAACCAAAATTTGATTTTTTTATGATTGGTTCTTGTGTGACAACCAAAATTGATGAGTATTGGTTCTTGTATAACAATACTTTGTTTATTCTTTGTTGCATCCAAATATCTTGAAAACATTAAGTATTTAGCCATCTAATAAGCTCATCAATTTGATGATTTGCAAAACATATAATATTTTTGAATCTTAATGCAATAGTAGTTGTATGTTGGTGATATGAAAATGATGTGACATAAGATGTAAATATATGGAGTGATATCCCTCCCCCCCAACTGATGATTTTTGCAATTTTAAGGAATATTGTGAAAAGGAACATTGTGGAGTGTTTTTCCAAAAATTATAACTTTAGCATTTTAAGGAATTACATGATAAAAAATTTATAAAAGAGCGTACCTTCACTTACCTATGAAATGGATAAGTTGTGCATATTTAGCTGTTGCGAAAATCTGATTTGATGCTTCTTTGATTGGTCATGCAAATGGTGGATGAAGTTGTGAAAGTGAGTCTTTACTGCTGCTAAATTTTCTGAATCTGCTACATCTGCTACAACTGTTGGATATTTATGGATATTATAGTCTTCATGTTGTTATCACCCATTGGCACAATTCTTATCTATGTGAATGAATTTGCTAATGTCGAAAATACTAACAAATTGTTGAATTAGTGGCCATTAATGTATGCCACTAATCAACACGAGACCTTTCACCATTGATGAAAATGAGAGTGAAGATGCCTAAGCACATCTTGCTAGGTACGAATAAATTTGCTAATGTTGAGTCACCTAGAAGCTCCATCAAACAAGGGACAATAATGTATTCCCATTGTTTGTCGGCAAGACAAATTTCCATTAAGGAATGCAAGCCTCAGGGTACTTTTTTAAAAGATTTTTTAAAACTCAAAAAGGACTATAAATAGACAATTTGATTTGAAGAAGGATTTATTTGGGAAAGGAAAATTAACATGAAAATGAAAAATATAACGGATTTAATCATCATGTAAGTGAGTTGATTGTTTTTATTACTGAGTTAGGGGTGGATGGAAGTAAATGAATGTGAATGGAAAATATGAAGGGAAATGAGGTGATTTTTTTTTTTTTTTTGAAGTACATAGATGTAATGTAGATGATGGCATCTAAAATGCTTTCAAGTACTGGATCTGATCTGAATTAGCATGTGCTCATGCATTGATATTTCATCTTTTTTGTTATATAATCTTCTTGTAAAATAAATGTCGTCTCTAAGGGAAAAAATGTTTGCTTATGGTCATATGTCCTTCCTCCTGGAACCTAAAAAAAAAAAAAAAACCTAGTACTTCTTCTGCAATGGAATGTAAGACTATCAAACAAGAGAGGTGATCAATCTCTCTAGTTATGACACTTACACAAAAAAATGAGAATTGGTACTAATAAAACAATTTTACGAAGGAAAACCAAAAGAATTTATACCTGTGTCAAAATTAGTGCCTTAAGTTACATGTTGTGTGTTTTCAGAAATTTTTTCATTCTTTATTGTTTCAAACTATAATTATAACTTTCTCATTGTGTATATCTTGTCTAGATATTTCCAACGATTCTTGAATCGTCGAAATCCGATGTTGGATGAGAAAGTTAGGCTGATTTGAAATTTGAGTGAAATAGCGAGGTTTCTCGGCTGCATGATTGATGTTCAGCTACATAATTGTTTTCCAATTGCAGAGTGTGCACAATTTTCTTTAGCTAAAAATCTTGAACAGAAAAATGATTTTATACAGCTATGCATTTTTCATGATTAGTCTAATCTTTGAATTTATTAGTACCTCCCGAAAAATGAACAAATTATACTTGTTTTATTGATGCAAAAAAAAAATATTTTTTTATTTTATTTTTTTATTTTTTTGATTAGAAATAGCAGAAAAATTTTCATTTGTTTATTTCGTAATTTTGTTCGTTGCTTCGTGTTTGAGTGAACAATCACAACAACTTTTTCTCATTTTCTACACTCATGAATTCCATATCAATTTTTTTTCCTACAACACTTTTTCATGTCAATTTTCTTGGACAATAAAACATAAAATATAAAAATTAATGAAATATTTAAAAAATGAAAAAGTGAAACATACATACATAACAAAATATTATACATATAAAAACATATGTATAAACATAAACACAAAACATAACATTTAAAACAAATAAACAACACTCCACATAACATCCAAATTAAACATCAAAATTAAAACATATAAAACAAAAATTCTCAAAAAAAAGAACACAAAAATATAAAAATAATAATAATAACATTATACTTACAACAACACTCCATTAACACAAAATACAATAAACATATAAAGCATTATTCATCAAAATTCGACACATATCTTATAACAGTATTCATATCAATTAATTTTTTATTAATGCATTTGAATATGATGTTTGGATTAATTTGTTATATCATATCATAATTATTGTTATTTTTTAAAATTCATTATTCATCAAAAGACAACACATATCTTATAACAATATTCATATCAATTAAATTTTTATTAGTGCATTTGAATGTGATGTTTGGATTAATTTTATATCATATCATCAAATTTCACATATCTTCATTATAATATTTAATCATCCATAAATTTAATCAATGAAATACATTTCACAACACAATGGAGAACGCAATAGAATAAATTAAAACATATTTTATTATATATGTGTGTGTGTGTGTGTGTGTGTGAATAAAATGTACTTTTTCTTATAAAATGGGGCCGTTATTGGTATCCCTTTGTCTTTAAATTGGGACAATATGTCCATTAAATTAAAAAAATGTATGATTAAACAGAAAAATATTTCAAAAAATACAACACCTTTCTTTGATATCCAAACATAATGATCATCATTCTTCACTTGAGCTGCTGTCACTGCTCGAGCTACTTCCATGACTTGGGTTATTTTGAGGATTTTTTTTTCATGGTGTTGACTATTTTCGTCTTCTACACCTTCCATCTACAAACATAAAAATAAACTGTAATGAGTGTATATACATCGGTGAGAATAATGAAAATTGCAATATTAAATAATATACATCAATGTAAATCGAAAATAAATGACGTACCACAGCAAGAGTTGACTCATGAACTATACAAATTCTTTCAAAACCTAATTTCATGCCATCTTTCAAGATTTCATAGGTTGGCATAGTTCCATACTTTGTTTCCTGCAAGTTTTATATCCCATAAAAAATCATATATTTAATATAAAAGATTTTTTTTGTTCTATTAATTATAGACGGAGCTAAGTAAAACAAGATTGATAGATGCTTACAAATTCCAAAATTAATTTTCGATATGCCAACATATACTCACAACCCATATTTAACCCAATGTCAATCAATTCGTCTGATGGTTCTTCTTTGTATGTAAGCACCCGTTTGAAGATTGAATGTATTCAATGATGATTGTTGTAAAATAACTTAAAATACAGCAAAATGAAATTGTGAAATCTAGTTAAGTTGTTATAAGGAAGTAACAATTACTCACAAACTTAGATATCAACCCTTTTCTTCCTTGTCATCTTGTTTTATGTGCTGAATGGGTTCCATTTTCTTTTATTTTCTGCAATAAAATACTTGAAAATTAATATTTAATGCTAATTTATTTATTTATTGTACCGAATGATCGAAAAATTCAATGATTACATATTACATTTGAAGCACGTTGTTGTTGACATGGCTCCTCCTGCGATGCAATTTTGTCCATTTCTTTAACCATCTCCTTGTACACCTTTTTGTACATTCCTACTGGCATATTTCTGATATCATTTCGTTCATCTTTTGAGATTTTCATAATCTTCCTGAAATGTAGCATGACAATTAACTATTCAATTCTTATATTGATATATGAAAATTAAATATAAAAAAAGTGATATTTATAAATGATATATTTATAAATAATTCTAGAAAAAAAAATTTAAAGGAATATTACTTTTTCATTCCTTCTTTTTTGTTGTTGTACATTTTTGCTATTAAAAGTCTGACATGTCCCATTGACCAATTCTCTGGAAACTCTTCCTGTAGTTTAGATAAAATTTGGTTCTTGGAATCATTGGATTGATTTTTGTATTATAAATGGAAATAATGTCTATACATTCGTTCCACTAGATCCCTCAAAATTTTGTAAAATTTTTCCCCCCTTTCATTAACCTCTAGCACCACTCCAGATGAGCAAGGAGAAATTCATTTTCATTTGCATGTTCTATTTTTTTTCTTTTCTTAGAACAACATTCCTTTTATGAGTTGTTGGTCCCTATAGAACATTAAACATGTAATGTGAATTAATAGATTGTTTGAAACATGCTATCTAATAATTTTAAGTATATTATTAATGAAAATTAAAAAAAGAAACTCATATTGGATCGATAGTATTTTTTCATTCACCTAATTCATCCTTTTGCAATTTTTCCATCAAGTTTTTACGCTCTTCTGGTCCTAGATCAGAAATAAACTTATCGAGCTTCATCAATCTGTGGCTCTACATGATACAAAGTAAACAACACATATTAGTTAAACTTACATATAGTTCAAAAATAATATTTTTTGTAAATAATTTACAAAGAACTTGCCTTTTTTTCTTTTCTTAATGTGTTCTCAGTATTTTTGTTACTTGATCTCTTGTCATTCATTTATTTATCAATATGAAACTTGTACCATATCATTCATTAATATATTTTATAAATAAATCATCAAATTTTCAAGTAAAAAAAAAATATCAAGAAATCGGTGCTCTTTTCATGGTGTACGCACCGACATCAGTGCACCATGATCTTATAAACACACCGCAAAAACAGTATAAAACATTGTACCGTGCTCTATGTCAACAAGGAGCACCGATGTATTATATTTTAACCACCGCACTGATTAACACAAACAAAAAAATAAGAAATCGTCTAGTGTTAGTTTTTATAGCATATGGTGTCGTGGACGGTGTGGTGTGATCTATTCTTATAAACGCCCCACGTAAACAAGGGACCACCATATGGTACTCTCAGTCAAAAAGGAAACTCGGTGTGTTATATGTTACATGGTGCACCGATTAACACAAAATAAAAAATTGTTTTTCCAAGCAGTACATGTGCAGTGTGCTATAATGAAATAGCGCACCGGTGCCCTATTTTACATATGGCACACAGATTAAAAAAAAAATGTTTTTAAATTTTTTATCAAACAGTACGTGCACGGTACACTATGATAAGCCAATGCACAAGTGCACACTAGTGCGCTAGGTTACGCAGGGTGCACCGATTAAAATAATTTAGTTTTTTAAAAATTCATGCAAGGGCTGACATGGATTGGGATCCGACTATGCAAGGCATCCCATGGGTTAGATGTCTTAGGCATATATATATAGAAATACAAACCCTATAAATCTAAAATGAAAAGCCCTAATTTTGAAATCATAGAAACAAGAAGAAGCAAGGGCAGAAATAAAAAGAATGAAGGGTTTAAGGTAAAATGGATTTTTTTTGTTTTTTCTTCTGTAGATGAACAGAAAATTTAAATATTTTACTTACTGCGTAAAAAATACTGTAGAAAATGTAAAAAAAACAATAAAATTTAATCACAAGATCATTTTAAATTCTATGCTATAGGGTTTGAATCACCAAGATCGTGTATTTCGCTGCTCCACAGTGCTCTCGTCCTCTCTTTCTCTAGGTATGTCTCGTGCAAATCCTCGGCTAAATTTTTTTGCAAAAATAGTGAAATAATGAAAAGTGTTTAGTATTTAAAGAATTGTTTTATGAAATTAGATTTTTGAAAATATTTTGCCACCCATTTTTCAATTTAACTCTTTTTTTTCACTTTAAAAAAATAAAGTTGCACTTTTTTTATTTGCGGCTTTTCATCACCGATGCGTCAATTAATAACACCGCACCGGTGCTTCAGTTAATAACATGGCACCGGTCCCAAATGCGGGTGAACAATAAAGGCAGGTGGATGGCAAGCCCAGCATGTGACACATGGCTCAGCCACATGGTCATGCATGGGCTCAAGCCGTGGGCATTTGTATCTACCAACTGCTCTCAACGCTACAATATTAACTCGCCCGAATGTTGATGCAGCCACCACCCTTTCAAAATTCCTCTACACTGCAGCGTTCCGCCTTCGCCTTCTAGCAACATCTGCCCCTATATGGTCTCAAATTTGAGTTCTCGAATGCCCATAGGGAGGCGGTGCAGCCTCTATTGTTGCATTGTTCTCGCCCCTAGTCACCACTTCTCTCATAGCCTCCATTGCAACCTCATTCGATTCCTTAGCCATCTCCTCCCTCTACTCAGCCCTCTATGCCCATCTGCATCTCCAATGCCTCCAACAACTCCAAGATTCCCAGGCAACATCAAATGTGATGTTGGCGAGGCAGTGGGCATCGGCGGGCGACTCGCCCTCTGCAGTCCATCCGCTCTAATTCTTCTTCTCCATCTCGTGATGAGTTTTTTGGCCACTATGCTACAACTCGCAACGGCATAGGCTGAGGTCATGCTTCACGGTGGGTTCACTTTGTCTCTCCAATTGGCATTTCGACGTTGTGCCACCCTACTAGTCGCTCCTCCCCACCTTTGCCTCTTTTGGAGATGCAGCCCTCTCCGTCTACTGCGAGCTCTGCTCAATTCCACTATACTTGTGCTCTGGACCGCCCTCGCATCACAGCCACCATTTCCATCAGCTTCAAGGAGGAAGCTTCCCTTTATGCAAGCCACAGCCCCAGAAAAAGGCTCAAAAAATCCACCATTGACTCGGTTCCTCTTCCGCCCTCGCATAAGTCTAAAGCTCGTCTAGTCATTCAGGGTGCCCCCTCCTCCAGTAGCAACGGCAAGGGCAGCAACGGCAGCGGCAGCAGTGGCAGCGATAGCTCATATTGTTCTGGAGAAGAGGGAAGCAAGGGCAATGCATGCACCGCCATAACTCTTGAACCAGCAGCACCACAAACAAAGAATGCATATGACTCCTTCGAGGAGTATAGGTGCCTCGTTGTAGAGGAACCACCGCCTTTGCATAATGACACCTAAATTGAATAGGTTTTTTTACTCAGTTTTGTTCATTTCTGGGTCACTATGTCTCTCTTGAATATTTTCATAACACTCTTCTATTTTTTGTATGAATTTAGTTTCCACTATGTGGGAAGTTGCAGTAATACTGGCTTGACTGGTTTCCCCATCTAGGGAAGTCACTATTTTGATTTTTTGACTTATAATGCCTCTGGAATTGGCTAGTTCAGTGATTCCAGAGGCAAGACTCTCCTTGTACCATATGTTATATTAATAGAATTTAGTCTTACTTAGAAAAAAAAAATAACACGGCACCAATGCACAGTAACTAAAACGCACTGGTGTGGTTATCTGTACATAAGCATCGATAACAATAAGTCCATTTTTAAGGCACCGAAATTACTTTTAGGTGTGTGCACTAAAATTTATTATTGATTTTACTCAAATGTAGGGATAAAATAGCATAATTATATCGAATGAAAAATTCTTCAAAATCCATCTCGTTCCATAATATTTCTCAAAGTCCATCACAGAGTTCTCCCTATCCATCTCGAGACGTAATATATACTTCAGAATTTATTTATATTTTTAGTATATAATTGAATTTAATTTTTTTATCCATGTCAATCAGCTTAATAAAATTTATAATGTATACAAATTTGTAGGTTCATGCAGATTCATAATCGAGTTCAAATGCACAAAATATTCAAATAGCTCCAAAACGTCAGAAGCTCTTACAAGGAGTAGCATACCGCAAGGCACATTTGGTAGATGAAAATGGATAGCCACTTCACCCTACCAATTTTAACAATATTGCATCTTCTAGTCACAATCCCGAGATGATGATGGTAATAATAATTGTTTGGTATATTAATGTAATTATTTCAACATCAAACAAATTAATCATGCATTGTCAACATTCTTACTAATTGATATCATAGATTTTGTAATAATCATGTTCAAATATATTTTTTGAAATTATTATGATTTTAGTGATGATGAGCGACCTACCTACCATTTTCCATTACACCCCATGACAATTCCAAATCAAGAGAATGTTGAATTAAGAGAAAAAATAGGAGAGGAACGATACCAAGAATTGTTGAATCAACCACTGATTCAATTCTTACTACATCTAGATTCACCAATTAGGAATGACTACAACAATAGTAGTTCTTCACAAGCTGGCAATGGAGGAAATAAAATAGAGGTTGGTATGGATGATTATGTAAGGGATACGATTTCCATGGAGACAATGTTATTAGATGCATTCCAAAACGATGATCCGCTAGGGGATGATGCTCATATCGCTGACACATTTTTCGAAAGCCTTAAATTTGCTTCCACCACCCCTTTATTTGGACCTGGCGGTCATTCAAATTATACCCAGTTGGGGATAACGATGTTACTATACAACTTGAAAGAAAATTTTGGCTTGTAGAATGCATGTTTCTCCGAAATTTTGAGGTAAGTCACCACAAAATCCTCCCTTATATAAATTTGAGAAATATAATCACACAATGAAAATTACAAATGGTCAATTTTATGAACTTCAATAATTATATCGGCATTAATGTACCTTAAATATTTTCCATGATCACCAACTACAGGTTGTTCAAAGATAAGGTTCTTTCGAGTGATAATGTCTTGCCTGGTAGCTACAAAGAGGCAAATAAATTGTTGAAAATGTTGGGTGTTGAGTACATATCATATCATGCATGTCCAAATTATTGTATTCTATATAGAGGATAATATGTAGACAAAGAGATATGTCTGAAATGTGAGCATGACAGGTATGATAAATAAAAAATAAGGGTAAATCACTTGGTCTTCATTGTAAGATATTGAGGCACATGCCTATAATCCCAAGGATTCAAAGGCTCTTTCATTGCAAAGAATTAGCTATGTTGTAGGGATGGCATGCGTCACACAGAAGTGAGTTGGGAGTTATGTGAATCCTAACTGATTCAATAGCCCTGAAGCATATAGAGGATACATGGCCCGAAAAATTCAAGGATGAAGTATGAAGTCTACGACTCAGCATAGCCATGGATGGCGTCAACCCATATTCCCTCCAGAACACCAAATATTCTGTTTGGCATGTAGTAGTGTTCAATAACAATATCCCCCCATGGTTTTCTGTGAAGAATGAACATCTTATGTTGGCTCTCATAGTCCCTAGTAGAAGACAAGTGAAGAATATGGATGTCTACTTACAACCATTGGTAGATGAAATGAAGGAATAATGGGATGGGATAAATGTATACGATGTATCAAGACCCATCACAGCAGAGAGGAGTTTTAAGTTGTATGGCATATGTGGTTACATGACACATGATTATCCAGGCTTAGGAGTTTTCTCTGGTAAATTACATGTTTATTGATTTGTTTATATACGTAACAATATTCTATCACATATTAGTTGTTTAATTCGTTGTAATTGTTATGATCTTCATGATATTCTTTAACGTGCCATGCATATAAATTGTATACAATAATCTCGCAGGTCTTGTAACAAAAGGGTATTTTGGATGTAAATGTTGTGGACCTTCTTTGAAAGCTAGATGTTCCAACGACCTACGAAAGCCAGTGTATGACTACTCCAAGGTATTCCTCCCAGAAGAACACCCTTAAAGAAGATCAGCGTCTGCTTTCAATGGTAAACGAGAGAGAGCCCAAATTCCTCCAATAACAACACCAGTTGAATGGCGTAGAGCTTATGATATAGAGAAGGAGAAGGAGTTCATAGAAATGTTTGATTCAAACAGGGAGCCTATTTTTGATGATCCATAATTCTTTGACACCTATGTTGAGAAATTTCCCATTGGGATGAAAAGGAAATCTATCTTTTATTACCTCCCATATTTGGAGCATCTTAAGATTACCCACTTATTACATCCCATGCATATATTTTAAAAAAAAATCATCTTCTTTATGGAGGCACATATCGTCGAAAAAAAGTGACACATTGGTTGTTAGGAAAGATCTTATTACTTCAAAAACTAAAAAGAAACATTGGCCAAGACGATTAGAAAGCATAGGATCAGAGGTAGGCGTTGGTCCCTCTAATTCATGGTATTTCAAAGACAGTGATGCCCCATGGATTTTAAAAAAACATGATCTTTCTTCGGCAAAGAAGTTATAATGGGTGTGAGGGTGCCATCTTCATACGGGCCTTCACTACGATGCTACTTCACCATGGATGACCATTTTTCAGGGTTGAAATCGCATGAACATTTGAATCTTCTAAGAGTACATATAATGTCAAAAGCATGATTTTATTATTTTTATATTAATAAATTTTATCCCATTCAGGGATCATAAAACATAACTAATTTTTTATATTATTGCACGTGTTTATAACTTTGCAGTGTCATTATCCTTTTCTTCATGTGTGGGTGTATGAAACATGAATTCCCTCAAGACCTAGGACGTGCCATATCTAAATTATCTGCATTTGTACGTTGGATCACATCAAAGGAGATTCATGTGGCTAGCATTCCACGGTGGCGTCAAGAGATAGTTGAGATTTTTTGTATGTTTAAGAAGTAACTACTGATGAGTTTCATGAACTCGTAGGTTCATCTTCTAATCCACCTAGTAGATGAGTTTGAATTAGTTGGGATGGTTTCTTGTTGTTGGATGTTATACTTAGAGAGGTACATGAATAATTTGAAAGTTTTTGTTTGAAAAATGGAAAAACCCGAGGGGTATATGGAAGAGGAGTACATATCATATGATTCTTTCTATTATGCCAGTGAGTACATTAAGTAGATCGAAAACAGACCAGGTGCGGTGATTTGGGACGATGAAAGGGATGCAGACAAAAGAGAAAGGGAGTAGCTCCAAACGAATGGAAAAAGCGCTTGATAAAGAGTAAGCGACTTATTATTTTCCAAATTTACACAAAGTAAATATTCATGTTGAACTTAAGTATAATGTTTATTTTGATCTCTATGTACTATATAATGTCAGTTTGATTTCATCAACGAATGCATAAATGTAAGTAATTAATAAATTTCTTCTTTAAAATTCCAAAGTGACACAACCATGGGTCACATTGTACAAACAAAAGAGGATGAAATGGGATAGTGACAGGAAAGAATTCAAATAGATGAATGGTAGAAGTGTGCCTTATCCCGATCATTTAAAATAAAATATGCCCCAATAGTTGGGATGTTAACCAAGTCAGAGAGAAATACAGTGCAACTGGTCATTACCCTCGTGCTGAAGAGGATGTGCTAAACATAGGGATTGGGTGCAACAAATCGGTAATAATCTATTTAATTTATATGTACATTTGAAACTTAATAATGCACCTTTCAAATGTAATTACATCTATATTTCATATTTTAACTGTTGGGTTATTATAAGACACGTGACACTATGATTTTTTAACTTTTTATAGGTGCATTTCTATGTGGGCATATGGACACCATTTTCGCACAGAAAATGTCGATGATGGACACATGACACAAGATTGTGGAGTGGAAGTCGAGCTCGATCAATCTAGTCGATCTAGCCACCGTGATCAAAACCTAGTACGAGGGACGTTAGGTTACGGTAGAAAGATACAAGAGATCATTGAAGTGGATTTCTCTTCTTTCCAATGTGTTATTTTTAGGTGCAAGTGGTGGGACACCTTTGATCAGAATAATGTAAAGGAAGATCACGATAGTAGGATGATATGTATCAACTCTAGAAAGATGTGGGATGAAGCTAAGGAGCCCTATGTTTTCCTCAAACACTGCAACCAGGTGTTTTTTTACCCATATGTGTTGGATAGGGATTGGTGGTTCATATTGAGACATGACCCTAGATCAAAATATATTTTTGAGAAAAATAGTGTTATCATGCCATGTGAAATGGAAGATAATGAGGGTGATCATGAGAACCAAGAGTGATATGGTACATGTATTATTTCATCAATATTTATACTAAAGAAGAGGACTTAATTACCTTATAACTTATTAGACTCTTTTTTTCGAAACATTATAAAATGTATTTTGAATTAATTGGTAATTTTCATTGTGTTAATGTTAAAATCAATATTTCACTTGATAATTTGCAATTATGTTGATCTCAAAAGCAATTGCGTACTGTATAAAGTTCTTTTTTTTTGTATGTAAGATCATAATAAAATAATGATAATTCTAAGTAGATGAATTTATTTGCATTATTTTCTAAACTTTATTATGTTACAAAAATTAATATTATTCTAGATTTATTATTTTACAATTATTTACAAATTTTACAAATTTACAATTTTTAATAAAATCATTTCACATTAATACAATTAAAATTTTAACATTAATAAAATTAAAATTTTACAAATATTTTAAATACAATTACAATTACAATTTTCACATACAGTTACAAATACAATTTTAGAATTTTTCATACAATTACAATTACAATTAAAATTTTACAAATACAATCATTTCACATTAATACAATTAAAATCTTACAAATATTTTACGTGCAATTAGAATTAGAATTACAATTACAACTACATTTACAGTTTTACAATTTCACGTACAATTACAATTACAATTACAATTTTAGAATTTTACATAAAATTTACAATTACAATTAAAATTTTACAAATATTTTTACATATAATTACAATTACATATACAATTACAATTTTAGGATTTTGCATACAATTAAAATTAGAATTACAATTTTACAATTTGTCATATATACAATTACAATTACAATCATTTCACAATAAATTAAATACTACAATTACAATTAAAATTTTACAGATATTTTACATACAATTACAATTTTACAATTTTACATACAATTACAATTACAATTTTACAATTTTACATACAATTACAATTACAATTACAATTTTACAATTTTACATATATAGAATTACAATTACAATCATTTCACAATAAATTAAATATTACAATTACAATTACTATGTTACAAATATTTTACATACAATTACAATTACAATTAAAATTTTACATACAATTTAAATTAAAATTTCAATTACAATCGCGACATAATATTTAATAAATATCATGATCATTTAATATTAAATTAAATAAACATCACGATCGTGATAACCATTGTACAAACATCATATTCGACTAAAAAACACATTCAAATTCGCTAACATCATCTAATCATTGTGATCATGATCATCTAACAAAACACAATTAGCATTGTATAACATCATCACAACACAAAAATCAAATATACATCTCATGTCAAATAACTGCTATCATATACACATCTATTTGCAAGTTTCACATTAAATGAACATATCTAACATGACCTAACAATATACACATTATGATGATCACCAACATGTAAATTAAGTACAACTGCAACATGAACATAAAATACATGGACCATATATATATATATAATTGTATAATGTCAAAAACA
This sequence comes from Pinus albicaulis, assembly GCA_034641835.2. NCBI lineage: Eukaryota > Viridiplantae > Streptophyta > Pinopsida > Pinales > Pinaceae > Pinus > Pinus albicaulis. The sequence goes on from CM076573.1 coordinate 168,789,038, forward strand.
TACAACTGTAAAATAAATGTCAAATATCATCTAGTGGTACATCATCAATAGTAGTACTAGTCGGGGCCTGCTCAATCAATGGTGCAGCTTCAACAAGCTTAAATACATGTCGATCATCACGTGCCTGCTAATCTGGTGGTGCCTCATGCTAATCAGGATCAACTGTTAGTTGCTCATCATGATGACTCGACATGGTCGATGGTCCAACCTGCTCATGATCATGAGTATTGCTGGATGTTGTAGACTGCTGACTCGACGTGGTCGATGGTCCAGCCTGCCCTCCATCATGACGGTTGGTCGATGTTGTAGGTTGCTCATCTACAGAGTGAGGTGAACGATGATCACTCCCCTAATTGTGATCATCAGATGATGCATCACTATTTGTGGACTATCAACGTATTGTGTCTCAACCATGGCTACTTCAAAGGGCCCTCCTCAACCGCGTAATTAAGCTCATAGCTCCTAAGACATGCCGCATCATGGTGAACATGTCACGCGGCATGCCTCTCCACATTTGTGCCAGCCTATCATTGGCATGTATCTCTCTCATAGTGGCGGGCCTGACTCCCACCTCTACAAATACTGCACAGAGTTAGTATCCCAACTCCATCCTCAATCTACTGTTAGGCCTACGCCTAGCAAAAGGCGGTATCAACGCACCATGAGGACCAGGTCTGTCTACACCGACCTGATCCTCGGCATCTTCCATATCCTGATTGTCAAATGACCCAATGTCTGCAAAATATATATATATATAAGTACACAACAATAATTAGACAATTTCATTAAATAGTTTAATAAAAACAAGTTAAAGAACACATTAGAATAAATTTAAATAAAACAGTAATATTACCTCTATCATCTGGTGGACATCATCTGTGAAGAGGATGTTAGCACACCCTTTCCAATCCAAACCAGGATACGGACAAGGGACCAGAACGAAGGGATGTTCATCAACACTGGCTAGCAACTCCAATGCATCATGTGATATCCTCGCGGAAAACTCTGACTCACCCCTCTTGGGCATAATCTATCCCCAAATCTGCATCTGTACATGCAGCATCGGCCTACGAGGTTGCCGAAAAAAAGTAGGCTTCGTCTCTGGACACCTCTCAAAAAATAAACAAAATAGCTCTGAAGCAAAAGGGAATTTCACCCTCCCTTATGCCTAAGCACGACATCTATCTAAAGTTGTATAGAACTGCCGCAAAATAATGGTAGACCACCTCACAAGTCATGGCTCTTGTAATAAAGAATCAACATAGAATAGAAGCAGACAACTAATGTGTTTCCTGTCGTTTGTATGGTGTGCAATGGTCGAAATAAGTAGTGAGAGGCACCTCACCTCCTCTCCACCAAATGAAGCAATACGTAACTGACCTCTGGAGACCTGAAAATATGAAGGATATAGTATATTTGTGCTAATGTATCTCTGAGAGTACACCAACTGACTCCCTGCTCCATAGCCAACAAGGAATTATGGGAATGAGGGAAAATCCACCCCTCTCCTTGATAGGCGAGTAATGAAATAGACGTCCTCCTCAGTGGGCGCGTACCAGTGGTTAGGACCAACCTGGAAAGCCTATAGGTCGGAATTCCACCTGCAGATAAGATGTCCCAAAAACACACCATGGCCGTTTAGGGATATAGCCTCCGCATAGAACTTGAGGAGGCCTACCTGCCTTAGGATCCCCTGGGTAATTGTTGTAATAGGGTGAGGGTACGTATCTCTCTCCCTCTCTCATGCCTCCCATAGGCGAACCATGTTATATTGGTCTACATGTTGTTGTTGTTGTTGTTCCCTCCCTTATCTCCTTTTATGTCGCTGAATGATTGAAATATTAAATAAAAAAAAATTATTAAATGAGACATGTATTTATGAATATACATATATAATTTTTTTTGAAAAAACAAAAAAAACAGTCGGTGTGCCACAAAAAACAAGCATGCACCGGTCACGGTGCGTCATTTTTTATCACACACTAGAGGTGGTGCACTAGAAAATTTTCAGCGCACTGCCCTCCTGGCATTGTTACAAAGTCAACGGTGCGGTGGTATAATAGACCGCACCATTGACTATGTACCAGTGTCGGGAGGGCGGTGTACTAACCAAACTATATGCCTCGGGGTGTATAGTTTGGGAAGCACACCACCCTCCTGACATCACTACATAGTCAATGGCGCGGTCGTTAACCCAGCCACACTGTTGACATTGCCGAATTGTCGGAATGTGATGTGCTAACAAAATTACTCACCCCGGGGTGGATATTTCCATCAACTCACTGCATTCCTGCAATTCAACATGGTCAATGGTCCAGTCGGGTAATCGACCGCAACGCACTTCTTTTAATTTTAAAAAATCACGATGTGTCGTATCAGTACCACCCTGGAACTGGTGCAGGTACCGTTAGCACTGGTCGTGGTGTGGCCTGTAAATTTACAGGCAGCACCGCAAACTGGTGCAAGAAGAACGACTTGAGCGCACCGCGCGAGAATTTTTTTTTTAAATAAGGTGAATTTTAAGCTATTTTACAAAACTAATCTGCTAAAAGGTTAAATTATGGAAAAACAAGGAAAATACCTATACATTTTGCCATCGAGGAGGCATATTGGCTATAGAATTTGCAAAAATAAATTTTCCCACCATTTTGCAAAATTCAAAATGAAGATGGTGGCAATGGACAACAGCAGTGCGTGCAATGGGAGCACCAATGGCAAGGCGCCTCACACAAGGTAAAGCTGCACCGGTGCTTGAGAGCTCTGGAGCACTGAAGAGTGAAAAATGCAGATTTTTTGCCGTAATTATTTTTTACTTAACCGTGTTCTAGTGCGTGGGTTTTATAGGCGCACCGGTGCATTTTCTTAAAACTTCACCGGGTTGTTTCAATTTTGGCATGGGGTTTTAAGACGCACCAGTGTGGAATATTTGTAAAGCATCGGTGCGCTACAGTAATAAGACACATCAAGCGGGTTTGTACTGAGCACGTAGTGTCCTAGTGTGCCAATGTTTTGTGCGCACCGGTGCTTTATATAGTTGAACGCACCGGTATGGTTTAGGATGATAAATGCACCGGAAGAAAAACATCCATAAAAACCTCCAACCACCAACCTCCTCTAGTAACCTCCACTACAAATGGATGTCTAGGGTATTTTTATAAAGGGTTCCTCAAAAACATCTGCTAGAGGGTATTTTCCTTGTAGTGATTTTTGCCTCTTTGTTTTACTTAGTTTCAGTTCATCAAAGAAAACTTTAGTGCAATCAAAAATCAGCAGTCATTAAGTTTTTATCTTGAAAATCAAAAGGATAATGAAATTCTTGATCAGAGCTCCTTACCCTTTTTTTTCTCCTCATTTTCAAAAATAAGAGAGAATTATAAGCAAGCAGATAATCGAGTGGTCAAAATTATAAATGATAAACCTTCTCCTGAAATGGTTGAGGAAATCATTTGCGACATAGAATCCTCCTTAGCTCTAGATTTGCAGCCACCGATTTCCATTGAATTTCAAATTGCAGATGAAGACTTGGAAGTTGAAACATATGATCAAATGATGCAAGATGATTCTATACCATTATGTTTTGAAGCATTTCATTTTTAAAAGGAAAATTTTCATAATATCTCTAAAGCAAAGGATGAGCAGCCTGTAGAAAGTTATGCAATCTCATTAGAACCAATGGAAAATAGGTTCCAACAGTATTTTCAAGTTTTTCATGACCCTATAGCTGATGTGTTGGATGATATCTGCAGTAAAATTAGTTCTCCATTAGCTAACTGTGAGCCTGAAAAGAGTGTTGATATAAACTTAATCCGGCAACAGGTTTCATTGTCTTGTTCAACAGGAGTCTCATTACAAAGCTCATCCAAAAATTTGCAGCCATATGAGGATAGTAATGAAGAATATTCTTGTTTTATTGTTGATCATTAGGAAAAATTGGTTGTTCATGAGTTTCATGATCCTTTTGTCAACTTGTTACAGTCATCAAAGGAAGAAAGCACAGATGTTAGGAAAATTTTAAAATCAAGGTACGAAGACTACCTAGAGCATAGCAGTAATGTATTGGCTGGGCTGGAAAGTAGTATGTATTCCTATGAAAACACTTTTTTATAATTCTTGAGGTCATATGATGGGCTCATGCTTTGCAATTTCACTAGGATTAAATCCGATTACAAGCTTTCATGGGAGTTTCCTTTCATTAGTTCTCTCTTCTTGCTCATAAGAAAGCACTTGCAGAGAATTCAACTAGCAGCCATAATGCTTACATGGTTGCATTGGTTGTTCCATTTCACTTTATCATGTGATGAATGGATCATTTAGAGTAGGTTTTGTTGAATAAGCTCAATTCTCAGCATCTTTTTCAGTTAGTTTTAAGTCAGTATTGAGTCAATTTTCAGTCATTTGAGTTTGTCTCGAGTTAGTCTATTTTTCTGAGTTATTAGTTTTCAGTCATGTTATTGTTTGAAGTTTTTTACGGTATTGGCCCAATGGATAAGGCACTGATTTGAAAAATCAAAAGTTTTGTGGTTCTTGACTCCTCTTTCAGAGCTATCATCCCCAATAAGGCCAATGTTACTGTCAGTATTTGCATCCTGCAATCAGTGATCAAAAATCCTCTTTTCATATCATATTAGAGTCCCACTCAGAAATGTTTTATCATTCCACTAGCTCATGCAAATAATTTACTAACTTATGGTAGTCCTAATCCAAAAACATCACTCCTCAAAAATTCATACTTACTAGCACACCTTCATGCCTTTTTGAGCATACTTCAATCATGAATGTCCTTTTCATCATGTCATTATGTCAGTCAGGTCACCATGAAGTTTGGTCACTAATCTGAATGTGATCGAATAAAGTGCTTAAGCAGTTTGAATAGTTTGTCCTTTAGATTGACTGTTAACTGCAGTATGCTTTAATGAAAAATGACATAAAACAGCAGCATAAATGAATTAAATAACAACAATAATCAGAGAGAATAAGAGGCAAACAATTTGATGACGGAGTTCAACCCTTCTGGACTACATCTACGGGTCCACTTTTAAGTGGGCGTCCGGTTTTATTCGGATTGATCTTTAAGAATATTTACACTGAAATAGAACAAAATGACTGTGATCACAGGAACTTCTGAACCCTATAAACAGAAATTACTCTTCCTTGCCTTTCCGACGCCTGTCTCCGTGCTCAATTCCGACCACTGACGGCTAAGCAATTCTGCAAAAAAAATCACCTCTAACCTTGTGAAACTTCACTCCAAAATCACTCTATGCCTTCCACAAACCAAATATGACTTCATGAGCCAATTTCATGGCTTAAATAACTGCATCGAACCAATGATATCCTCAATTATCCATTTTTTGAGCAATTGGAGGGATAAGTGGTTTCAAAATCCCTTCAACACAAACCTAGGGATTAATTTGATACACCTTAGCGCAGAATTAAATTTGAAAACCCACAAATAAACATTATAATATATCTAACATCTTATTAACCGGGTGGAGGTTGATAACCCGCATGTGAACAGAGCTGATGCATAGGGATAACACCGATGGTCACAGTCCATCTGGCGGTAATGGTCTTGACTCTAGCGGTTCTGGCGTGACCAGGTCACATGCCTTTTTAAAACCAACAGTTACTGTCCCGGCGTGGCCTATCACTTGACATGGAATTTTACTGGCAGTCAATACAAACAACTCCACTGCGGTTATAACCTGTTCACACATTGTTATATTTTCGACGCGGTTAGCACTTAACGCTGTGGGTTTGTTTTAAAGTTTTATTATAATGTTTTTTTTAAACCATCATCCGAACCCTTTTAATAAGGTTCATATCATAGGTTTTAAACCCGACATCCGAACCTTTTATAATAAGGTTTTTGGCATAGGTTTTGCATATAAAATTGTTTTGCACTGTAGGTTTTGACCATAAGTTTATGTCTTAAGGATAATACTTAGGTCCTAATCACTTAGCTTTAGGAATTATTATTTTAAGGAATTTAGGTTTAGACATAGGTTTAAGGAATTATTATTTTAAGGAATTTAGGTTTAGACGTAGGTTTAATAAACCTTTTACCATAGTGTCCTAGGTTTAATGCATAGTTTTAAAACTCATGAATAGGACTTAGGCCATCACTTAGGTCTTAGATGATGTGGATAGGGTTTTAGACTAAGGTATTAGGGTTTTAGGTCTAGATATAAATTTTTACCTTAAACTTTTACAATGTCCTTTTAAACCTTATTTTATGATTAAAACCCTTTACAAAACATTTCATCCTTATGACATCTAGAGGTCCTTTTCACTGGCAAAACTGTCGATACTGAAGACTGAACTCGACGTCGAATTGCTGGAGTTGACTTGGAACTCTATTGACTTGTACTGATCAAGATCCTCCTGGATCAATCCTCTCCACTTAAAAATATTTTGGACCACAAAAGCTTAATTTTAAACTAACAATAAGTGAGAATATAGTTTTCTCACTTTCATCTTGACTTTGATAACATACAACCATACCTGCTCGTTGACTTGAAACTGATGCTTATCATGGCACAATTTGAACCTGACTTGACTTAATGCTTGTCGTGGCGTAGAAGAATGTAAGGCTTGATTGTAAGCTTGATGCACATAAGTTACAAATTCATCCCACATCTTAGGATGTATACTGCAGTTACCTCAAAGAATATGTATCCCCAGTTCCGTTCACCATTTCTATCTGTCCTTGAACCAAATCCATGCTACCCCATGGTTGCAAAGGAACTAGAAGTGGCATGTGCAAACCAATCTTTCGATTGCATGGCCTACTTGTCGAACACATTACACATCCCTTTATGTACTTCACAATTGTTTCATACATATGAGGCCAATAACAATACTTTTGACTTTGTGTCGTAGTCTTGCTTACGCCTGCAATGCAAGAAAGTTAAATTTCCCGAATAACCTGCACCTTTTCTATCTGAGCATTATGAGTTAGAGATTCAAAAGTATCTTCGAAATCATTATCAGTACTATACTGTTCTACATAAATTTCATGAACCAATGAAATTTTATGCAGTACTACGGAAGCATTCAAAGACAACATATCAACTACTTTACTTGCTACACCTTCCCTGTCCTTAATTACTAAGTAATTTTGCTGAAGAAATCCCATCCAACTGTAGTGATATTGTTGCATCTTAGTATATGACTGAAAGTATTGAATCAGCTGATAATCTATGTGAATCATTGTTTCTATTGCATATCCTTTATCATCTGTTTTAACTTGATATGGTTGTTTATGATTTATTAATACTGTAAAATGTTTTTGCTTATTTGAATCAAATTGAACATCAACACGTATTCCCCATGCCCTGTTTTTCTTATGAGCCAAAATTATGGGTGAACTGTATGGAGTTAAACTGTGTCGCATTAATTCCATCCCTGAAATTTGTTGCTTTATTTCTTTACACTCTACAACTGACTTGTGACATATTCCATTATTAGTGGCATCAAACATCGACTGCATCTCATGTAATATTTTCTTTTTATGAAGTAGATGTTTTGGTTCTTTAATTAGATCCTGAAATGAATCTACCTTTTTAATCAAATTACCTTCATACTGAATTTCACAACCTGAACAAGTATCAATAAGATCCTTATGTTGCTCTTCTATCGACATGAGTATGTTTCTCCTACTTGAACTTATTAAGCGCTTCATCTGATTAGCATTAATTAAATTCAAGTGATATTTGTTTTTATGTGCCCGAACAATGTACTTAATCCCATATTTCCTGACATGATACACATGCTCTTTTCTATAAAATACTGCATCATGGTCATAGAGATAAGGGCTACCTAAGACAATTCCACAAATGTCTAACGGTATCACATCTAGATCCACTTCATCGACATAATTAGCTGTGATTGCAAATTTTAAACGACATCGTTTGGTAACATGAATTTGTATTTGTTCCTTTAACCACCCTAAAGGATATGGCTTTGGATGATTATGTGTTTTCAAACCCAATTGTTTAACCAATGACTCAGAAATCAAATTTTCCTATGATCCCGTATCGAACAATGTATCTATCTTAGTATGCTTTGAAGTTACCCTTATATGAAATAACTCGATTCTTTTATCTTCATTCTGTTGTTTGATGTTTGAAGAAGCAAAAGTACTAGCATCAGAAATTTTACCTGTTGTAACCATAGCAGTGATTACCTTCATCACCTGAATCAGATCCCAAGTCTAAGCCTTGCTGGACTGCTATTTCAGCCTTCTTTTCACCCTTCTTCGGCTTCAGTTCCGGATGAAGTTTCCAACACCTAGCTTCATCATGGCCAATCCTTTGGCAATTTGTACACGTAGGTCTATCATCTTCCTTCTAAGCTATGGCAGTCTTCTTTCCCTTTGACTTGCCCTTGTTTTTGTTGTCTTCAATTTCCATCTGCTTGGATGTCTTTTGTGTAAAATTGAATGGTCTACCACCTGATTCGACATGAATTGCTTGAACACAAACTTCATCAAAATCATTGGGATTGAACATTAGCAATGTATGCCGCAAATATGGATGTAAACTACCAATACTCTTCAACAAAGTTTCTTTTGTATCCAAAGAAATACCGAGTACTAATGCCTTCTTTTTGAATTCCTGTGTGAACTCTTGAACACTCTGTCCCTTACCTTGTCGCAAGTGCTGCCAATCTATTACAGCTTTTTGGTGTGACCCAACGGATAGAATTTTTTCTTTAGAGCTTTAATAAACTTAGTCCATGAGGTGATAACTTTTCCTTTGCGCTTTAAATCTATTTGTGTACTCTCCCACCAGATCAAACCAGTACCCCCCATTCTAAGAGTAGCTAAATGTATCTTTGTCTTATCATCAGTAATATCTTGAATACGATAATAGACTTCTAACTATTTTACCCAATTATCTAGTTTATCAGGGTTTATTTCACCATCATACACAGGTAATTCAAACTTAACATCAAGTTTCAAAAGTGGATTCTTATATTTCTTTTCTTTTTCTGATTCAGAACTAGAAGTAGAAGAGGAAGAAGAAGATGATGGACATGACGGAGGAGAAGGAGATTTATCTGCCTTGCCTTTACCCTTTTCCTTCTTTGATGCCATTGATGATGAGGCTGTATCCCTCGTCTTCTTGTCTTCATATAATTCTGCCAAAATTTGCTGCATGTTTAAGAAAATCTGCTGGATTTGATTCTCATCCATGGGTTTCTTTTCAGTAGCTTCAGGAGTCTCAACGGTCTCAGTCCCTGTCATCATTGATTGATGATCGAATTTCCGCCTTCTGATCTCTGGATCAAATTCCTCAAGCTCACCTTTTCCATGTTGCAATCCAACCCTGGTTAACATCCACTGACAAAAAAACTACAAGCACAACCTGCTTTGATACCAAAAATGATCTGAATGTGATCGAATAAAGTGCTTAAGCAGTTTTAATAGTTTTTCCTTTAGATTGACTGTTAACTGAAGTATGCTTTTATGAAAAATGACATAAAACAACAACATAAATGAATTAAATAACATCAATAATCAAATAGAAGAAGAGGCAAACAATTTGAAGACGGAGTTCGTCCCTCCTGGACTACATCTCCGGGTTCGCTTTTAAGTGGGCGTCCATTTTTATTAGGATTTATCTTGAAGAATATTTACACTGAAATACAATAGAATTAATGTGCTCACAAGCACTTCTGAACCTTGTAAACAGAAATTAATCTTCCTCACCTTTCTAACACCTGTCTCTGTGCTCAATTCCGACCACCGACGGCTGAGAAATGCTGCAAAAAAATCACCTCTAAACTTATGAAACTGCACTCCAAAAGCACTCTATGTCTTCCACAAACCAAAGATGAATTCATGAGCCAACCTCATGGCTTAAATAGCTGCATCGAACCACTGATATCCTCAATTGGCCATTTTTTGAGCAATTGGAGGGATAAGTGGTTTCGAAATCCCTTCAACACAAACCTAGGGATTAATTTGATACACCTTAGCACAGAATTAAATTTGAAAACCCACAAATAAACATTATAATATATCTGACGGCTTATTAATCGAGCAGAGGTTGAAAACCCGCATGTGAACAGAGCGGATGGATAGGGATAACACCGGTGGTCACGGTCCATTTGGCAGTAACGGTCTTGACTCTGGCGGTTCTAGCGTGACTAGGTCACATGCCTTTTTAAACCTGACAGTTATGGTCCCAGCATGGCCTATCACTTGACGTGACATTTTACTGGCGGTCAATACAAACAACTCCACCGCGGTTATAACTTGTTCACACATTGTTATATTTTCGACACGGTTAGCACTTAACTTTGTGGGTTTGTTTTAAAGTTTTATTATAATGTTTTTTTTTTTAAACCATCACCCGAACCCTTTTAATAAGGTTTATATCATAGGCTTTAAACCCAACATCCGAACCTTTTATAATAAGGTTTTTGGCATAGGTTTTGTATACAACATTGTTTTGCACTATAGGTTTTGACCATAAGTTTATATCTTAGGAATAATACTTAGGTCCTAACCACTTAGCTTTAGGACTTAGTATTTTAAGGAATTTAGGTTTAGACATAGATTTAATAAACATTTTACCATAGTTTCCTAGGTTTAATGCATAGTTTTAAAACTTATGAATAGGAATTAGGCCATCACATAGGTCTTAGATGATGTGGATAGGGTTTTAGACTAAGGTATTAGGGTTTTAGGTCTAGGTATAAATTTTTACCTTAGACTTTTACAATGTCCTTTTAAACCTTAGTTTAGGATTAAAACCCTTTACAAAAAAATTGATCCTTATGACATCTGGAGGTCCTTTTCACTGGCGAAATTGTCAATACTCAAGACTGAACTCGATGTTGAACTGCTAGAGTTTAATTGGAACTCTGTTGACTTGTACTGATCAAGATCCTCCTGGATCAGTCACTCAAGGTATTCGTTAGGGTTTCCAAGGTCCAATAAAGCTCCATTCCATTACATAAAGCCAACAAGTGAAAGGGTGATTAATAAAATTCTCTTCACCATGTGAAGATGATCTGTAAAGAAAAATTCTCATTCTAGCATGTAATTTGGATTTCACAATGTAATCATTTTTGTTTTCACTATATAATTTTATGTCATTCAAAATGTAATAATTTCATGTTTCCCAAGCTGCTAACTCGGAGTTCCCAAAGCATCAAAATGGTCAAATTCAAATATTTCTCAAATTTCCATCAGCCAAATTAGTCAAGTTCCAAAAGTCATCAGTGTTCCTAAACACTTCCCATCAATCCTAGCCCTCAAAATCATCATTTTCCACAAGCACTAAACCCTAATTTCCTCTACCATCGAGCTAGGGTTTTCTATGGAATTAGAGACATATGAGAAGAGGCATAAGGGAGGTCATTTCAGCAAGTATGAGTCCATTCCAACTCATAAAAATCATGTCTCCGTCATCTTTCAAGAAGTCACTCCAAGGGACAAATCATTTGCCACACATAGGGCCTGTTTTTATTCAAACTGTGTTTCTCACCAAACAGAGATGAATTTGAAAAAAGTGAGAGATTTTTTTGTCCATCATAGGCCAAGGAATAAAAAAATCCTTCATTTTTTACACAAGTGTCATGGTTTGGGATAAATTTTAAAAATACAGGTGCCACAGAGGACTTGTTTCACTTCTGAAGTGACCTTGGGAAAATCAACTTTTCTCCTTGCTGGAGTGTCTAAATGACTTTTGTGATGAGTCAAATGATAACGACACAGAACGATATTGACAATGAGCTATCATGAGCTTGATTTGGAATTGAGTAAGGCCTCCAAAATTTTTCTGCATGAGCACACTTCATTTTTGCACCCTCATTCTAAAATTTTTGTCTAGTCTTGGGAGAATCAATTTTTTAGGGGCTATATTTGATCATTTTCAGTGCTTGATAGGTCCATTGTGTAGCCAAGAGAGAGATATTTCCAAGAGCTATCATGAGCCCAATTTGGACACTAGAAAGGCCTCCAAAAGTGTCCTACAAGTTGGTGTTGCGCCCCTGTGTATTGCGATGCGCCCCTATGTTGTGCATTGCACCCTTCTATTGTGCATTGCGCCCTTCTATTGTGCGTTTCTCCCTTTTGTTGTGCGCTGCGCCCCTATGTTGTGCATTGCGCCTCTGTGTTTTGCACTGCTCCCTTGCCTGAAAACACTCAGCAAGCTCCAAAATTCATGAAAATTGCCTCTAAACTTCAGCAAAGGTTCCCATCTTCTCTTAGCAAGTAAACAAGACACATTTGTACCCTCTTTTCATTCCTCAAAGAGAAATTTTCATGGTGTTTGAATTTTCATGAAAATTTTGAAGTGTTCCTAAGCTACAAAACCTAATTTCATTCCCTCGTTCCCAATTTGATTTCCTAACACTCTACTACCCTTCCCACATCACATTGAACCCTATCCCTACCCCTACACTACTATATCTCTAACCCTAATCCCCTTTACCCCTAAACCCTAAGTCCTAAGTATCTCAATTTCCTAGGCACCCAAATCCCCAAGCCTATAATTAAATTACCATTCCAAAATCCCAAAACATTTTGACCTCCTATCACCTCCCTTAGTTCAATAACTCCTTCCCTCAACTCCCTAATTTTTCCTACCCCATTTCCCACTCCCATATCCTCATCCCTAGGATTTCTAGACCAAAACACCATGGAGGAGGAGAAAAGATAATTCATGCAGGAAGAAGAGAGGGAAGAGAGAAGGACACATAAGGGAGGAAAGATTAACCACCTTGAAAAGTTGTTGAAAAGGGAAAATAGAGACAATGACTTGCAAAGTAATATGGCCAAGCATTATGCCAAGAAAAACAAAATTGCAAGGGCCAAGCTTAAAAGAGCCAATCCAAAAATTGAACCCTTGACCATGCAAGAAGAGGAAAGGAGGCTTAACATACTAGTTAAGGCCTCACTTCATGCCTAAATACATCATCAGCAGCCAATTTCACCAATTTTGAAAAAAAATTGAGGTAATTTTTTAAATTTGTGTTTTTCAGCAATCCTAGACAATCTTGTGACAGTTGGAATGTCAAGGGAGCAGCACCCTAGGCATTGAGCCCTTGTTTGAGGAACTTTTTGGACAAACGAAGACCACCAAAAGATGAAAAATGAAAAATACATTCTAGAGAAAAATGTTTCTATGCTTAGTTTGGACAACTGGCAGGTGAAAAGGTGAAGAAACACAGAAAAAATCAATGTTCAGCCTCCTTTTTTGCCTTGGCATTGCACCCTTTACCAACTATGGGAGAATCACTTTTTGATAGGGAAAATCAATTCCATTCAGGAAAATAAAGGTAGATCTGGAAAGTAGATAGGATATACTTTCCAATAAGCCATCCTGAGCCCAATTTGGGCACTAGGAAGGCCTCCAAAAGTGGCATTCAACATGGCGCTGCGCCCCTGGCACAAAAATAGTGCCCTTGACAAATGTCTGATTTTTATTATTTTTTACTGAAATTTTCATTTTCACTTTGGAAAATGATGATTTTACTTATGTAATTGATGGAATTAAATGTAAAAATCATGTTTTTACTGTTACCTAGGGTAAATACATTAGATGAAAACTCATGATGAGGTGTAATGAATCAACTTGCAAAAAGTGAGGGATGAGTCAGTTTGACCACCCTACACTCTAGGTATTCAACTCAGTTTTGGTGGAACTGCTCCTCCTCTCAGGGATTCGACTCGTGAGGCTGGGAGGATATTTTATGAGGCCTATATCATGTAATTTTTCAGTCATTTCATGGGTTGAAATCAGTTGGATGTTGGCATATTGATCAGATACTCTATTGTAATCATTTTGGCATGAGCTTAATAAAAGTGTTGCAGCTATTTCTTTGGGATACTTGTGGCATGGTTGTCTATCATTGTTTCTTCTCTTGGTTCATTTGTATGAATGTATTGTTGGTTCATTTTCCATTGCATGTCTATTGTATGATCACTTTCAAGTTAGAGAAATAAAATTCATCTCACACGCTCTATTTTGGGAGAGTTTTCATAGTTTTTTAATCTTTCTTTCAGTTTAGGAAGAATTCATCTTTCATGCTCTTCCTATCTCCTCACATGTCTGAATCATTCCATCCCAAGAACCCTAATGTGCTAGCCTTCCCACCTACTTTGCCCCATTGAATCTCTACAACCCTAATCCTATTTTCCCTGACCTAGCTTCTTTGACCTAATATCCTCATCCAACAACCCAATCAAATCAAATCAAACCCCTGAACTCATACCTAGCCTAAAACCCTAATCTATCTAGCCCTCTTGGCTGTGACTTTGTGGAGAGAGCCCCCTTCGATTTGGTAGGGCTAGATACCAAGCCAAAATATTGGTTTGTGGTTACCTATGTTGGGATTTCTTCTTCAGCCTCATAAATCTAGTGGAGTGATAACACATAGTTTACTTCTCATTTCATTTTTGTTTCTTTTTGTTGGTCTTCATAGACTTTATTTTGGAGACTTGAGATATGCAAGCAACCAACCATTTCTAAATCTGCAACATGTTCAGGGAAGTATTTTTTTCTTCGTCAGAATTTGAGTATTCTTTAGTTTTGCTTCTATTCATTCAAAACCCTATAGGCCTTTAATACATTAATGAAAGATTCATATTGTATCATTACAATATCGTAACTCTCCTCATAATAAAATTTTCGATAAAATCTTTCTCCAATCAAATATTCCCGATAGTTAATATAATTATTAAAGGGGTTTTTATTAAAAGGAAAAGTTGAGATGGGTGCTTTCTTTTGAATTAAATACTTTAAAAGGCCTGACCCTACAGGATTTCCACGTAGCATTATCCGAGCTTATGAATATCTGAATTTTTCATATAAACATCACTCAAAATACTCTGATATCTCTTTTCGCCCATCCTCCGATATATGACATCTCTGATCTCTGATATTCCCAATCCTTTGATTCTCCGATAAACCCCTCCTATCCATATCGAGACTTCCATATTGGTACTTCCTATCGGTTGTCACTCTTTTCAAACCCTGATATCAAATCTCCGATACAATACCTCTGATTCCTGCTTATATTTTTAGCTGTTACATTTTAAATAATAAAAGCCTATCGAAAGGTAAGAATATCGCATGTTTCAAAGATAAAACCATAATATTTCTCCGATATTATTCTTCTGATACGCCCAACTACGCAGACCCACGAGAATTCATGTTTTTCACTTAGCAATCTAAGTCAATAATCATATTTTTCCACTGGATGAACTTGAAATGAAATGCTTACACTCTTTATTGCTCATATTTTTCTACTAACGGAGGAAAATTCACATAAAACGCTTGGAGCGACTGGTCTTATCCATGATTTTATCTATGTTGTTCCAAGTCTTACAACTGTCAATTTGATATTAACCATTGCATCATACTCATTCATATTATTTTCCCTTTGGTGATATTATTTCCTTCCGAAGAGACTTAGAGCCTCAAATTGGTGAAGTTTGTAATCCTGATCTTCTGCTTTTATTTTTCTAAGATATTTCCTTAGAATTTTAGATTTTCTAGCTTATTGGATTATTCAGTCTGTATTATATTGGAAGCATTTAAAACAAATTCTGAGATTTACCTCTCTGAGATCCACATTTCCTTTAACTTCACTATCATATCCATTATACTTAGTAAAGGAAATGGCACCTATTTCTCTATCTTTGCTGGAATTTTGTGGTCTTAGAAGTCTTGTAAGTTAATTTTTGGCTCCAAAGAGCTTTTCAATATATTTGACACCCGATTCATTCTTGTATTTATTAAATCTCAGACTCATTTCCTTGGAAGCTTATTTTACAGGTAAATGTAAATTCTCTTGCAATCAATTTTACAAAACTTCAAATTATCTCATTATCAGAACTACTTTATAAACTCTTACGGAACTCTTGTCTTTAATATGTGAATGTTTGATGTACTAGAAATACATTTTTCCCACATTATACATTAAAAAAAAACATTCGTTATCGGACATTGTTAATATCATAAGTTTGTTTGTTAAAGTTACCAAAAAAAATTGTTCTGAGATCTTGCTTCCCTATAATATTCTAAATATTTGGACTTCTTATATCAGAGGTGAAATTTAATTAAACTTCCGAAGACAAATGTTGTTGGAAATGTTATGAAGAAAATTCTTTATTTATTAGAGTTTTTCTCATTAAGAATTTTTGGGAAACTTGGGCTCTTGCCTTTTACTTTGATTCTCTCACAAACTATTTACTTTAGAATATCAGGTTAAGAATCATCATAAGTCTCTCATCAATTCATTTTAATCTTTCAGTATGTTTACATGGAGTTTTGTTTGATTATCTTTGTATATGTGTGTGTGTGTGTGTTGCTTTCATGTTATCATGGTGGTCGAGAGCTAGGATAATATATTTTACCCATAATTTTTTCAAATCCAAGTATGCATTCATTAGGATGACTTTTTTATTATAGGGATATACATTCTTCATGGTGTATGCACATGGGCCTCTTTTACTCTTTTCGACAATCTTTGCTAATGAAAAATTTCATCACATACGCTTTGTTTACGTTTTTTCCTTGGACTCGTTATTGGATGCACATTTTATTATCTAAATCATATTTTAGTGAGCATCTTCATTTTCTTTTCAAGGCACACTTGACCAACCACTTTGGTGATGCAACAATTGGTAAGAAATTTGGAACATGTCAAGGTAATGGAACATGGTTAAATCATTTTTTTATTTCTCTTGTATTTGAGTTTTGATATATCATTCTATATTTAGCGTACAAAATTTCAAGACCTCTCCATCTACACATATGTATTACATTGTTCTTGGTCTTGATTCTAGAAAATTTATGAGAATCATAGAATGGATATAAATTTTGGAATATTAAGAAAACAATCTTTGCTACAATTCATAAAGAAACATCACTTCATTCTCATTTCTGAAGGATTTTACTTAGATTCCTTGGAAATTAAACATTTTTTTCTTCTAGTTAACTCCTTGCATTAGTTAGATTCAATAAATAATGATTTTGGGTCAATGAGATTTCAAAAGTGTTCAAATCTTTAATGATTTTAATTCTAATCGAAAGAAGAGGTTATCCTTCATTGGAGAAAATCGATACCTTTCAGGTAAGTTTTCAATGGAAGTCTTCCAATGGTAAGTTTCATATGTCCACTTTCATTCTTTCCTTTTTAGTTTCAGTTTTGTTTTTCGTTTTTGTTAATCTTAAACTCAGTTTTTCCATCTCTCCATAAAATTTTCACACCTCTACCAGATTATATTTGGAACTCATTCTCCTTGTTCACTTTTGAGTTTTGGAGTAGCAGTGATAATCTTCATTAGAAGAACATAGGGAGTTTCAAAACCTTTAATTTGTTTCTTAAGCATTGCTTTTATCATAAAATGGTAAAGATGCTTTATTACAGGATTTGCTTTGAAACAAGAAAATTTGCAGCAGACAAATACTTTTCATTTGGGTTGAATTTTACATGACTGTTATTTCCCTTACGGTTCAAAGGCCTAATCGCTTATAACTCCTTAGGATAAAATTTACTAGATTCTCAACAAAAGATAAATGTTCACATGATTATATTTTTTTACTTCTTTTGTTGAGACATTTGTATAAGCAGTCTTTTTTGCGGTTTATCTTTTAAATTTGAGATTTTTCTTTTACCTTTACTTTCGTCATTTTCACATTAATTAGAGTTTGTTGATTTATTTTTACTTCAGTTTTGAGTTTTTTCCCTTTTTCTTTCAGATTTGGTTTGATTTTGGTGACTCTGCCATGATTTATGTGGAAGGTCTTTTCCTCACCCAATAGTGGTTGGCTTACATGGAAAATATTTACTCTATCTATTTCAATGAATTTCATTTGTCATTAAAGTTATATTTTTATGGAACCATAAATCCCTCTTGCCTTAAATTGTTTTCATGGAGGAACACACATCCTTTCTAAGTGATAGAATTTACCTTTTCAAGGAAAAAACTTGCCTAAGTTTAAATCAATGAATCCCTCCCACCCCTCCACTTTATAAAAGTCTCTGATTGATAGTCATGGGAAATAATTTGGAGTTAAAACTATGAAATCATTATATCAATTAAAATAAGTCTCTATTACCATCCCACCTCTTTCACTCAATTACATCATATACTACAATCTCGCAAGTGCGCTTATCAAAAGGGTGATTAAAAGAGGAAGCATGGGAAATAAAAGTAAACCCATCAGGGCTATCAACGCTCGCTGGCAGAGGAGATAGGCTTGTATGGCATAAAATACAACTCCGTCGGGGTACTATTCAGTCTCGCTAGCAGTGAAACAGTATTGGAGACCATTCATAACAACAGATATATGTTTTATCAAAAAACTCATATGTGTATCTTCTTCTATTTCTTATACAAGGTAATTTTAAAATAATTTTTTCCCAAATTTTGGATTCATAATTTTTTGCTCAATTATTCTTGGAGTACTTATCTTTTCAAAGTCATATTGCTTAATATATTTAAGTGGGACCCATGAAAATGTTTTATTGTTAGACGATTTTGTGAACTCCATTGTTTTTAACCTTTGGGTAAATTAAAGTTCATTATCTTTAACCAGAGATAACTAGTTCTTCCCAGTGTGTTGTCAATGTTGTCGGTAAAACCCAATACCCCCCATTTTTAATTTATTTATTTCAAATAATGGGGACCTTTTCCATTAATTTTTGGCTAAAACACTTTTTATGATTTTCATTTAATTAATTGTCCTACAATTTTGTCATTTTTTCGTTTTTGTCGGATTTGTATTTTGATTGTTTCATTGAATTAAACTCTTAGTAAGTTTTTCATCGATATTTGTTTTCCCTCATTTGGTTATCCAGTTTGCAAATAATACTTCTTTGAAGTTTGATCATTTTGTTGTATGGGTTAAAAAAATGTACAAAATGTATCATATTTTAATTTTTGTAATTAAAATATTAATTCATTGTAAATATTAACTCCTAGCTATTTTTTATTAATTTTTTATTTTTCACTAATGATCCTACAAAATCGCCCAGTCAAATTGTAGAAAAGTTAAAAAATGTGCTTTCAGGATCTCGATAATTTATTCCAATTTCTAATTTTGAAAGAAATTACCAAGCCTGAAATCTCAAAATTGCAAAATAGCTTTAGTTCATTTTGTAAGATTTTTAATTCCACTCTAACTGGTCTGCACTTCACCTCACATCCTCCTTTCTAATACAAATTTTTCAAAATTTAAAAATCCTGATATAAAACTTTCGAAATTTAAAACCTCCAATTCCATCCCTCCAAAATTCAAAAGCTCTGATATATAATATCACAATATCAATGTATCGATGTTTTGTTTGTGTGTGTGTTAAAACTTACAATATGATCACCTCTGATCTTCAATATTATTCTTATGTTAAGTGACTAAAATTTATGTTATAAAGATTCCTCACCTCCATATGACTCTTGCCTCCATCACTCTTACGTACCTCACCTCCTTATCACTCCAACTCACATGCCTCATCCTCCTCTTCCATTCGTTGACTACCCTTCCTTATCATATTTCAAAAGGCATGTAATTTTTCTGGTTTGTTTAAAAGTTTTGATATATTAATTTTATAATAAATATATTATATTAATATATAATAAATTATATTTTAATTATAATTATAATTAAAAAATTTATATAATATAATTATAATTATAATTAAATTTGGTTTATAATTAATTTAGTTTAATTTTATAAATACAATTAAATTAATATCAATTAAAAAATAATTTTAATTTAGTTTAGGATTATATTTTAATTAAAAAAATCTTATTTTTTGTTCATGTAACAAATTTCTCAGAATTCTAGCCGTTTTGATTTTTCAACTTTGGAAGCTTGTAAGTTGAATTTTACTTGGTCAAATGAGTCCCATGATGATTCTTTGGATAGATAAAATGATGGAGAATATTTATGAAGTGGTTTCATAATTAGATTTGATCATTTAATAAGTATAAAATAAAATTGAATATTAAGCTCCTTTTTTTTAAACAAATTTAATTTTCTGAGCTTAATTTTCTGCATTTTCTCTTACTCATAATCTCTGTTGAATACAGATCCATTCATCTATGTTCTTATTGACCAATCAGATATTTAAAAGGATCAATTAAAAGCTCATATTTATTTTTATTTATTTAATTAATTAAGTTTTTTGGATATGTTTTGTATTCCAGATTTGGGATTTTAATTTTAATTTGTATTTTAATTGAATTTTGTTTGGCTTTAACATGAAAATAGTTGAAGAAATGAGGAAAAGAAAATTTCAGTCAATGTGATTTCTCCAGCAATAGAAGAAAAGGAATTTGGACCAACGAAAATGGTTGGAGGAGAATTAATCTTCAACATCTCTCATATTTTGAATTATTTTTGTAAATTATAAATAGTGGTTTGTAGAATAAGAAAAGGGGTTTCTCTTCTCTACAATTCTGGAATTCTTAAAAGCACTATTGTAATGGGGATTTAGAGTTGTAGGTGGAGAGGAGAGTAAATCTAAGATCTAGGGATAATTGAGGATTTGTCTTTTGCATTCTTAACTATGTATGGAGAACAGAGCTTGCACTATTGCAGCTCTTGTTTTAATAGCATAATTCAAGCACTATAAAGGATTGTTGGAGATCAGAGCTAGAGAAAGAGTTTCAATAAATTGGTATTTAAAATACTATTTTTTTTATACTAATTTCATTCTATAATGACATAAATGTGTCATTTTTATTTATATTTGTGCACTATTGTCTATATGAGTAATTTGTCTCAATCATCTGTTGTTATTTATAAATGCTCTTATGTGTTGAACTTTGATTTTTGAGTAACTATTTACTTAGAAACCAATCTTTTAATCATGTTTTAACAAATAGTAATATTTTGTAAACTATTTCCTTATACTATTGTTTAATCATTCAATTTATTGGTTTAATAATCATCATCATTTTGTGAACTACTTGTTAAATGATGTTGACTAATTATTATGTTAATATATCTTTGAACAGAATGTGTTTTGGTATTCAGAATTTCAGTTAATTGAACTACTTTGTTAGCTTAATATTCATTATAAGCCAGACATATTTAAATCCTCTATAATTTTATTACTTTTCTCTCGGTTGGGATAGATCTATATCTTCCTAATCGAGATAGGCTTAGTATTTTTTTCCTTTTTCTTTCATTTTAATATTATTTTATATTTATATTTAATTCTACATTCCTAGAAGTCCTCTTATCAAAGAGGAAAAACTTAGTTGTGGCTTGGCTGACCCCCGGATCAGCTTAAGGATCACTTTTTTGCATGATCAACAAGAGGGTTAATCTGATGTCTCTTCTCTATTGGTAAATGAAATTCATACTTTAAGCTAGTAGAGATAGAGAGAAAGTAGTTGGACCTAGTTTAACCAGTTTGGACCACCATCCCAAACGGAAAAGGAGCTTCTCTAAGGTCTCGACCAAGTGGTCTCCCTTATAATGTTGAGGCAGATAATTTCGAACCTACAACACCACCATCATGGCAAGCTTTCAATATCTCATAAATCTTGTCCTCTTGTGCACATCTCCAGAAGATAAGTTATGGTCCTCTGTAAAATAGGAAACCATCAATCCATGAAAACAACCAGCTTTTCTCAATGATATTTTTTCGCTCTCTTGCAAATAAGTGATGTGGAATTTTCTTGTAGCTAAGTAATTAGTGATATCTACAAACCAAGGATATTTAGGAAATACTACAAAAAAATGTTTGTGAGGGAAAAAATCTTCCACAGGAGGCTCATTCTCATTTGATGTTAGTCTTGAAATAAAATCAACCACTCCATTATCCTTCCCTGGTTTCTATAGGATGTTTATGTTGAATTCTTGCAATAATAATAACTACTTCGTTTCCATACCATTTGTGAGTGGTTTATTCATCAAGTATTTATGGTAGCACGGTTAGCATTACCTATTATGCAATGCCAAAAAAATTTAATTGCATGTATAACCACAAGAAGCTCTTTCTTTGTCACAATATAATTCAGTTATATGGATGAGATAATTTAATTGATAAAGTAAATTTCACATTGATATTTCCTTCTTGATGTCCTAGGATAGCACCAATGGTGACGGTTGATGCATTTGTAGATATGTGAAATGGGATGGATCAATTGGGCCCTCTCGGAATATGAGCCTTGGATACTTTAGATTCCATTTCTTCAAATGCACATGGAATCTCTCTACCCACATAAATTAAGCATTTTTTTAAGAAAAGCAAATAAAGAGCAAGCTATTTGTGAAAATTACTCAATAAAATGATGATAATAACCAACATGTCCTAGAAAACTATGTACCTCTTTTTGTGGCCATGGAATGGACAAGTTTAGCATTACCCTTGTTTTTGTTAGGTCCACTTGAATTCATTTTGATGAGATATGGATCCCTAGTATTATACCTTCAATTAACATAATGTAACATTTTTGTTACTCAGGGCTACATGGCTCTCTTTACATCTTATTAGAACTTACTTTAGACTAGTTGAGGAAAAGTTGAATATATCACTATATGTCATAAAAGCATCCATGTAAATTTCTACGCATTTATGAATTAGATCGGAGAATATTCCAATAACAACTTGCTAGAAATTTGTTGGGGAATTACAATGACAAAATGGTAGAACACGATTGGAAAGTGTTCCCTAAATAGCTGTGAATGTGGTTTTGTCTTGATCTTCCAAAGCAATCTGGATTTGGTTTTATCCACTAAGCCCCTTGAGTAAAAAAAAAATTCTTCCCTACCAACATATATAGGACCTAGTCGACAAATGGAAATGGGAAACAATCTGTATGTGTATATTTATCAAGTTTCATGTAATCAACATAATTTCTCTATTTTCCATTATTTTTTGGTACAATGACAATAGGGGATATCAATTGACTATCAAAGATGGGATAGATGAATTAATTGGTGTATAATAATGTCTACAAGTTCTCTTTTACTATATCCCTCAATGTCGGATCCATATATTGGTGGGGTTGATGAATGGATCTTATATGTATATATATAGAGAGAGTGTGTGTGTGTGTGTGGATTCCCTTCATTTCATTGTATTCCATGACAAAAGCATTGCTATGCTTTTGTAGGACTTGGATCAAACATTATTTTTGTTGTTTAGTCAACCCTTGATTTATTTTCACTTTTTTTCAAGGCTCGTCTCTATATTTTCTAAATTTGGTCCTGTCTCTTGAACAAAGTATGATTCATGTTCTACTAGTGGTTTATCTATTGTGACAATAGAATATTGGACTTCAGTATTCATGATGTGGGTGAGAAAATGGGGCTCAAATTAAGAGGAGGAGGAAGCTATGAAATCACTAATTTATTCATCCTAAATTTTACCTCTAATGGCAAGATATTTGTCTATAGTGAGGACATGATGGGAAACTTCCTCCTCATCACTTTCTTCTCCTTCAGCCCAAATTGGTTTTTCAAGATATATACTGAGCTTGGTGGAAGGATATAGAGTAAGTTATTTTGTTGAGGTCACATGGGAAATGATCATGTTACCATACCTGCAACCAATGTAAGCATGTGAAGTAGCTATACATGGCCTTCCTAAGACTAAAGGATAGCCTCCCGGAGAATACTTGGGTTATAGTATTATGAAGTTAGTGAGATATTCCTATGAATATATAGAGTCATGAAATCTTATAAACTTCCTTCTACTTTGATAGTCAATATGTTAGCAAGTTGTAGCACTATGGGGGTATACCTACGACTGAAAATTCATAGGGATTCCATCATTTCATAAGTCATAAAATTGATGGCAACACCAACGTTAATCAATGTGTTTGGGATGACTATATTATTGATCTGTAGAGTGACTACCAAGATACCAAGGTTTGAGTATTTGGCTATGATAACACCCACATCAAAAGGTCTGATAACTTTTCGTAACATGAATAGTTTGAGCATCCTTTCTCCTTCTACTGGTTTTCCTTAGACACAACTCCCTTACCACTTTCAAGTAAACAGAAGCATCTTTTATTTCTTAGAATAGTGGTATGTGAACACACTCATTTTTAAGCTTGCCTAGGAAATAAACTTTAGGATGGGTAGTTTCTCTGGGTCATATATATTTAGGTAAATAGGAACCTGTGTTTCTCGGAGAACTTGGTTTATCCTTGAGGTCTCTAGAGAATGAACCAGTTCTAGTTATTCATTTGGAACTTCCTCAAATATTTAATATGTACAGGAGGACGTTCTTTGGTTAATTTCTTCCCTGATCTTATGTGGATGTCATGGAAATATAGGGAAGAGATGGAGTTAGTTGGGTAAGTAGCTAGCACAACATCTTGGGATGGTTGAGCTACCTTATCATTAATTGTTTTAGGAATGGGAAGTGAAGGCAGTTGCGGTCAAGGAGGGGTTGATGTGCATGGTTTCATTTATGGAGAGGGAATAAGTTGCATGGGTGGTTGCATTATGGCCTATTGATGGCATCCTAAAGTGATATTCCTCCACCCTTATTTCCAAAGTTGATTTGGGGGTGGAGGATACATCCATGGTTGAACAGGAAAACACCATGTTGGAGAATAATATTTCATAGAAGGATTATTCCAATATGAATTGAAATATTGTGATTGGCCTTGAACCATACCTTGAGGATTTAGTTGCCACAATACTTTATGAGAGATGAAACATAATTTCTCTAGTTCCTTAGCTTTTTGGTTGATAGCTTTCAATTGTGATAGAGATGGACACGTGTTGGTAACATGGTCCTCACTACATATTTCACATGTCTCAATTTGGTCCACTGGACACTCCTTCAATGAGTGCTTCCTTCTTCACTTTGGACAAAAAAGTTCTAAATCTTACTCTCCTTCCCCTTTCTTTTTTTTCATATTCAATGTGTCTAATTGGTATATTTATGAACTAATTATATAGGTTTTTAAATCTTCTAACATATTCCCAATTTCTACTATTTTAACCCCACTTCCAAAAACCTTTTCAATTCTTGTCAATATTTCTCTAGATCCTCTATTGTTTTTTGAAGTACCCCTAGAATATCTTTGACATAGCTTAATGATGACATCATAGAATGGTAGAGATACATCTCCTCTACCCATTATGTTGATAATTCAATGCAATCATCTTGGATTCCTCTAAATGAAAAGATATGCGGTGTCTTGAGAGCCATATTTTCCTACCTTGTTCTCTGTATATTATACTTGAATCTCTCAACGTAATCCTCAAGAAGACTTCCTCCCTCCTTTATTTTTCTTTGCAACAATTTTGGTTTTTCTACTTGTATTTAATTTAATTCAAGTGTAGATGTTGTCCTTTCCAAGACCCATGCACCATCATAGTGCGGCGTTCTTGGGTGTGGAAGTGAAAATTTTCAAATTCTGAGCATCTAACACATAATCATAACTCCTAAATAGTACATCAACCTCAAATAGGAATGTTTCATGGCCTTCCTTGGATAGACCGTGGAAGTTTGAAAGAGCTAAGTAAGGAATATTATTCATTTTAGTTTCTGCATATGATTCTTGAATAGGGAATCCAAAGATGGATGTCTCTTCCTTAGCTTTGTTGGCTATCTCATCTTGAGGATTGTTCTCTTCTTCCAAAGGTTCTTTAAGAGAGTTAGGAAAGATAAACTCTCTGGAAAGGAACTGCTCACTTATCAGATATTTAGGAAACATTTTCTTTTGTGCAAAGGATGAAACTTATGCATTTTTGGATTCCTAACTAGAGCTTTTAGGTTTCTTCTTAGCAAAGGAAATTTCTACAGGAGTCAAGTAGTTTGGTTTTTTGTGCCCTTTTTCTTGTTAATATTGACCTGCAATTATAGTTTTATGAGGGTTTTTGGTGGAACTAACAACTCTACCCTGTTAATATCTAACTCTAGGCATGAAAAATTAAAAATTCATGCTATTTAAAGTAAGCTACTATAAAGAAATGTTAAGAAGAAAATTGATCACGTAAACTGTTGAAACACAAATTTATTAACTAAAGCAAGCAATAATCAAAATCAAGAAACAAAACAACAACTATAATATTGATAGTTCACCAACAATGACACCAAAAATGATAGGCCTTTTAATTACCTCCTAATTACTTAGTAAATAATTGAAGAGTTATACATTCAATTGTCAATTACATTTTCGTATGGAACTTGTGAATTGTCGTGCACTATATGTGCTAGTACAAGTTGGTATGTGCTAGTATATTTGTATTACTCTAAATTAATTTCACAAGGAAATATATTAATATGTTTTCAGAAGTTGCTAGGAAAACCACACCACACTTGTAGGAAAGTAAAGAACACACTTCTACCTAGTGGGTTTAGGAAGACTAATGTTGAAATCCATAGCATGGGTATAGTTACTAATCTAAGTTTATTGGTATCACGATTGTCGTTAGACAAAAACCCGCAGGCATTATTCTCCGCTACACTCACCAAAGTTAGGATCCACAAGAGGCGGTTAGTACATGTCGACAAACACACAGGGAGCATTGAACTCAATGTCCAACAATCTCCCCCCAACGCGAGCCGGGTGAATTTCAAACTCGAGACCTGTCGCTCTCATACCACTTGTTGGAATCTTGATTGTCGTTAGACCAAAACCCACAGGCATTAGTCTCCACTACAATCGCTAAAGTTAGGATCCACGAGAAGCGATTAGTCCATGTTGCCAAACACAAGGGGAGCGTTGAACTCAATGTCCAACAAAGTTGTAGGAAAGTGAATGTCACTCCTCTACCTAGTGATCTTAGGAATACTAACCTTATAACCCCCAACACAAGTAGACACACCACATAGGTAGAAATTAAATTACACTAACATTAAAGGGTTATTTGTTCAAGTAATCAAATGATCTTGAATTATGTAATTGTAATGAACATAAAATGCAATGCATACAAAATTGTAGCAAACCAAAAGTTGTAAGAGATTAAAACCTTGTTGTGCTATAAATAATTACACCATGAAACAATTTAATTATTTCAATTTATGGAAGACAAGATAAAGTAGAAATCAATCCAAAAGAAAAACAATTAGTTGAATCTGTAAAATAGAGAACTATAATGTTAAATGCAAAGTTGCAACAATGTGAGTTACAACAATAACTGAATTATGAGTTACAATTATGATCACACCCAAATTGCAATAATGGTCAGTTCATGAGCTATAATGATATTAATTAATGATTTGCAACAATGTATATGATAGATATTTGTAGCTCTACATAGGTATGAAAGTTACAAAAATATAATAAACATAGTAATTGTTGGAATAAAAAGATTTTGAATGAAACTATAGCTACAATATAAATTTACAAGCAATACCTAGCTAAGGAGGGTTCCCTACCTCCTTAGAAAAGGCACTAGTTAAGAAGATAGTAAGGCACTAATCAATCAATACACCATCAACTTGAATTAGAACATAATGGAAATTTGTATTGCATAAACTCAAATTACAATTACAGTCCTCTTGAATTAGTTGATTCTCCCCTATTACGAACTCTTGAAAAAGTATGGTCTTTCATACATAATTTCAAATATCTAAATTAACCCAAGGTTTTGATGAACAACCATGAGAATCTAGTTATAATTATCCTGACAAAAGATAGAAAAAATAGGCAAGTGTTGACTCGTTCAGTTATGTGACAAGTGGCAGTTGTGTCAATATTCACTTATTGAGTGACAAGTTTCCTTTGTCACTTTCTTCCTTAGGATAGTGATCAGTTAATTCTTTGGGAAATTTGTTGGCAATATTTGTGTGATTGAGAAGATGCACTGTACTAGTTGTCTTAGAGTTGTGGCACCCTTCCCAAATGGTCAACTATATGACAGTTGTATTAGGGTTTAGTAGTGATTTTTCATAAGAGTGTTGTGTGAATTGTGGAAATGAGGAGTTGCAACATGAGTTGCAACACTTTGGAATTGTAGCATATGCACTAGAATATCAAGTTGTAGCAATCAAGAACCAAGATTTGTAGCACCGGTATTCGAGCTAACAATTGCAACAGTTATCGCAAGTGAGTTGTAGCACCTATTTTCTACTCTTGTCTGAAGGTATATATGCATATTTGCCTCCTAAATACCATTGGTTAGCATAGAAATGGAATTATCTCCCTAAATGCCTAATAATGAACATTAAAATTTCAAATTAAGAAGATAATTGCACCTTGACGAAAATGCATCTTCATCTATAAAAAGGGTTTTGGGACGAGAAGAAAATGGGAAAAAGATGTGCAAAAAGGTCTTAGGTGAGTGATAAAATGATTCTAGATTGGAAATCCATCAAGAGGTCTAATAAAAAAAAGAAAAATTCTCTTGCTCATGTGGGATGCCAACAATACTAGAAAAGGAATAATTTAAATAATATTTCAATTTCCAATCCAAGTGTGGACCTCATTTAGATATTTGAGCATCCCCATCAACTTCAACCCTTTCCAACATCCCTCTTGGAAATCAGCCTTGGATAAATAAAAATAAAAATTCTACAAATGGGGATCTCAATGGCTAAACCCTACTGGGAGATTGGTTCTTCTCAATGTTGTATTATTTTATATCCATATATTTATATTCTCAGTGGCTTTAGCCCTAATGCGGATCTAAAAAAATGTAGAACATGAGCTAAGGAAATTCCTTTGGAAGGGTAAAAAACACAAATATATCATCCAATTAAATGGAAAAATGTGAATTCTCCTTTAAATCATGGTGGCCTACATGTGAAAGACCTTTCCCTTATGAATTTGGAACTATGAGGGAAACCCTTATGGAGATTTATAACAGAATACCATGACTAGTGGAAGTAAGAAATAGACTTGAAGTGTCTATCTAGGGAAAGGAAATAATATATAGAGCAATATTCCACTCTCAAAGGTGCATCTTAGGTTTAGAGGCTAATCTTAGTTGTAATACCACTATTAGAAGCTTATATTACTTGGATTTCAGGAAATAGAAAGAGTATCAATCCTTGGAAGGACAATATAATGGGAAATCCTCCATTTAAAATCATACCAACTCTCTCCCCTCACAAACCTTGGTTCACTCAAGCAGGGAACCATAATCTATATGATTTTCCAATTAGAATCAGGATGTTGGGTGGTGTGAAGGGAACTTAAATTTCACCCCACCACATCTCTTGCATCTTTCCCCTACTTTCCAATTGGCCTTGGTTGGAATCACCCCCAAATCAAAGTAGGTATAGGATATCGAAGGTTGGAGGAATTCTTCATACTCTATCAAAATGGGTTAGGGGTCTCTAATATTTCCTCCTAGCCCTCCCCCACATTCATGTATTTGGTCTAATATTTGGAATCGAGATGGTATTCCAAAATTAAATATAGTATGTTGGACACTTGCACATAAAAATTTAACAACAAAAATCTATCAGAAAGAGGGACACAAGGTCCATCAAGGTGTTCTCTTTCCATTCTAATATTGACATAATAATGCACCTATTCATCGAATGTGAATTGTCTAGGAAAGTTTAGGATCATGCCATGCAAGGGCTCTCACATTGAGTAAAATGGATAAAATCAATTCTTTATCTATTTGAGTCATAGCATAATCATTATCTCAATACATTCAAAATAAAACCCCTATTCAGAAGGATATCGATGGCCCTCCCCAAATATGCATGATGGAAGATCTGGATGGAAAGAAGAAAATCAATATTCTAAGACACCATCATCAACTCTACAATAGTAGCTGGAAGAGCCAAAAAAATTCTAGTTGAACACATGAGTATCATAAATCCTAAACTCTACAAACCTTAAATGTTAGATCCTTGGGAGTAAATATGGGCCTCCCTTTTCAAATTCAAACAAAAATATATTATCTCCTCCATCAGGAAGCAATCTTGGCAACTATCTCTTCCAAAAGATTAATTCAAGGTATGGATATGTTTGTAAAACTCTTATATAATTTACTTTAATGGGGCCTTAAAGAAAAACCTAGAGGTGGAAGATGTGAGGGGTGGGGGGGATACTCTATTACCCCAAAGGAAAAATGGAAATTATGTTATTCCTGGAGTTTAGGCATAATTTCCAATAGCTCAGCAAAAATGTATGCCCTCTTACAAGGAATTAACTTAGCCAAGAATTTTCCCATTAGCTCACTCATCATAGTGGGGGATTCCAATAACACAATCATACATCTCAACCTTATAATCACTCCCACTAAAATTAATCTAAGCTCCCTTTATAAGAGAATTATGGAAATTCTTTTATCCTTTCCTAAGACTCAACATAAGCATGTACTAAGAGAATTAAACGCACTGACAAACTCACTAGCCAACCAAGTAGTCTTATTTAATCTAGGCGTAATAAAGATCAATGGAACCATGCAAGAAGTATTGATTCCATGACCTTAATAAAATTAATGTTCATGGTGGTGTTTTCGTTAAAGTAAATATCACATGAATGTATTTCAATAATGGAAAGACATGTGGAGGATTTTTTGGATCATGTAGACTTTGAGGACAAGTTGTGATTCCCTTGCATAGATGGAAGGTTGGGAGAGGTTGAATAATGTCACATAGGTGATATAGAATGATGTTTCAAAGATGGATGTGGAAAATTTTATGCAACGGAGGTGGCACTTCTATTTCCAAATTGTGATGATATCAAACTATCAAACCCCCATGTGATTGGAGTGTTGGTGGTGGCCAAGTCGAGCGTGGGTTGCGGTGGTATGTTTGCAGACATATAGAAGCAATTTATTTGCAATCTTCTATTGATATGTGACCCAAGAATCATAGGTACCAAGGACGGATCCATTGGTTTGAGAATTAATTGTGGGGTAGTAAAATGATCAAAGATCCATTATTGGTTGTTTGCGATGCTTTTCCTATAATGCCTCCTCCCATATATACCCACTTTAACCAGCTTTTATAAGGTATGCATGTGTTGAGGGCTACTATGACATGACTCAACCTCCTAGATAACCTTAAGGAAATGGAGTCGACAAAAAAATACCTTACTAACTTCCCTTGGGTGCTACAAGACCCCCAAGAGCTAGACCACCCTTCCAGGTGCCCAAACCCTGAGTTACCTTGATTTTTCACTGATATGAGCTCCCAATCACATTCACAAGCTTGCATCCATGCAACTAAAAGCCTTCAGTCACATGCATAATCACTGCAAGGGTGCGACTGCAGTATTTTTCAGCTAGTTATGTGTTAGCAACCGCGATATTTAAGCCACTTTTTTAAGGATAGACTCTAGGTTACTTCCCAGAACTTGAAAAAACCTTATAGAATGATAAATAACATAATTAAAAGCATATAACAAAAATCTTAATCAAGTACTTGACCTAACAAGGCCTAACCATGACATTTATTCCATCGAACACATGGTAAACATGAAATCTACAAGTCATGAATGCATATCTAAACATAGATATCTAAAAATTATCTGAGAAACATCAAGAAGTTCTAATGCCCTCTCACAATAGCTGCAATAACATCTATTAGGTCATGCATTCATTAACCATTCAGTTACTAGTAAAAACATGATAAGAGCCACAACTTGAATCTATCATAAAAGCATGCTTATAACCAGCATATAACTAGATAAATAACAATGATAGAACAACCATTAAAGCCACATAATAAAAAGTGTAATTACTCATGAATCACAAGGCTCTTATCAATCATTTGAAAAATCTAACCAAGTTAGGGACTTCCACATATCACCCGACCATATATTGAGTTAAAAAAAAAAAAAAAAAAAATATATATATATATATATATATATATATATATATATATATATATATATATCTCTTTTAGCCAATCACCCTCGTGCCATATTCCAAGCCTGTAGGTGGGATCTCATGGGATAAACTGATGCATAGAAAACTAATGGAATCCATAGGTTAAACCACCTCCACCCTCACACTATCGTGATCTCATCTAAACCGGTCCTCAGATCATAAAACCAAACCGATCTTGGATTCCTTAGAATTCCTTCACCATCCCTTGAGGAAATTTCCTGTCTCCACCCACATGTTGAGGGCTTGCCAGAAAAAACCATCTCCACTCCTAACCCTTGGGATTTTCCTAAGACCACCTCACTCAAACAAAAAATCTTCCAATAATTCAACGCTCAACCAAGAATGAATCCCATCACACCATGGCTATCCAGAAATGGAAACGCAAGGTTGAAACCACTGTCAAACCAGGAAAAACCCATGTCAATGACAGAAAATGAACCAAATACACACATGCATATACCATGCATGCAAAATCCAACTCGTAAATCATATGTGCAACCGGTTACCTGTAATTATTCCCATTGAAGCCACTTGATCCAACCTTTCCTTACTTGATCTTTTCTTTCCTTTATTTTCCTTGTCCTTCCTTTTCTTTCCTTCGCTTTCATTTTCTTGCTTGATTATTTTCTCCTCTAGGTGCTCTTCTCCTCTCTAAAACTAATTCCAAAACTAAACTGAAAAAAGGCTAAACCAGAAAAAATTGTGAACTGATCCTCAAAATATTTTTTATTATTGATGCCTCTAATTTCTTCATTTTTCCTTTATTTTCCTTCAATTTTCTCCTCACATGCAACCTGTGACCTTTCAACTTCCTTTTATCCTAATTTCATTTATTTTCATAAATAAAATTCCAAAAATAAT
This sequence comes from Pinus albicaulis, assembly GCA_034641835.2. NCBI lineage: Eukaryota > Viridiplantae > Streptophyta > Pinopsida > Pinales > Pinaceae > Pinus > Pinus albicaulis. Next base: position 168,821,647 of record CM076573.1, read on the forward strand.
ATGTTTCCTTTTCAATGCCTTTGTCAATTTTCCCTTAGCCATAATAAGCACAGGTGATACCCACTAGGAATTTTTTCCCAAAATTGAGCTTGAAATACGTGTCCCATGACCTTGGTCTTAATTTTCCTTTATTAACTTTATTACATGGACTTTTAACCCAGGTCTATTTCAGAATCCCCCCTCCCCTTGGGAGAACATTGTTCTTGGTGTTCTATGACACCTACGACCAAAAAAACCGCTAAAAACCAAAACATACTACCCATGGAGCTTTATAACTTAGCTCGTTGCAGTATTTACAATTAACAACCTTCTCAAAATAAAAAAACCATCATGACAACCATGACAACATGAAAACCATACCGCTTATTAGAGCTTTATAACACAGTTTATTACGGTATTTACAATAAAAACCATACATAAATATGTACATATACCTAAACGCCTTTGCCTCAACCGGAAAATAATGAAGGATGCATAGCTCACATCTCATCAGTGATCTCCCATGTAACTTCATTAGGCCCAAAGTGCTTCCACTGCACTTTAACTTACTCGATTTCTCGGTTTTAGAGCATGAGTTGTTTCCACTGCAATATGCACTGAGGTTACAACTATAATTCTCCTTCTGGATCCACCTACAACAAAAACCAATCAATCACATGACAAACACCATTTACATTCTCTTAAGCATTGAAACATGGAAAACATCATGAAATTTCACTATCGGAGGCAGTGCAAAGTTGTAGGCCATTGATCCAATCCTCTCAAGGATCTCAAAAGGCCCACAATACCGAGGCTCCAACTTGGCACATGATCTAATCCTCAAGGATATACTCTTGGGCTTGATGTGCAAGCACACATGCTCCCCAACCTGAGACTCCTTAAATGCCATGTAATGATCTGCATAAATTTTCTGTATATTTTGTGTTGCCTTTATATTCTTCTTTATAACCTACATTTCTAGTTCCATGTTTACCAACAATTCTGGTCCAATAAGTACCTTGTTCACTAGAACACTCTAACTGATGGGAGTGTTACAAATCCGCCCATAGAGTGCCTCAAACGGACTCATTCTCGGTGACCCTTGATACCCATTTTTGTAAGCAAACTCAACTAGTGGAAGATACTCCTCCCACTTCCTCTACTGATGCATGACATACATCCTCAGCATGTCCTCTTGTATCTTTTTGACCCTTTCTATATGTCCATATGCCTATGGATGATAAGTTTTAATAAAGGCCAAATTTGTACCCAAACCTGCAAATAGATACTTCCAAAACCTGGAAGTGAACTCAGCATCTCTATCTGACACAGTATTCCTCGGAACACCATGTAACCACACTATATCTCTGATGAAGACATGTGCTACCTCACTAGCTGAATAAGTAGTCTTCACTGGAATTAAGTGAGATACATTTCTCATGCTTTCAACCACAACCATGATGGAATCATGTTGCTTCAATTTCCTCAGCAAACCTATAATAAAATCCATGGAAATGACTTCCCATTTCCACTCCGGAATTGGAATAGGTTGTAAGAAACCAACTTGATGCTTGCACTCTTCCTTCACATGTTGGGAATCCAAGCATCTATCCATAAAATCTACCACTTCCTACTTCATATTCAACCAATAGTATAAATTCTTCACAATTGTCAATGTTTTATGATATCCTGGGTGACCTGAATATGGCTTGACATGAAACACCCTCAAGATAAGATTCTTGAACTCACTACCATATGGCACATAGATCATGTCCCTGAATATCACCAAGCCATCTATCATGAGATGATATTCCACATCTTAATCACATGTAACGTGTTGTAACATGTGCCTAAGCTCCATGTGCTTGTCATCCTGATGTCATGTCTGTAAGATATGATCATGTAAATTTGTCCCATTTGAACTCATAGTTGTAATATGTTTTATATGCACTCTCTTGCGAAGAGAATATGCAACCCTATTCTCCTTTCCCTTAATAAATCTAATCTTGAAGTCAAACTCACTAAGTGTAGCCAACCATATAGCTTTCCTGGCATTCAGATTTGGTTGGTAAAACAAGCACCTCAACTGACTTTGATCGCTCATCAACACAAACCTCATACCAAGAAGATAGTGCCTCCACATCTTCAAGGTGTGAATAATAACTACCAACTCAATATCATGAGTGACATAATTATGGTCATTCTCATTTAGTTTCCTTGACTCATAGAATAATACCTATCCCTCCTGCTTTAGGGCTCCACCAAAACCTCTTTTGCAAGCATTTGTACACACCACAAGCTCTTTATTTAACTTGTTGCACATTCCTTTTTCCATTCAATTTGTTACCTTTTCACTGCAATGATGTAATAGGATAGGCAATCTGTGAGAAGTTACTGATGAAACTCTTGTAGTAACCTACTAACTATGCCATCCCTGGTTAAAAAATCATATAAAATAAATATAAGACCAAGGTCATGGGACGTGTATTCCAAGTTGAATGTTGGGAAAAAAATCCTAGTGGGTGTTCATTTTGGTTATTCTGGCTAAAGGAAATGGCAAGGATTTGAAAATGCAAGTGGCATTAATTGGCCTTTTATTTATGAAAATAATGGAAATTAGGATAAAATGAAGGTGAAATGTCATAGATTTTCATGAGGAGGAAAATGAAGGGAAAATAATGGAAATTGAAGAAAATATAGGCCTCATTGATAAAAAGGCTTTTGAGGATTAGTGGGTAACCTTTTATCAATTTACCTTTTTGTCAATTCAGTTTTGGATCTCTCTATCTATTCTGTCTCTCACACACTCTTGGAAACTTATATTTTTCTTGGATCACTTTAGCATTGGATAAAGAAGGCAAAGAGGAAGCAAAGATCAAGCAAGGAAGAGCAAGATCAAGCAGCTACAGCGGGTTTACTTGCAAGTATCTATTTGCATGTGTGATTTCCTTGCTAGATTTAGCATGCATGGTTATGCATGTGTGTTCTTGTTTAGTTTGGTGTCATTGGAATTGGTTTTGAAAGGTGTGACAGTGTTCTTTAGCCTTTCCTTTTCATTTCCAGATAGCCATGGTGTGATGGGGTTCTCATGTTTTTATGGAGTTGGATTTCTAGATGGATTCAAAATTGACTGAGGTGGATCTTTGAAAAAAAAAATACATGGCCTAGTGATCTCTAGACCAGAATGTTGATTGCGGTAAAGCCATTAGAATAGTAACCCCTGAACTGGATTATGGGTTGCGGTAAAGCTAGCTATTGTGTGCCTCGGTGGGCCTATGAATCCTTGACCGGTGAATGGCGGGATATACAGTAAATCCTAGAGGTGTGTGCCCTCAGTCAGTCCTAGTGGTTCAGTGGGGATTGTGGTAAATCCTCGAGGGTGGAGTATTGATCAGGCCTAGGAACCCTTGACCGGTGAATGGTGGGATATATGGTAAATAATGGACACTGGAGTCTCTATTATGGCCTAGTGATCTCTAGATAGAACTGTGGATTGTGGTAAATCCTAGAGACTAGGAGACAGTAAAATTCCTCACGATGTAGGTGGAGAAATATGGTGGCATCCATGCTTATTTAGGGCCTACTGATCTGTTGAGGGTTGCGGTAAAGCCTAGTTCTATTGATGAGGGTGAGGTGGTTTAGCCTCAGGAAGTCGTGGTTTATTTTGGTTATGAGTCCCACATTCATGATTGGAATATGGCATGAGGGTGATTGCCTGAAAGAAATATTTGGTTCAGTCAATATATGGTCGGGTGGTACGTGGAAGTCCCAACCTAGTTGGTTTTGCATTCAATAATAATAGTTCATTTTCCTTTATATTTTATTTGCAAATTTATTGGTTCATATGTGGCACTCACGGTTGTTTTATCCTTGTTATTTCTATTGTTTATATGTTGATAATGAATACATTTTATGATAGTAATGATGTATGGCTTTCATGATGTTTTGATTTACAAATGAATGAAAATTTAATATATGACCTAATATATGATAATTCATCTAATTCGATCAGGCATCAATGCTTCTTAGTGATTCTTAGATAAGTATGATACCTCTATACTCAGATCTGTTGTTTTAACCTATAGAATGCATATTTGTGACATGTTTGACGAAATGTTTGTCATGGTTAGTAGGGGTCCAGTCAAATCCTTGATCAAGTTTGTTATCAAAAGTATTGCCTTCATGTCTTTTATGAGTTCTAGAAGTCTTGTAGAGTTTATGGGTAGGGACTCGGTCCTAGCTCTGGAAGTTAACCTTAAATCTTGTAGTCGTTGGAATAACACTAGAATAAAAATGCTACAGACACACTCAGGTTGGCTCATGGGAGCAATTGGGACTCTCAGTCACTTAGAGGGCTTGGCAAGGGACCAACTCAAGCTCTACTTTAGTAAAACGTTAAGTTTCTTTAGGGTTTGGTCATCTGGAAGGGTTGGTTGGCTCCTGAAGGTTCTGTAGCATGTGTAGAAGGTCAGTTTGGTTGTTTTTTGTCGGTTCCACTTCCTTAATTGTAATTAGGGAGTTGAATCACATCATAGTAGCCTCTCATAACATGTTTATCATGGTGGACCGTTTGGTAGTGTATTTGGTGCACGAGCATACGAAATACACTTTTCTTAGTAGGCAGGCTTCTTACCTAGATAAGGGTCACAGGCCAAAATGGTTTGTCAAATGTTAGTGGAACAATTTCAACATGTAATAATATAAGTTAGAAAGGAAACATAGCATGCTACATAAACAATAAAAACAAAACAAAACAACATGTGCAAGATACACGCTTGATAGAGAAAACACACTAATAACTCAAAAATGGAGAGCTTCTCCCTTTATTAGGTGTTGGTGGTACTACAAGATAGAATGCTAAATATCTTGTAGTGGATCCTTCGTGCTACGGAGCTCCAATATCCAAGACATGGGGGACTCTTCAACTCAATTTTTCAGCAAGCCTCTCTTCCCTCTCAAAGGATGGTAGATCGACGAACATGTGGTGAACTCCTCTCTCTTGGATTGAGATGTTGGGTGGCCAACAACTGAGTCCTTCCAATCCTCCTGCTATTGGACAACATAAGTTGGTTTTCTATGGATCAATTTGGCTAGCATAACAATGTGTCTCCTATTCTTCTTCACAAGGCTGGATTTTATAGACCATTTTCAAATTTTCCCTCCTTATCTTGGCCCAAGATGGATGGTGACACAGGAGTGGAGGTATGATTCCTTTGTGTGCTGCATTAAGGCCTCAAGGTGGCTCAAAGGCGACTGTACTTGGTTATGTTGAGTGGGAATATTTTTAATCAAGTGTGCCAGCAGTCCCAGATGGTGACATTCCATCATTCCTAGGACTACACGGTTATCGAAGGGATAGTTACACTGTGTGCGACTATCAAATAAAAAGCCGCACTGTGCGCAAAGAGCTTGTGTTTCCTGTGCATGGTCCATAAATTTTTTCTTTCAAACTTAGGAAAAAATAAATTTTTGGCTCTTTCTAATGTACTTATTCTATGGAAACCTTTATGTGTACCTTTTGCTTGACATTTTCTAATGTCTTTTTCCCGTACGATTTTCAAGTGTTAACAGTTGGCCCCTAATGTATGAGGTCTAGGAAGAACTGTATAGCTTAAATAAATTATGGTTTTTTTTTTATGTGATCCTTTTGAGAGAGAGAGAGAGGAACTTGCTTTGGAACTGAGTTGAGTGAACCCTTTCCTTGAGTAAAAAAGACACCATGCTCTGTTGGTAACTTGTAACAGATAAAATGAATAAAATATTTCTACAAGGTGAGCATGTCCCATGATCGTGATGTTTTGACTAGTTAAGCTTATCTAACAAATAGTGGTTTTTTTTATGGCACTTTTCGTAGTGACCTGCTACTAGTTGAGGACGATGGTTTTTTAAGCCCTTGGGGACGTTTTTATTTGAAAGAAGGTTGAATGCACCCACATGCATAATCTTGGTATGGCACGTTTGTTTAGAGCAAGTGCTCATTGTATGCATGGGTCTTTGATTGTGGGGGACCTTTCCATGTTAGCATTGTTGAAAGAGACACTTATCAAGTCACGGGTCTTTGACGAATTATGACAGAGTGCAACGGTTATGAATTACGATAACATCTTGACATGAAATCTTATCTTGAAGTCGAATTTCAAGACGATCGATGACATGAATGGGAAATGATGATTTCCATAGTGCCATATGGGGATGGCCCTACTGAGGCATGGAGTCATCCAAGGTACCACCTCCTTCTTGGAAAATGTTTGTTGTAGTCAACAAGAAGGAAGCATCAACCAACTCAAATAAGTATTGATGCAAGGGACCAAGGTTTCTGACGTAGCACAGTGTGGTGTGGTGGGTTAACTAGGCATGATGACGAGAAATGGTTCTAACTAATGATGGTAGTTAATTGGCCCAAGGTCAGAGCTGTAAATGCGAGTGGTCGTAGTCATAACAATTTCTGATGATGAAATCCCTAGATTTGGTATGACGTCTAGGGTAGGTGTATGGTTGCTATGATTTTCATGGTTGGGTGTGGTAAATAATGTGCAGCTTTGACCAAGGGTGTTTAGGGACTACTTCCAGATGAGAAATGTAAATGGATGGGTGAGAGTTATCTCCTAAAAAAATATTTTTACACTTTCCAAAAGAATATAAAATGGGTTTGGATGTACAAGCATGGAGACGGGTGCTGCTATAACGTAAATAATCCTTCACTATGGTGTGAGGATTTTTATTTATTTATTTATTTATTTATTTTTATTTTTTTTATTTTTTATTTTATTTTTTTTTTTATTTTTTTTTTTTTCTGAGGGTGGGGTCCCCATTGGTTGGTCTTGATGCAGGGTTGATGAGGGGTATGAAAAATGCCGCAAATGGGCTATGCTGAAGGGGGTGTGATAGGCCAAATGTGAAACGTCGTGGTGCATTTTTGTTGATCTGTTTGTGGAAAATAGTGGCCCAGGAAAGGGGTTTTAACATGTAATGGGTAAAACTTAACTTGATGTTTGATGATGGATAGATTAACATGAAGTGGTTCCCGGGTCGGATTTTATAGCCATGGCTCTAGAAATTGGCATATGGTCTACATGAGTGATGGATTCCATGGAAGGTGAGGCTCTACCAACCTGCAAGGGTGCTTATCATGTGCAAGGTTGGGTGATGATAAACATGGTCAGGTGAATGTAACCTATGGTCGATTTTGAAGAAACGATTTCAGGATATGCAAAGCTTCTTGGGGAGCCTATCATGCTTGAGGTAAAATGATACCTACTTGTGTACCTTTGTTGGCTTGGAATTATGGTGATTTTGCATGTAGGTAATACCTACAACTAATACCCCAAATAAAAATCATCCTTTTCATACAAACATATTTGAAATAACTTGAATTTAAAGCAATAAGAGAATGCATATCTGAATTGTGTTATGGAGGCTTTCGCCTCATGGGTGGAACTTCTTGGGGTAGATCTCGTTGAAGAGGTTGGAAAGGCATGTACCATTGGGTTCTAACAGAATTTCCGCAATATTTTGTTTTATTTTATCCAGGCAAGAGTCATGCTCTCTTGGCAGTGTACTAGCGGTACACACATCTTCTTTTACTTGGAAGTTTCATTGAATGTAGAGGTACTGAAATTTTTTCATCATGGGGAAAATATTTTTTTCATGTTAATGGCTCATGTAAATGGTGCATGGAGTAAAGGTACCTAACGAGTATATGGTGGGGATGGTTGGGCATTGGTGCATTTTTGTTCTTATGCCACCTCCGAGTCTTCGATCTTGGGTGGTGTGGCTCCTTTGGGGAGTCTTGACTCAACGCTGCTCTTGACACTCGTAACCTTGGGAGGTATTCACAATTCATGGTGTGGTGAAATTGCGATCATATCCTACAATAGCAGTGTGTGATCCTCTCTTAGTTAGAGAGACGGATATGCGGTATGGTTGTGACCATACGAAGACTCTCGATGAGTTTCTTGAGTTCCTGAAATTGATTGACCATGTGGTCCTTTATGCCTCATAGATCACATGGTATTCTTGGTTGGTTTCGTTCCCTGCCAAGATGATTGGTCGCCTTAGCTTTCCTAGGGTTTTGGTGACAATGGGGGACAAGCCACATTGTGCCTGGCTGCATAGGTTTGAAACTGGTTACATCCAGATATTTGGTGACCATTGAGCGTATGACATCTAACATGGGTCGAAATTTAGGGATGTAAGTAAAATATCGAGCGTAATGGTTGGCTTGGAAAATAATACAAGACTGATGCTCTTTGTTTTTCCACTCCCTTTGGACTACCATAGAAATTGGGTACCATTTACGAAATGATCGTAAATCTAGGCATTGAGCGATCAAATGATTATGTGCGTTGAAAAATGCGCAGGCTGGGATTATTCATGGAGGGTGGTTGGGGCTGATAATCTACCCCCTGGTTGGTCATTTTTCTTTCGATATGAAGAGGATGGACCTGGTTGCCTCATTCTCTTGGGTTGTCGATCTTTCCACTGAGTCTGAATCTTATCTGTCTTCTGCAACGAAACGGGTTACGGCCTGGCGTGAACAATTTAACGCCGAACGGAAGTGGGGGATATAGGGACAATGACGAACTAGGTGGTTATCTGAACAAACTTGACATGAATATTGGAGTTCTCATAGGTCGTTGTAGTACATCGGGTTAACCGGGTACCATATTTGAAATAACTCTAGAGCTGCATAGACAGTGATGAAGTGACTCGTTCATCGTAGAGTGCACAAAACTGGACTGGAGCCTGAGGATGATTATGGGGAAGAGGTGGTTGTTCAGGTGACCATATATCCTCTGACACATACAATATGGTCATTTTTACTTTTGTCCTTTGGGTTTTAGTGTTGTTTATGGATTCTTTGTCTAATTCAGTTAAGTTGGGGTTTTCAGCGATGAAGCATCGCATGAAATCCAACATACACCGAAATTGATAGATATGGGGAAAACATTGCACATGTTGGTTCCTCCGACAAATATGACATGTATGCTATCTATGCCGAACAAAGTTTCTTTGGGAAACTTTTTGGATTTAATACCAATGGTTAAATGCCCTTAACTCGGGGCACTGTGTGATTAAGTGATCAGGCTCTCCACATAGTGCGCAAACTGGGACATGTTGTGTGGCCTCTATTTTCCATCTCTAGGCCATTGGGGTGACTGTATACGAGCAAGATATAGGTTCTTCTTGTACGTACAGTATGGTTTTGGTTTAACCCTTGTCCATTTTCATGGGTGGAGCTAAGGGGTCCTCTTGGTAAGATTGTTCTAGGGCTTGCAAGGCATCCCTATATCATGAAATCTCTAGGCAGTGATGGGTATAATGCCCATAATGGTCGCATATGGCGCACACATGATTGGTGTGTAATGCTTTCCCTTGGTTTTTCGTGGCTTGTTCCTTTTTATGGGAATTCAAGGTTGTGGCATTTCTTTCAGTGTGTAGAAGGGGTTTCAATTCTTCTAACTCCGGGAAAATATTAGTATGATGACCTACGATATCGCAAAATGTGCAAGGTTGTAATACCCTAGGTAACTTGGTGGTTTCGACTTTTTTCCCTTTTTCTATTTTTCTTTGTCGTGTCAGCTCGTGCTACTATGGGTGTTTCATTAACTGTTATGACCTCTTAAGGGGCAAAAGGGTTTATTCCTGTAGAGGTGATGTCTGGACTTCCCAGCATGGTTGGGGGAACTAAATACCATATGGGTATTGAAAAATCCATATTCGGCAATGTCATAGTTTCCATGACTTGTTTTGACACAAAACCAGGTGGGGGGTTGTTACATAGTATTTTGTCACCGTCCCTGCAATCCCTCGTCCCACACATTGGAGGACTATTCCCATGACCTGTGAGCAGTAACATGTCCTGAAAACACCTTCATAACATCCTCCTGCCTAAGGATAAACATTTTCCTGAAGAACATTTCCTTTGAAAACCTTAAAAACAGGTGTTTTATCCTTGGCGTGACTAGTCAGTTCATCCCTCGCGCCAATGGGGAAAATCCACACTAGAGGGCATGCCAATTGACGCACTGTCCCTATGTCTCACTCACACCAAGCCCATTAAGAATTTTTTTTTAAAATAAATGGCATAAGTTTGGTTCTAACAAACTCTAGAATGAATCATCAGAAGAAGTTGAGTGGTTTGGCTCCGGATCTCCATGTATAGGAAGTGTTTTTCCACCTCACATGGAAGTTTCCTAAGAGATAGGGCCTATCCCATGATTATAGGGATCCCAACTTCCCTTCCTCCATCTATAAAAGCTTTCTCTTTCCATTAGCAAGCTATCTGAACTTGTAGGAGGAAAACTATAGCTGGGTAACTATTGAAGCAGAGCCGAGAATACCCCCGTAAGAGAGAGCTTTGTCCAAATTCTCGACAAGCTTCGTTGATACGCGCTCTGCTGCAAGCCCCGCCAAAGGAATATCATAGCATGAGAACATTTGGTTGTAATCTCCCTTTTTATCATCATTAATATAATCGACCTCGATTTTGGTTCCATTCATCCGTTTACTCTTTTAAGAAATGCAATGAATTATATCCTCTCCGACTTATATAGTTACAACATTCTTTAGATGTTACGTTGTATGTCGTCGTTTCTCTGCGTGTGTACAGGTGTCGGGACGTGTCAAACGGAAGGATTGTGATCTATCCAACGAGGGACGGGAAACATCACATTTTCTCCAACAACAACTATGTGGGATTTGAGGTAGGCTACTCATCGCGATCTTTGTCTTTCTTGTAACTAGGAACCAACGTCTTTGCATGATTTTATTATTGCTAGATCCGATCTGGGCTAGTGGGATCACCTCTGTCCGCAGAGGAGATTTACCACCTCAACAATTTGGTGACTCCACTGGGGATCAGTGGGATTTAGTCCACCTTTCATTTGGGTTGTTTTTTTTTTTTGGCTTTTGATTGATTTATTTTCTCTTGTAGTTCACCTCCCTTGGTGTCAAACCCTTGTTCAGCCCCCAGAAGACCAGATCCAGTCTCGGTTTGTCCTTTTTCATCTTTTTCCCATAGTAAACTTGATTTGCGCAGTTTAGCTCCTGACAGTCACGCCAACTGGCACTTGTTTCTAGTTAGTCCCCCGCGCCAATGTTTTGTTGGCGCAGATTACAGCCAAATAGGCGTGCCAAATCTGTTTGGTGTTAGGGTTTGCTTGATTTTGGGTTCTCTGAGCTTGATTTTTGGTCCTGGTGTCTTTTTTCTGATTGATTGAGTGCCTTGAAGTCGTTGTTGACTGTGTTTGGCCCTTATCCTCTGGTTGTTTTCCCTTTACTATCAGTTTTGCATTCTAGCCCTAGGGCTTCTAGGTGCTTCAATGTGTTGAGCCTCCCATGGGAGTTTTAGGTCCTTGCGTTCCCAGTCGACTTCATTTTCACTTCTTTGCATTCATTTTGTTGGATTCCATTGTGTCATTGCGTTAGTTGAGTGATTTTTTTCTCTTTCATTCAGGTTCGCTTTGTGTCACTCCAAGCCTAGATTACACGGTTTGTGTGAGTCTTTTTTGTGATTCTTCTTTGCTCTGAAGGATTTTGTCATCATTTTGAGTCTTGCTTGTATGCTTTTGGATTGAGTGAATTGTTTGTTTCAACTCTCTCCTTGTCATTCCTCGAATTGATGTTTTCATTATTTTTTTCATTCATTAAGTGCATTTTCTCTTATATGTTGAAAAATACAAAAACAAGATCTTTTTCATTTGGTTTGGCATAGTGGAAATTGAAAGCTCTTTCGCATTATTAGTGTTATATAACTCTAGAAAGAAGTTTTCTAGTTTCATTAGCTTGCATTAGAGACAGTAGTGGATGTTTTTGTGCTCATTTTTTTGTTATTTGAAAAGCTCTCAACTCTCCCATAGATAGCTCTTCATTGAACAAAGTGATATTTTGTGGCATGTAGTGTGCATTTAGAGGTTTTATGAGATCCAACATTCGGTAGGGCCTGAAATTGAAATGTAAATTGAAGATCAACTGTAAAATTTACTGAATTAACCTAAGGCAACATTGAAAAATTAATGGAATATCTAGTAGTCTAAGGTAGAGACATGTTCCGGCGTCTTTAAGCCTACTAGCTGTCACTCATCATCTGGTTACATAAAGCGCTAGTACGGACTTGTGCTCCCCGTACCATCATGCATATAAAGGGAGACCCCATTAGGTCGCAATCCTTTATCCGTAGGAAGCCGAGTTTGTCGCCTTTTACCCATGATACACTGGACACAGCATTCGAGGAGATTACATGCATGTACGTCAAGTCCTTGGTTGATTTCTCTTTCATTTTTACCAAGGTGTATATGGCAGTTCACGGATATCTGGTACACCCTTTTACCTAGATTACCAAAGCAGTCATTTTGATCTTTACTGACTCATTAAATTTGAAAAGATCATCAAGCGCTTGTCCTTTCACGCTTGTTTCCAAACTGAAAGTGATAGAGTCATATTTTACTTGTTTCTAGACTCTTAAAACATGAAACAGTAAAATTTTCCAGTTTCAATGTGGTAAAATTAATCACCTACGATCACACGCCCATTTAGAGATTGATATTTCGTTTGCCTTGGTTTTTCCCTTGCCTCTTTGTTTTGTGATCTCTTCCTCTCGTTTCCCATAGTCATAGTGGCATAACTGTCAATTTTGTCTATTGGTAGCCCTTATACAGATGATTCATCAGAGGTCTCCTAGTCCTCTACTGAGTATCAGCAGCCCATTATATTCGAGTTTCACGAAGGGGAACGGTTATGTTGGAACTTCCCTTTGGAGGACCAGTTGACTTCAATTGGCCCTTGTCCAACACTTGGTTTGGATTTGGAGTAAGGGAACACTTCCCTCCTTTTACATTATGATCACCTTTTTTGGATGTTGTTATACCTCCTAGTCCCCGTCATCTTTTAGAAGATCTTGCGGCAAGGTTAGATATGGGCTCATCCAGTCCTTCTTCTAGTGAGGGAATTCCTACTTCTAGTGAAGATTACCAGCTTTTCCCCGAAGACATCCCCGAACCCTCTGTTATGTCTTCACCTGGTCCTACACTCATAGCTGAATATAGGTCTTTAATTTAGTTTATGGCCGCTATTGCCTCTATGGGAATATCGACTCCATCCATGAATCTAACTATTCCCTCGTTAGGGATGTCACCATCGACACCACTCACGGCGTCTCCTTTCGTTACATCAGCACCTGTTAGACCTACTGTCTACGTGGCTGCGTCTACGCCTGTTATTACTACTCAGTCAACTAGGACCTCATTAGCTCCTGAAGACGTTTATATAGCTTCTGTCATTCTGGAGAATATTTCTCCTGAGGAGTATCGATTGTCCTTACAATCGTCGAACTCCGAGGTTGGTCACTCCTCTCAAGACCTTAATCGTCCTTAATTTTCCCATTATGGACCGGATGGTGCCCTGATTTACGTATTTCCATATCAATATGATGAGTAGGGAAACCCTCTTCGTTTTCCTACTCCTGAGGCTTATCAGTACATTAACGATTTTCTATCTGCCCAGGCTGGGAAACCTTCTAATCAACAAGGGCAACCCTTACAAGGAAAGCCTTTGTTTTAGCAAGGATATGCTTCTGGCCCATAAGGACAACCCTTCTGGGGACAACCTTCAGCCCAGCTAGGTTATCTATATGACCCGCAAGGACAACCCTTACAGGGAAAACTTTCGGGCCAGCAGGGATTGTTTTACAGTCCGCAAGGGTAGTCTTACAACCCTTCAGGTCAACCTCTGTAGCCTCACCCTGTGGTCCAACCAGGGAAACCTCAAGGACCAGCAGGGAAACTGGGGTATAAACTGAGACCATCATACGGTCCTAGGGGAAAACCCATCCTTCTCAACCTTTGGTGCAACCTCGGCAACCTCATTTTCCAATTGGTCAAAATGTTGCACAACCAGGGCCATCCCATGGTCCTGTCACAGGTCAACCTAGTTATCAGGCACAACCTAGCCCTCTCCCACCATCAGGTCAACCTACTCAACCGGGGCAACCTGGTGTCCTCCATCAGCCAGGTCAACCTGTTCAACCAGGACAACCTGCACAACCTGTTAACCCTGCTCAGCAGCTAATCTATTCTATGCCACAGCCAAATCCATCTGTGCGCTTAACTTATCAGGCTCAGCATGGTCCCACTTATTAGCAGCCCGTTCGACCCCAAGGCGGCTATTACCTTCAAGGTCAGTCTCGACCGGTTTACAACCCGCCCCAAGGTTCTAATTATTACCTTCAACAGCCAGGCTATACTTATACTCCACAGTAAAATCCATACACTGCTCAAATGGGGCCCACATATAATCAGAATCAGTACCCTGGTTATCAACCGCCATATCAACCTCACAATCTGGCTTATACCCCCTATGGTTAGAATCCTCCAGGACAGAACCAGTGGGGGCAGAGTTATGCTCAACCAGGATGGAGTATAGGTACAGGTCCTTATCGAGGACCTGGCATGCCTTTTAATCCTCAGTTACCTTTTCTCGCCACGTTGGAGTTACCGGCCTTATCCAAGTTGACCAATGATCTGATTCTTCATAATCCATATTGGCCTTCGGTTCCAACGAAGGTGCCTAGTGACTGTCCTAAGTTTGAGGGTAAATCTGGTGAAGACCCCCAAGCACATGTCATGACATACCACTTATGGTGTTCTTCAAATTCTTGGATAGATGACTTGATTTGTCTACATCTTTTCTAGCGCACTCTTACCAGTGCTGCCGCTAAATGGTATATAGAGCTGCCCCGTGGTATTTTTCAAGATTTTAATACTCTAGCCATGGCGTTCCTGACACATTTCCAGTTACCGATTTGTTATGAAGCTGGGACGCATCTCCTGACATCTCTGAAATAGGACAAAGCCACTCATATTTCAAATCACATTCATGAGTGGAGACATCGTTGTCATCTGATCAAGTTTGACATTCTTGATCAGCTTCTAACTCACTGGTTCACTACCTCCTTTGTCAACAATATTGCACAGGACATTGCTATGGGGACATGTGTAACCGAGGAACAAGCCATTGCTCGTGCCCAATACCTCGATTTAGTGTACTCTCAGTCCGGCACGTTATATGACATCTTGACTGATACCCCTCGACCAGGGACCTCTAAAGTGCCAGCTACTCCTTTAGTAGACAGTGTTATTGGTTTTGTCTCGCAGACTTCTCGTAAGTCTTCTAATGGGAAGTAGAAAGAAAAATCTTCCAATAATTCTGCTCCTCCCACTACCCCAGATTCTAGTAATACCACATAGGTTAATGTCGTTCAGGCTAATCCTACAAACAATACTTCCAAAGGGAAGAAGAAGGGCAAAGGCAAAGCCAAATCTGATGCCCCAAAACTAGAATCATCCAAACCACGTGTTAAGGATGGTTCCCAACGTAAACCGAAGTACCCTTGCCTGATATGTGATGAAGACCACAACACCAAAGATTTTCCTCGACGATCCGACGTTAGTAAACTTCTTAAGGGCTCTAAGGGGACTCCGATAGTTCTTAAGGAACCATTTCCATCTCAGCAGACCCAGATGGTCAAGCAGCCTTCACCATCTGCACTATTTGGGTCTCAGGTTTTCATGATGAGTCGTGCTGCACCTATTTCTATTGCCACTCGATCGAAGGATTATGCTGGACCATGTCAGGCAACTGGAAAGGAAGTCGTTGATGGCCCTCCTCCCCCACCTACCTCTGGTCCGCTTGAAATTGAAAGGCTCAGCGCTGAACCCATTGTACAGCCACCTTCCAAAGGTGTTCTCCAAAAATCTTCCTATAATCCAAACGCCCATGTTGCTCAACATTACAACATTGTTGAGGATTTGGTACAGGCACCTTTGGCGATGTCCGCATTGGAAGTTCTTCGGAGTTGTCTGTCTCAATGGAAATTTTTGTTATCTGCGATCAGCGGAATTGATCCTGCCAATTCTAACCTTCTCTCCTTTGATCTAGAGAATTTTGTCCCCCGACTTCCACATCAAATCACCCTTTTTATACAAGTCAGTATCAACGGCCTCAACATTCACAGATCCGTTGTGGACGAAAGTGCCTCAACCTGCATTATGTCATCTGCCTGCTGGAAGGCCATTGGCTCTCCAGACCTCACCTCATCTCCCAATGCCCTTGAGTCATTCGATGGAAGGGAATCAAAACCCTTGGGTGTTCTCGCGAGTCTACCGATTGCATTACAAGGTAAGACAATCAACGTCGAACTGGAAGTGGTTGATGCCAAACTCAACTACAATCTTCTACTTGGTTGCAGTTGAACCCACGCCATGCTATGCATTCTGTCCACCCTCTTTTGGCTTTTGAGATTTCCGCACGAGGGCAAGATTGTTACTGTCGATCAGTTGTCTTTATTCATGTCATCCTCTGAGAATAACGTGCCATACATGTATCAAATCCCTAATCCCACTGACAACATAGGACCTGGTATTTTTAAGGACCCCGTTCTCATGGGTATTTTTTCCATTCCGCCACTGAACATTGTTCAAGTCAATATGGTCTCTAGGCCCGATGACCCATGGATCATCCCTTCTCCTGAATAGGTTGCCTCTTTTGGAGAATCAATGCCTATGACCCCAGTTGAAATCAATTCTTGCGATATTGTTGCTACATCAGATCCTCCTCCTGTTGAAAATGCTCCTTTGAGCATGGCTCTTGATGTTTATTCTCAATCCTCTTGGCTCGGTGATAGAGATTCGCCCAATCCTTTGAGAGAAGTTTTTCCATCTGACGAAGCTATCGTGGAGACGATGTCTCTCGAAGATCTATCGTGGAGCGATGGACATCATCATTCCTTGTTCATGCCTAGCCTGGGGGAAATTTCTAATTGTCACGAGCGTTTTGCATCTCAGGTTCCCTCTCCCCCTCTCCAAACGCCGATATTGACTCATGAAGTATTTTTGGAAGGAAATCTGAGTAATATTACCCAAACAATGCCTATCAACATCTCTGTCAAACCAGGGGTCATCGAGAACATCCATGTTGGAGTCACTTGTTCTCCCGATGAGATTCAAGTATACACTAGCCTTTTCCGCGAATTCCGAGATGTTTTCGCATGGTCTTATGAAGAGATGCCTGGGATCGATCCAAGTATCGTTGTGCATGAAATTCCCACCTACCCTAGTGCGAAGCCTGTGCGCCAGCGTCTGCTTCCAGTGCATCCTCAAAAGCCGCTACTATAAAGTCTGAAGTTGAGAAACTTCTTAAAGCGGGCTTCATATATCTGATCCCTCTGATAAAGTGGGTTTCCAATATTGTCCCTGTGGATAAGAAGCAGGGCACAATTCCAGTCTGTGTTGACTACAAAGATATCAATCGGTCTTTCCCTAAGGACAACTATCCCAACCCCTTTATAGATTAGATCATTGATGATTGTGCGGGGAGTGAGATCTATTCCCTTATGGACAGCTTTTCGGGTTATAATCAAATTAATATTTTACCATCCGATCAACATAAGACCGCCTTCATCTGTCTGTGGGGCACATTCGCCTATAAGAAGCTCCCGTTCGGCTTGAAAAAAGCTAGAGCCACCTTCCAGCATGCCATGTCCTATGCCTTTCACGACATACATAACATTGTTCAACCGTATCTAGATGACCTACTGGCTCATTTAGGTCTACGCGAAGAACATCCCGAACATCTCCGCAAGATTTTTCTCCATTACAAACATTACAACATCAGGCTTAATCCTCATAAGTGTGTCTTCTGCGTTGATTCTGGTCTTCTTTTGGGATTCATTGTCTCTAAAGACGGAATTCACCTTGACCCTCTCAAGGTCGAGGCTATTGTTAATCTCCCCTCCCCCTCCTCATTGCATCAACTTCAGAGTCTTCAAGGGAAAGCGAATTTCTTACGTTGCTTTATCCTGAACTATGCAGAGGTGGCCAAAGGGTTTACACGACTTCTAAAGCAGGATGTTCCCTTCCATTGGGACGAGATTGCTCAAAAATCTTTCGACAACCTTAAGACGTTGCTCGTCAACGCTCCATTAATACGTCCTCCCAACTATCATCACGACTTTACCCTCTATTTGGCTACCGCCTTCAGCATAATTTCCAAGGTTCTGGTACAGGATGATGATGTTGGTAACAAACATGTGGTTTATTACCTATCTTGGAATCTCCTCGACACTGAAATGCATTATGCCCACGTCGAGAAGTTGGCACTGGACGCAGTCCAGGCCGTTCAACGGTTTCACCATTACATCCTGTTATGCACGGTAACCGTGATTTTTGATTGCAACCCCATGACTTACATTTTGTCTCAACAATTGCTGGGGGGTAAGTACTCGAAATGGATTTTGATCCTTCAAGAAGAAGTCACTAGTTTTTTCTAATCTCATTTGCTCTCTCCCTACCGACTATGTTCCGTCTCAACCCAAGGATCATATCTCGGACAACACTCTCTTTCTAATCAGCACTCTCGATCCATGGTAAGGTGATATCATCATGTACCTTCAAACATCTAACTTCCGGTCAGAGTTGACGAAGGATTCTTGACGTCGCGTTCGACATCAATCACAACCATATCGCATTGTCAGAGATACCTTATATTGTGTCGGAGTCGATTTGGTGCTCCGCCGATGTTTGACCTTAGAGGAGGCTGAGAAAGTTTTGAATGACTATCACAATGGTGCCTGTGGCAGTCACATGTCCGGTTATGCTACCACCTAGAAGATCCTACATGCGGGCTATTTTTGGGCGTCTATATTTAAAGACTGTATTGTTGCAGTACGGAAGTTTCATGCGTGTCAGATCTTCCAATGAAAGATGCGTGCACCACCCCTCCCTTTACATCTTGTCATTACCGTAGGCCCTTTTTCCAAATGGGGCATTGATTTTATGACATGTAACCCTCACTCGTCCGGGGGGCATGCTTATATCATCGTTGCCATAGACTACTTCACCAAATGGGCCGAAGCGATGCCTACATTAGCTGTCGATGGTAAGCCAGCTGCTCAATTCATTTTCAACCATGTGATCACATATTTTGGCATTCCTCAAGCCATTGTCACCGATCATGGCACACATTTTTAGGACTACATGATGGCAGAGCTGACATCGAAGTTGGGCTTGCGTCATGATAGCTCAACGCCATACTACCCTCAAGCAAATGGCCAGGTTGAAGCTGTGAATAAGGTGCTTGTCATGATGCTTCAATGAACAATTGGTATACACAAATCCAACTGGCATCTCCAATTGTTCTCAGCTCTTTGGTCCTATCGAACGTCAGTGAAGAGCGTGACCGGATTCACACCTTTCCAGTTGGTGTATGGTCTAGAAGCTACTCTTCCAGTTGAATGTGAGATCCCTTCACTGAATTTGGCTATGGAATTACTGCCCGACACTTCCCTGGAGGAAGAACGTCTCTTGTATCTCAAGAGATTGGACGAAACTCGCCGCTTGGCTACTTTGGTTATCGAGGCAAAGAAAAAGTGGGTTAAAGCTCATTTCGATCAAACGATTTCTCCGCGCTATTTTATCGAAGGGGACCTCGTCCTCTTGTATGATCAAGCACATGATAAGCTTGGGGAAGATAAATTCTAGCCTATGTGGCATGGGCCCTATATCGTTAAATGTGTATTGAAAAATGGGGCCTATGAGCTGATCGAATATGAAGGTCTTCCTTTGGCACAGCCCAGAAATGGGCTATACCTGAAGAAGTATTACGCTTGAATCATTCTTGTGTAATGTATGTACATAGGTTATTTCTTCATTTTTGTGCATGTGTGGTGTGGTGTGCTTTGTAAGCGTATTTCTGTTGATTGGGTCTTCCTGATTGTGCAGATGTCTATTACTCCTTATGTCGATTTCGCGAATGGTGCCTCCCGCAGTACCAGGAACCTGTCTTCGACAACCTGGGTAATTTACAATTTTGCTAGTGAGTTGATTAATTTACAAGGTGTTTGTCTAGGGCCTGCTACAAATAATGTCACATAGTATAGTGCCATTTTGGAATTATTAAACGAGGCTGTTAACCTCGGTATTCGTGCGTTACTTGTACATCTAGATTCACAACTTGTGGTTTTACAGCTCAATGGTCATTATTCAGTTAGAAACCCATGCATTTTAAGACTGTATCTACATATTCGTTTACTTGAGAGAAATTTTTATTACATCACATATCAGCATATACCAAGACGAATGAATACACTTACAGATGCAGTAGCCAAAATGGACATTTACGCAACTTGTAAAAACATCATCATATGTGAAAAGATCCATGCAGAAATAGATCTATATATCTATATATATGTGTGTGTGTGTGTGTGTGTGTGTGTGTGTCGAATGTTTGTAGCGTGTGCATCATATAAAATCCAAAAAATATACATGTTTGTTTTAATTTTATCCAAAGACATCATGTCTCTCAAAAATATGCATATGAAAATCCTAGGCGACTAATCAGCATGGTGCTCATGGTAGCATGCTACTGCCTGCACCAATCACCTCAGTAAGCGATGAAGGTGACTAGGCACCCCTACGGTGTGCCTCTAATAAGCCATAGGGACATCATCTAGGTGAGCATAATCAAGAATCCCACGGGAGATTCCCTCTAAATTCTGAACCAGCTCGTTCCCCTTGCCCCCCTCACCTTGAGGGTCATAGGCGAGAGGGGTCCTCCGTGCGATTGGTGACATCCCGGAAGGCCTCTCTGGGCCAACATCTGCATACATATAGGATCGGATGTTAGAACATGCATGTATACCAAAAACAAAATATAAAAATCATAAAATCAAAAAGAGTCTTACCCAACTCCTCATCCCAGTCCTCTCCTTCCAGGAGTGGAAGTTCTGGGTCTCCTGTGAAATCAGTACTGACATAGGGCCAATCCTCTACAACAATCAACTGTTGCCGAAGCCATCCAAAGAACTTGGGCTGCCATGACATCTTTTGGCTACCCCCTACCCTAGGCATTAATGCTGCCCATCAAGCCATCCGTGGCTCTCTCATAGGTGGATCTGCGACTATCGCCCCCTGGCCCTGGAAGTTAGGCAGTCGTTCTAGGATGAACGATACCAAGATTGACCCGTACCCAAACTGCTTCAGTTTGTCCTTTTTACATTTAGTCAATTGTCATCTGATATTCATGGTTACGGCTGTGGTCCAATCAAATACTGTTGGGTTCATACATTCTGACGCCAGGAGAAGTTGTGCTTTGGTAGCCTCGTGCGGTGCCTGCGACCCCATGGCTGGCGTAATAGTATGTAGCACCACTCTGAGCGCTAGATCAGGAACAATGTGAATGTCAACTTTGCCACTACCTGATCTGGTTTGTGCCCCTAGGCACACCCTTTCCATAACCATCGACTTCTTTTCACCAAAAGGCCTGGTACCTGTCATAATTTGAACTGGACCTCTGTGAGACAATTCAGTGATGAAGTAGACATCAAACACTTCGAGTTCAAGCACTTGATCTCAAAGCCTAAACTTCTCTTCATTCTCATCCCAGATACTTATCAAGTATTGTAACAATTCGGGATGAGCCTTGAGACATGGTGTTAAGAAGAATTTCTTTAACCCGCAATTCTGAAGAGCATTCATGCATTGCTCATTCTCCATTGCCATTTCTTCTTCTTCACTGTGCTCCCTTTCTTTCCATTCAATCACCATTGTGTCTTTATACCTGCATCAAATTGGTCATAGGCACATCATAAAATCCCTTGGGCATTCAAAAATTCAATTTATTGGTTCAATTTTTGTAAAATTTGAGTGGAATATGAGGTTGCACGGTTAGTGTGAATATTTTGCTGACAGTCGCGCCAGCTGGCGCGACCCCTTTGCAAAAAGAACTTGATTGACGTGGGTCCATGCCTCATACCCGTGCCAACCCCAGAAGCCCTAAATTTTCAAATCCTCCCCTTAGGGATGCAAAATCATGATAGAAAGCTATGAAATATGGCTTAAAACATAACTAATGGAAGCGGCTATTACATGGAAAAGACAGGATTCAGAATGATGCACTGGATCGTCCACAATCGTCACCGCAAGATCACAAGGAAATAACTGACTATCGCTTTGCACAAGAGGTAAAAGTAAAAAGTAAATATGTTTTTACTATTTGGTCATATTTATAACTTTTCGAAATCAAATTTAGGTTTTGAGACTTTTTTTTCCAATATTTCACTATGTTTTGTCGAAAAATGGGTTTTACACTTGCTTTTTGTGCAGCGATAGGTTTTCGCATGACTAGGACGACGACACGAGTTGTCATTTATACTTTTTTGGACTCGGTAAAAACACGAAAAAGTCACTACTGGAGTCACCTTTCAGCTCTTTTTTGACTCTCTAAAATTGAAAAGATCGTCGAGTCGCTTGTCGTTTTGAGCTTGTTAAATTGGCTGTGAAATGATATCTACCTAGTATACGTTTACCCCTTTTTCAGGCTGGGATAGATTATTTACGAAAAAGGAATACCCTAGCCTATCATGACTAGGAGGTTCTCTCAGATATAGTTTTCTACCTTTTCGGATTTAGGGGACTATCTACGAAAAGGGACTGCTGGAGTTTTCTTTTCCGTTGTCTTTTCAAACTCTCTAAACATGAAAAGACGTCGAGTTCTTCCTTTGTTAGACTCGTTAAAACCTGATGACATCGGACTCCGTCATAATGACGTTACTCGAGTTCCTCCTTCCTAGGGCTCGTTAAATGTAATAGGATGGATTTGTCTGAAGGAAAAACTTCTATTGCAAGCATATGCTATCCCCTTCAAGCTTGTTTAGAAAAATAATTGGGGTACTCCCCAGAAATGGTGGGGAAAATGGAACCAGTATCATCGTCGTTTCGGCAGTATGTTGCTCTTGAACATGGCACTTGTCTACATTTGTGTCAGGTTGGGGACATCTCATCTCGTTATCTGCTTACCTCCATGGGTTTGGGTAATCTCTTTTGACCGCTCATCTGCTCTTTGCCACGTCACCATGACCTCAGATCCTTTGATGTCAAACACTGCCAAATCCAGCATTGTGCTGCTGATATGTTCAAGAGAAGTTGGCCTCTACAGTTTTCAACCTCCCTCTAATTCTCTGTTGATCTTGATTCACAAACATTATGTCCCTCTGTCTCCTGTCGATGATGTGGGAAACATCATGGCCCACCTTTGATCAAGGTCACTTCTTGTCAACTTCAACTCATTATCCAGGAAGTTGGTCTACAGACTCCCTTCAAGTACCTTGGAGCCTGCATGCCTCAATGGCAGGTTCTTCGCATTCGACGCAAGGTTTTCATTATTGACCTTTGATCGGATGATTCTGCGGGTGTTTGACGCCAGCTCACTGTTCACATTCCATGGATTGTACGTTGTGTACCTTGAGGGCCATCGTCATTATTGGTGGTTTCTCTCGCGTCTGTTAACGGCTTTCATTATTGGCTGGTAATCAGGCGATGTTCTTGCATGTTCGACTTCAGCTCACATATTCGCATGCTTGAACTTGTACTCTGTTCGAGTCGAGATGGAGCGCAAGACCCTAGATTTTGTCTGATATAAATCCAGGCTGCAGATTATTTGTGGATTATTATCATGTACTACATGACTCATTTGATTGGATTGTTGCTACCGTACCTGAGTCTACTTGTTGATCCTTATTTACTGGATGGCTGCGTCCATAACTTGGATCCCAATTTTTGTACACTCTATTATGGATGGCTGCGCCCATACCACATATCATGTATCTGAGATATCAGTTGTATTTGTCTTCGTAGGTTTTCCGACGGCAATGTTTTCAGTTGGGTGCATTCTCATAAAGCATTTCACCCCTCCCTCTCTCTCGAACATCATGCTTTAGGGGGCATCTGTTACACAGTATTTTGTTACCGTCCCTGCAATCCCTCATCCCGCACATTAGAGGACTATTCCCGTGACCTGTGAGCAGTAACATGTCCTGAAAACACCTTCATAACATCCTCCTGCCTAAGGATAAACATTTTCCTGAAGAACATTTCCTCTGAAAAACCTTAAAAATAGGTGTTTTAGCCTTGGCGCGACTAGTCAGTTCATCCCTTGTGCCAATGGGGGAAATCCAAACTAGAGGGCACGCCAATTGGCGCACTGTCCCTGTGTCTCACTCGTGCCAAGCCCATTAAGGAATGTTTTTTAAAAATAAATGGTAGAAGTTTGGTTCTAACAAACTCCAGAATGAATCATCAGAAGAAGTTGAGTGGTTTGGCTCTGGATCTCCATGTATAGGAAGTGGTTTTCCACCTCTCATGGAAGTTTCCTAAGAGATAGGGCCTATCCTATGATTATAGGGATCCCAACTTCCCTTCCTCCATCTATAAAAGCTTGCTCTCCCCATTAGCAAGCTAGCTGAACTTGTAGGAGGAAAACTATAGCCAGGTAACTATTGAAGCAGAGCCGAGAAGACCCACATAAGAGAGAGCTTTGTCCAAATTCCTAACAGGCTTCGTTGAGATGCACTCCGCTGCAAGACCTGCCGAAGGAAGATCATAGCGTCAAATAATTTGGTTGTAATATCCCTTTTTTTCATCATTAATATAAGTGACTCTGATTTTGGTTCCATTCATGTGTTTACTCTTTTATGAAATGCAATGAATTATATCCTCTCTGACTAATATATAGTTACATGCTTAGATGTTACGTTGTATGTCGTCGTTTCTCTACATGTGTACAGGTGTTCGGACGTGTCAAATGGAAGGATTGTGATCTGTCTAGCGAGGGATGGGAAACATCATCTTTTCTCCAACGACCACTGCGTGGGATTTGAGGTAGGATACTCATCGCGGTATTTGTCTTTCTTGTAACTAGGAACCAACGTCTTTGCATGATTTGATTGTTGCTAGACCCGATCTGGGCTAGTGGGATCGCCTTTGTCCACAGAGGAGATTTACTGCCTCAATAGGGGTATAAAAATCAGGTTTTCAAAATGGCATATGTTAGGAATGTCGTGCCAGTGGCCTCAGCCTCTGTACTACTGGTTTCTATGTCTGGGCTAGTTTCGGTGTTTGATGAGAGCATCATGCACACCAATTCCCCCGTGCTTTACGGGACTCTCTCTGGTATAATAGCGGGATCTCCTAGGAATGACCATAGAATGGATGATGGTTTGAATTGGCCTGCGCCGAATTTTGTATATCATTTAAGTGGTTTTGTGGTTGTGTGTACATATGGTAGCACGACATTAAGAGCGTTCATGGGTTTCTTGTCGTAGTATGTGAGTTGATCGATGGTGATGATCCGTTAATCATGGGGAAACATCATTACCCTGATGATAGAGGATGCAACTGTAGTCATGGCATACATATAACTCCGCCTAAGGAGTATATTGTATTCAAGTTATGTGTCTAAGACCTCAATGTCTATAAGAACTGTCTTTTCATCCAGGTTTACTGGGACATTTTGATAAATACCGATGCGGGCTGAAGGGCGACCATTGTATGCTCTAAGCATGATGTTAGATGGTTTTAATTCAAGTGATCCTAACTTTTTCCAAACTGATTTGGAAATGATACATGTGGATGCTCCTTCATCGATGATGCATTGGTGTATGGTGATGTTCTGAACCAAAACCAGTATTTGGAAAGTGACTAGAGAAGGAAGCCTCAGGCTTGCTTTGTCTAGGTCGAAAACCATTAGGCGTGAATCAGAAGGATCGATTGCACCTAATGTGGAAAGTAAGGCTTTACGTTGTCTTGGGCATGACTGCAGAACTTCCAAAGCTGACATAGCAGCAGGTGATTGAGCTAAATCATCCACTATGCTATAGCTATAAGTGGCTTTAGAGCAATATCCTGCGTGCATGGTTGGTCCCTTGACCATTTTTGGAAGGGGATAAATAGGTACTTTGGAGATATTTAATAGTGTTGTAGGTGCACTTGTACTTGTACCTGATGGGTTGGTCTCCAGAGGTGTATCATAGTTCCTATTCCTTGTTTGGAAGAATAATTCTTTGTCTGCCATGTAGATCTTGTGACTACCTCCTCCAGTATCGCTTTGGGGTGGTTTTCGTTGCTCGGTGTTAACCACTCCTTGGTGGGGGAAGGGTTCCTACATTACAGCATGTTGTTGAGTAGGTCCTCCTTGTCCTTGGTTACCCTGAATTTTTTTCAATTCAGGGAGTTCGAATGGTTGTGAGTGAAATGGCCATATTTGCCACATATGGCACAAGAATGATTTTTCCTTAGACTGGGTCTCTTGTTTTACCCATGGGAGTTACTATTTTGATCTTGGTTTTGATTTTAGTTGGGGTCGCACCCAGACTGAGATCACGGGGGGCGTTGTTGATAATTTCCCCTCTGTCCAGGGTGTCTCTTGCTTATTCATAGGCTTCTTTTTTGTAGTGTTTGGGGTATTATTGTTGTTCTTGTTAGTGTCAGAATATGCATTCTGACATAAATGATCAAAATCACTCTTTTCATTCTCATTTTAGGTGTCCCACTCTGAAATTTTTATATCATTCCATTAGGTCATGCTAAAAATTGTTTCACTGATGGTAGCCCTAGTCATAAAACTTCACTCTCCCTTAGAAAATCACATTTGCTAGCTCACCTTCATGTCTTGTTGAGCATAATAACACTTTTTAAAATCTCATTTCACTATGTCTTATCTCAGTCAAAGTCAATCATCGAAGTCAGGTCATTCAAGGTTCCTTTAGGTCATCAGATTTCAATGCTCCAAGTCCATAAATGCACCATTTAATCTCTATAAAGTCAGAAAAATGTGTGAGAGTGACTCAATAAACATTTTATTTTCATCTACAGAAGATCATCAGCATGTAAATATCATATTTTTAAATTTGTAATTTTGGATTTTATGATTTTCATATCAAAATGTCATTTTGATATGAAAACGAAGATGTAAATTATTTTTAATTTCCTATGTAATTTTATGCTTTCTATATGTAATGATTTCAATCCCTAGCTGCCAAATCAAAACACAAATGCCAAACTAAAAGAGAGAAGTGACAAACTCCAGCAACATCATCCTACAAGAGAGAAAGGTCAGATGAAAAGGGTAATCCGCAAATGGTTCAGAAAAGTGAAAAAAGACATGAGAAAAGTGGTTTTTTTAATTTAAATTCAAATTAACTTTGCTATTTATGACTAAAGACATCAAATCATATTCATTTTCCTCTTTAAAAGATCAAGCCAGCACTTCAACAACAAAAAAATTTAAAATTTTGAGCAAAATTAGCAAAGGAGCAGAAGCGAGGGCGCAAATATCCTGAAAGGAGGGTGCAAATAAGTTCTGGAGGGCGCAAATGTGCAAACAGGGTGCAAATCAGTTTAAAGGGGTGCAAATATGTTATTGATGGTGCAAATGAACATCAAACTTACCAAACCATCCAAATGATCAGAAACTTCCTTCCAAAGCTTCTCAACTCAACTATTCACCTCTAGCAATCCAGTAAGAGGCATTTGCCATCAAAATCACCTCCTTTGGTTATATATGTTCAAGTTTGAAAATGATGTTATAATTTGGTGTTTTTCTTGAAGAAAAACCCTATTTTTTCTCCTTTTCACCCATAATTCCCAAAAATTGACTTCTCTTACACTCCATACCATCCCTACAATCTTAAAAATCATTCCCTAAAACCTATAATCATTAACCCTATCCCTAAGTTACTAATTCCTAAAACCCTAAGCCCTAGGTGCTATTCTAGACCTAGGCTTAGGTGCTATTCTAGACCTAGGCTCCTAAAACCCAATTCCCATCACTCTTTTTCCTATTCCTCATATCCCTAAACATAAATCCCTATCAC
The DNA here is from genome assembly GCA_034641835.2 of Pinus albicaulis. NCBI lineage: Eukaryota > Viridiplantae > Streptophyta > Pinopsida > Pinales > Pinaceae > Pinus > Pinus albicaulis. Next base: position 168,849,329 of record CM076573.1, read on the forward strand.
CTCCCGATATCACATATCCCTCATAGAGATCTCCATCAATTTTCCTTTCCCATCTCCCTATCCCATTTTCCTTCCCTAATCCCTCGAGTTTTAAACAAAAATACCATGGAAACAAAAGAGGAAAACATAGCATTCACTGAAGCAGAGGAAAAATAGATAAGGAGGTCAAATAGAGGAGGAAAATTGCTCAAACTTGAGCCTGCTAACACTAAATAACTCTTAGCTTCCCCATTAACTGTCACATGATTTAAACATGTTGGCTGCTATGATTTTTGTGAGAAATTTAAGAGAGTTAAACACAGCCCCATGCTGACTAGACTGTTTATATCAGGACTCCATGAAAATCAAGTTGAATTAGCTGGGGTCACTTTTACCTTATCTACTGTTGTCATTTCAGATGCTACAGGAATCCCTAATGTTGGGGAGAAATGGTTCAAGAAAGGCATATTGAAGAAACAGGATTATGACTTCTTCCTCAAACCAAGACATCAAAATCAAACAAGGATATTATTCCATTTTTCACACTTCTCGGACAAATATGCACCTATGATGAATATTATAATGAAATATGTCTCATGTGAAGGAATATTTTCAAGGCTCTATTCCTATCACATCTGACTCTTAATGCACTTCACTAGGGTAAAGATACTTAACATACCCTATTATCTTTTCAGGAGTATAGAGAAGATGGCTACATTGCTCAGAAGAAGAATTATGAACAGAAAATTAAAAGCCTATTCCATCATTCCATAATAAAAATAATAGTCCTCCACCATCTTGATCAACTAAACATTGCATGGAGCACCTTCATAGCCAATGATATATTCATTCAGCCATCCATTCAGCATGCACAACATGTCCCTTCATCATCTTAGCCCATGATTCACTCATCATAATTAGATCATCCCCCTTCACCTCCTTCATCTCCATCTCATCATGACCCTTCATCTCCATCTCATTATGACCCTTCATCTCCATCTTATCATGATTTTGGGTCACCTAGCAGGATAGATGACATTGAGCCTAAGTGGGCTATTTTGGTTGAGGTTGAGCCATTTCCAAAAACCTACTAGAGAGGCTATAGGCATGTGTTTACTTCACTTGGAGTGAAAGGGACCATGCCTTCAACATCAACGCAGCATGTGGATAAAGGTAAAGAAAAGGTCATTGAACCACCCATTCATGATGAGGACAATCATGAAATAGAGCATGAATTTTAGATTGTTAACATAGAAAAAGGTGAAGAAGAAAAAATCACAAATGCAGAAATCAAAGGTAAGGATTCCAATATTAATGAACTTCAAACTAATCTTGACAGGGCTAGAAATGTGATTCACTTTCTTGAGAAATAAAATGAGCAGTTGATGACCAAATAGGTCATTGATGAGGTGAAGTAATTCACTGCTCAAAGGGAGGCTCATAAGGCCAAATAAATGCTAGATGAAGCATTGGAGAAGTATGAATTACTGGATGAGGAAGAAGAAAAGGTACCAAGGCAGAGACCTAGAACTAGAGGACTGAAAAAAGCTCTAGCTCTAGAGAGACAAAGGGAAGCTGAGCTAGTTGACCAGCTAGCCCTAAATGAGCATCTTTCCATAGAAATCAATCAGAACAGGGAACCATGGCTTGATACAGCCAATATAAATTTGGAGAAGTTGCTAGAGAAGGATAATAAGGATAATGACTTCTTAAGGAAGAAGGTCAAAATTCATGCCCAAAAAGAGAAAATTGCATTGGCCAAGCTCAAAACAACCAATGCCAAAATTGAAGATTTGACCGAGGAGGAGAAAAATTTGGACAACCTTGTTGAGGCTTCTCTCCAATATTAGACACAACTTCCTCATCCATTCCAACATGTTTGAGACATTTTCCAACTTTTTGTCAAATTTTGGAAAACTTTGTGTTTTTTGAGGCATTTAATTAGCAGAAAATTGGGCATTTGTGCAGCGCCCTAGGCATTACACAAATCATTGGCACACTTTTTGAGGAGAAGGAATGCACCATTGGATTCATAATGATTCATACATCTCATAAAACCATGTTTCCAGCCTTGGTTTTCTTTTTTTATGGGTGAAAAGCCCAAAAAATCACCTAAAATGACCTTTCTGCCCCATTTTTCACCTTGGCGCTGTGCAAATACCAGTCTTGGGAGATTGGATTTTTGAAGGGGAAAATGACCTCCATTTTTAGAACTTGAGGTATATTTTTAAAGAGGACAGGTAGACCTTTCAAACAAGCCATCTTGGGCCTCATTTTTACACCGAGAAGGCCTCCAAAACTAGACCTGAACACAAAGGGCGCAAATGCACAGTGGATGGCGGAAATGTCAAGTTTGCTGATTTTTTCAAATTTTCTCTCAAGTTTTGAATTTTATTTAAAAAATCCTCTTTCTACTCATGTAATTGATCATGGTAAAATTTAATTGTGTCAAGGATTACGTACCTAGGGTAGATTCATAGGGTTAAAGTCATTAATGAGTCATGATGAATCAGTTCAATGTAATGAGGAGTGAGTCACTTAGACCACCCTACACTTCAGTTCAAAAATTAGTGGATCTCATCCTCACCTCATGGATTCGACCCCTGAGGATGAGTGAAGCTTGTTTTGATGTCTATTTATCTCTTTTCTTCACACTAATTAAGGGTTGAAATCAGTTTGTATGTTTGCTTATTGATCAAGGAACTATTGTACCAGTTTGGCTAGCTAATAAAGAGGAGTTGCAGCTATTTTATAAGATACTTGCGGTATTGAATGTTTATCATTCTCTTTTATTCAGTATCATATGTTTGAAAGTATTGTATTCATGTTCATTTCATTTCTATGTTATGATATTTTACAAGTTAGATCATCATAATACATGTTTGCACATGCTCTGTTTTGGGTAACTGATCATATTTTGTTCATCTTATTTTGTTTGAGAAAAATACATCTCCTATGATTTTATTAGCTTTCTTTAAGCTTCAACACCATTCTATAACAATTATATTCAAGTGATAATCATTGTACCTACCTTGCCCCATTGATCCCTGCAACCCTAACTCATTTTCCCTGACCTAGATTTCCTTGACCTAATTCTTTCATCCATTGATTTCCCAACCAAATTAAATTCAAACAACCGCCGCACTCTATATCAAGCCTAAAAACCCTAATTTCTCCAGCCCTCCTGGTTGTGACCATTTTTTAGAGAGCCCTCTCTGGCTTCATGGGGCTAGTTATCAAGTCAAAATTTTGGTTTGTGGCTACCTCTATTGGGATTCCTTCTTCAGCCTTGGGAATCTAGCGGAGTGATAATAGTTATCCTGGTCATAATACTATCACTGTTGAGCCCGGGATGGTTACACTAGGTTCACCGACACATTTTTTTGCGTTGGTGGTGGATTTTGTGTGGGAAGAGGGGGATATAGGTTCCCATGTCCCTGATTGGTGTAAGATTGTTAGGGAGGCTCTATTGTATTAGCATTCCTAGCTGAGTACTGGTTCCCCTGTGAGGGAGGGTATGAGCCTCCTTGTTGTTGATGGTATGGTATTACCCTATTCATCATATTCTTCAAAGGTGCATATTGACTTTGTTGGTAGCTAGGTTGCGATACGTTCTGAGTAGAATCGTACGAGTATCCTAGGTACTTGATACTGCTGCTTAGGTGACCTTGGGTCAAGGACCCAATCAAACTGTCTGTAGTATTTTATGTGCCTAGTAACTCTCTATAAGTTTGCACGTGCGGGGCATTTGGCAAGACATTGTAAATATATCCTGACTGGGTGTAAATCTGTTCAAGTTGTTGGGCTTTGCTAATGGCATCCTCCTCAGAGGTCGGTTTCTGCGTCACCACGTATTTTGAAATCTTAGTTGCGAAATTTTTCAAAAATAAGTCCAACAACACTCTATCGTCGAGCTTGGATTTTCACAAACTACGGTGTCGCTACCATTCATGGAGATGGTCCGATATATGACGGTTAGTGTTTTCCTAAAATATGTCAGCAGTTCCATTCCCAAATCATGATGAATGGGTAGCTAAAAATAGGTGAGAAATGCAGTAGCGAGGGCGCTAAAGGTTCCATGAGAATAAAAAAGCTTTTCAACATACCATTTCACCGTAGGCCCACTTAGGGTGCGTTGAAAATGTCTTAGTCTAACGGTATCATCAATGATACTATTGGACGAACACCATAAGTGGAAAGTCATAATAGAATTTCATGGGTCTGCCACTTGCTTCCCTTCGAATTTCGGTATGTCCAAAGGGATATTCGTGGGCATGGGAGGCCAATTAAGGCCATGATAAATGGGGTCATTACTTAACTTATTTAGATCTAGAAGATTAAGTGATGCTAAGAAGGGTAACTGCATATTGACTGCCATTGTATATTGTGGAAAATTAGGTATCTGAATGTGATGGTTTAGGGGAGGTTCCTGGGGAATATTACCCTATCACGTGCCCTGATGGATGTTTTGTTGACTCCCTGAAGGGTAATCACTGCTCTGCCCTCTAGGGGTTGTAAGAGAGTTTGAGTGTGGTGACCCTGTTGGGGTTTCCATTAGTGTGGTGTTGGGTGACCCTTGGGGATTTCCAATCATATATGCCCCGATAAAGGATGAACTGATAATGGTGGCAGTGTGTCATCTTCGATGTCTAAATGGCGAGAGACCTGGCACTACTCCATCTAATGGGGGGAGTTCCAAGAAATTCCTTTATTGACGAGGTCCCGTTGGGTCCGTTATGGTGTCGACTAGCATAATATTGGTGATATTTTTGGTTTGTTGGAGGAAGTAAGAATTTTATCAAAGAAAATACGATCACATGCATAAAACAAAGTGAAAAAATAAGAGGTAATTTTTCCTTTAATTTAACGTTATGTGATCAATCAAGAAAAAAATGTGTTTTTATTTGTTTTGCATATGATACTCTATAGACCTATTTGTCCTTGCACTCTCAACATAACTGGGCCTTACGAAGATATCTTCTAATGGGTACTGGGGCTAACATCCTGAAAGAACTGGTGACACTTTCCAGCAGCCGAAGAATCGACCAAGGTAATGGTATGAGGATCAATTGTTGCCTGCACCGTCACCTATAGGGAAGGATGCCCTAGTTTTGGCCACTCAAGTACCATTGTCCCATGTGAGAATTTGAGTCTTGAGATTCTTGGTAATTAGCTACCAGTATCGAGCACTAGATGGGTCAAGTTGCCCCAAAAAGTACTGCACACACTGGGCCTAATCTTAACCCCCTCTGAAACGGGTCTCTGGTAACACTTTGGTATTCATTCCGTGGGAGGATAGATAAACTTGAAACTCCCTAAAATATCAACATCTATGTTTCAAAATGTATTATGACCATGGTGGCTTATTTGATGCCTATCCCCGATGGTTCTAACCTAAACTATAATTTCTTTTATGGCCCCTGTGGGGAGAATTTAGGGAGTTCGGTTAATGATTATTTTTAGAGAGTCTTAATTTTTCTAAGTGTGTGCCTTGGTAAAGTAACTATAAGAAGAGGATAAAGGTCCCAACACACTGGATTCCTTTTGGTCCAATTCTTACCGATGCTTCGTGTGTGCTTTGGATTTTACAATCACAAGTGTTATAAGATGTGGATATGCAATGATCCTTTACAATCCTTTTCTAATTACCCTATGTATGATTGTTCCTTTCAAAAATAAACTATGTCCGGATTATGGACCGCTTACACCTTGCCTAGTTAGACTATGTTTGCACTATAGGGAGATGAAAATTTGTCTTAGGAAAGTGTTCATGTGCATACCCAAGCTCATCTTGAGGTTCAAGGGTGGCAGATATTACTTGCTTTCTTTTCGACAGTTTGGTCCTAGTCCCAATTCCTAATGCAAAATTGAACTAATCTAATGCAAAATTTGAAAAAACTTGAATTAGCTAAAGATATGTGGATATATGGGCCACTTAATTTATGTTAATTACGCTATGTGTTTTGTATATTTTATCAACAAATCATTTTTTCGGACAGCATATGTGGATTTAAGGCCACTTACTTTTTCCTACTTAAACTATGTGTCATTTGAAAAAATAAAAAACTAAAACTAAAACTACTTAGTTCCTAAGCTAAATTCTAGCAAGTAAGAGTCATAATCAGTCATGAAATACAAGAACACGGTGATGGAAATTTTTTATGGGTTTTCAAGCACTTTAGAATTCAAAAAATGGCTAAAAACAAGCCAAAATTAGCTTGTTGGACTATCGTGCGATTTATCCTCCCACAGGTGCGGAGCACATGTCTCTCAGAGCAAAATGTGCGCGGTTGGGAAGAATGCAAAAAAACTCTTCCTTTGTTGGGAAAAACTTCTCATTGAGTGTGATTGGAGATGCTGAGAGGATGTAGGGGTGATTTGTAGCAAATTTAGCAGGAAGAAGGACCTGCATCAACAACCATTAACTCAAAAGAAAGAATCTAGTGGATTCGCCATTCCTGTGGTAGTGTATTCAGCGCATTGGCATACGAAATAGACTTTTCTTTGTAGGCGGGTTGATTACCTACATAATATCCATAGGACAAAATGGTTTGTTAAACATTAGTGGAACAAGTTCAACATGTAATAAGCTAAGTTAGAAATGAAACATAGCATGCTACATAAACAATAAAACAAAAACAAAAAAACATGCACAAGATACATGTTCGATAGAGAAAACACACTAATAGAAGATAGAATGTTAAGTCTCTTGTAGTGGATCCTTCGAGCTACGAAGCTCCAGTATTCAAGACAAGGGGGTCTCTTCCCCTCAATTTTTCAACAAGCCTATCTTCCCTCTCAAAGGATGGTAGATCAATGAAAATATGGTGAACTCCTCTCTCTTGGACTGAGATGTTGGGTGGCCAACAACTGAGTCCTTACAATCCTTCTACTGCTGGAAAAACCAAGCTGGTTAGCTATGGAGTGATTTTCCAACATAAAAATTTGTCTCTTGCGCTTCTTCCCAAGGCTGGATTTTATAGACCATTTTCAAAGTTTCCCTCCTTCTCTTGGCCCAAGATCAATGGTGACACAAGAGTGGAGGTATGATTCCTTTGTATGTTGCATTAAGGCCTCAAGGTGGCTCAAAGGCGACTGTACCTGGTTAGGTTGAGTGGGAATATTTTTAACCAAGTGTGCTAAGTGGTCCCAAATGGTGACATTCTGTCATCCCCAGGACCGCACGGCTATCGAAGGGATAGTCAAGCTATGCACGGTTATTGAAGAAAAAGCCGAACTGTGCGTAAAGAGCTTGTGTAGCCTATGCGCGGTCCATAAATTTTGTCTTTTGACCTTATGAAGAATTAGATTTTTGGATCCTCCTATTGTACTTCTTCTCTGAAAACATCTATCTGTACCTTCTTCTTGAAATTTTCTAATGTCTTTTTCCCATACAATTTTCCAGTGTTAACAGACTGGTTAGCTTGGGTAAATGTGGGAGGAGGTCATTACAGAGTGGTATCAGAGCATGGTTTACCCCTTAGACTGGATGGGAAATGTGTGTTGGTCATGCATTCATGTTGATTGCATATGTGTTCCTTATTCTTGTGGTCTATGTGCTTCTTGCATATGCATGTCATTGGTCATAGTTGCAGTGGTGTCACCATGTGAAAGTTTATGGTGTTGTTGATTGGATGTGGTCGTCATAAACGTATGTTGGTTATGCATTATTATGCATGTCAGTGTCTATAGTTTTTTGTGCACGCATTGTTATGGTTATGGTTATGCATGCACAATAGTTTAGATATGCATTGTGAGGTCATTGTATGTAGTTTGTGTCATCATGGTGTTGTTGGTTGTTATGATGCTAATGTGTTGGCTGAGATAGAGTAGGAGACATAGATCATCAAAGCGAGGTTGCAACGCTAGACCTTGGGGGTAAGATCATATCATCATACAGGTATTGTATGTTTGGCATGGAGGTATGTTAGTTAATGGATTGTTATATGCATTAGGGTTATATACATGTTTGTCATTCTGTTGTTGTTGTGGTTACATGCATGGTAGATGCTATTGAATTAGCGTGGTCATATGCACATGTATCTAATAGTCATTAATGATAGTAACTTGTTGTTATATGCATTTTTGTTGTTAGTTTAAGTTATTTAACTTGATTATTAGGGTTATTGCAATAATATCTTGATTTTATAAGTATCGTGTTGATCTAGATTGGTCTATGTATATGGTTATGGTTGTGACATTTAGGTATGTGATGATATACTTGTGATGTTGTGTCGTATTAATTTGTACTAATTTGGAATGAATTTTTTTTAAGATGGTTGTACTAACACATTATGTACTGAGATAGTTGATATGTACTTGAGTGCAAGTTAGTGCTAGTTGTAGTGTTATGATTTATGACTATGAGATGACTGTTAACTATGACATGGTTGATAGTCTTAGTAAAGGTTAATTTCAATTACTAGATATTTTGTCTTGATATTTGGAACATGTGGCTAACATGTGTGACCAATTGCAGGGAAACATGTTTGGAATTACTGTGACAAGGTAATATTTCATTTGTTTATATAACTAACAATTGGGTGGTGTGACAGTGTATAGTAAGACTCAATTACAGCAAGGAAAAGGTAAAAGAAAGGAATTGTGTGAAAATTCCTTTGGCCATGTTTGGAAACTACAATTCCAAACGAATGAGTTCTTTGCATACATGAATTCTTCTTAACCTTGATTTTGTTTGACTTTACGTGGATATGTGCTAGATTCATAAACATGTATTCAATAGGTATAAAAATTACTTTCCAGCGATAGTCAGGTCCATCAGGGAATTGGAGTCCCTTGAGAGATGGCATGGATATGTTCTATTACAAGGCAGTGTGCTTGGCATAACAAGGAAAGGTACCTAGTACGTTATTACATTTATTTATGCATTGACAACTATGTGTTTATGGTAGTATAATGAAGGGGATTGCATGGAAAAGAGACTGCCATGGAATCTTGGAGAAGGCTCAGGTTTAGCTTTTTATTGGAGGCATTGGGAACCCATGGGGATTGTGACATGGTGTTTTTTGCTAGTCTTGTGCTTTTGGTATTTTTTTATTTATTTATTGTGCTTGACTGCAATTTTTTTTTGTCCAGTGCAAGGCCTTTCCACTTTGTTTGTGATGTTGTATTGCTATTGTTTTTCATGGTTTTATTCTTGTTTGTTTCTTGTTCTTGCATTTTATGTTTGAGGGTCATGGGAATTGGTTGGGAAAGAGAAAATTTAATGGATCCCAGGCAAGGTTAAATGAAACCTAACATGTAATGTAATACTTAGATGAATCCCAATGCATGATTAAGGGTAGTAGAAGGTAAGAATATGAGAATCGCTTGGATTGGTTGGGTCCATTGGTGTAAATCGACAGTGGCGGTACAGTCATGAGAAAGGTAATTAGGATAGGTAAGGTAAATATATTTGAGTCATCAGATGCCTTGGCTAAGTTGGGAACTGTTGTTCTCAATGTTGTGGATGTTGTGCACGGATAAATGAAGTTCTCTTAACCTCAGCTTTATGATATATGGTAATTATGTTTTGAGTATGATTATGATGATGTCTATATATGTAAACATGTATGTATGTATGTATGTCATGTCTGACAAGTTCATCATGGATCATGAATTTTTTAATGCTAATGTTTATATGTATATATGTATGTATGTATGTCATGTCTGACAGGGTCATCATGAATCATGATTGTTTTTATGCTAATGTTTATATGTATACATGTATGTATGTATGTCGTTTTATGACAAGATCATGATTGTTTTATCCTAATGTTTATATAGATGTATGTATGTATGTATGTATGGCATTGTTTGATAGGGTTTTCAGGGATCATTCTTGTGGAGGAATGATTTCTCATGCAAGTGAATGGCATGAAAGAGATTCCTGGTATTATGGGGAATCAAATGGGAAGAGTAGTCCTGAAAAATATATGAGGTCAGTATCATGTGGATATGAATTGATATTATGTGTTTATACTATGCTTATGTTTTTTACAGGTAATGTTGACGGATACATCGGTGGAATAAAATTAGTGCGCTTTACGGCATGCTGGGATAAACATGGAGAAGACACTGGAAGCAAGGTTATTTGGTAAGGATGATGAAATATTAGGATGTGCAGTACTAGTGTTGTATACATGTAGCATATGTAATATTGTGTACATATGATGTTGTGTGCATGTTGAATATATTGTATTGCGTGTATATTTCATATATAGCATTGGGTATATATGGTGTTATGTACATGTTAGATATGTGTTGTTCTGTACATATCTTATTATGTGCATGTTGGATATGTGGTGTTGTGTGCATATGGTGTTGTGCACATGTTTGATATGCAGTGTTGTGTAAATATGATTCTATGTACATGTTGTATATGTAGTGCTATGTACATATGATGTTGTGTGCATGTTGTACATGTGGTACTATGTACATATGGTGTTGTTTGCATGATTTTACATGTGGTGTTTTGTACATGTTGTACATGTGGTGCTATGTGTAGGTGGTATTGTGTACATGTCATGCATGGTATGTTGTGTACATGCGGTCTTGTCTACATGTCATGCATGTGGTGTTGTGTACACATTGTATAGGTGGTGTGGTGTACATGTGGCGTTCTGTACACATTGTGCAGGTGGTGTCGTGTACATGTGATATGGTGCACACGTTGTGCAGGTGGTGCTATGTACATGTGGTACGGTGTACATGTTGGACATATGGTATTGGTGTACATGTGGTATTGTATGCATGTCATACATGTTGTGTTATGGGCATGCAGTACTATGTATGTGCATTGTGTAGTCATGGTATCATGACATGTGTATTCATTGTGTTGTAATCTGTGTATGTATATGTATTGTGATGTACACTTGATGTAGGTGTATGTGTTTTGTTGTACATCGGGTGTAGGTGCATGTCTTGTGTTCTGTGTCGGGTGTGGGTATATGTATTATGTGGTGTTGTACACCGTGTGTGGATGTCCTAGTTGTGATGTAAATTATGTGTATGTGTATGTGATTGAAGAGAAGCAAGGGAACTGGGTGTTTGTTGGGTGTTGCAACAGATCTCATGTGTGTATAAAAGAAAAAAGGCAGAAGTAAGGATCGATGAAGGATAAATATCGGTATTTTGTTTCAGTTTTAGTTATGCATGTGATATATGACTATGGTTTATGATGATTACATGTGATATGTGATTCTGGTTTATGATAGTTACATGTTGTTTATGATTTTGATTATGATGGTTGCATTTTGAGCTAACCGAATGTGATATGTTTATACATGATGATTTGATCAAACAGTTAGTTTGACTTGTTGTGACAAGAAGTGAATAGAAATGCAAGTGTACCTTATTAATGGGCCACCGATGAGGTATGATTTGAATTTATTTCAATTTATTTTTAGTATAATGGAAATTATGTGCTTGGTACACGAAACCATGCAATGACCAGTTTGGTATGGTTAAAACTGACTACAAGAATTTTCACTGTCAATGAAAGGAATTGGAACAATTAGCAGTATGTTGGTAAAGCGCTTCAAGATTAGGGCCATTGTGGGACACTGGTACTCAATAGTGTCCATTGATTACCATGATCGTGCTATGAGAAGTATGATGGTTTTGAGGTAGAGATATGCCTTGGTTTTTTGACCTTCTGATGCTAGGAAACCTTTCCGAGGGAGAGGTCGCCCAAGGGACTGTGTAGTAGAGATGCTTGTGGAACTTGGAAGGTGTGTGACTGAACTGAAAGGGGTGATCGGATTGCCTAAGGGATTTTTTGGCAGGGAAGGGAAGGTCAGGGATGGATTTGTTTTGGTCATTAGAATTTCTAGATGGAATTAGATGCATAATTGGAGTGTGCCCTGGAACAATGAGCCGGTAACCATTTACTGAGAGCACAACAATGCGAGATCATAGCGCTGGAAATTGGATGCAGTTTTGAATTTGGCAGTGATTCTAGACTTCTTGGTAAGGAGTTGAATCCTGATACTACTTTTGAGGATGGAGGTTTGAACCTTTGGATTACCTTGTTGATTGATGCGGGCATCATATCCTTTTATTTTCTAGTTGAGAAAAATGTGCATATGTGTATATGTGTATATTATTGTAAATATTGTATCGAGTTGTATTTATAAAGCTCCATAGACAGTTTGATTATTTTTTGGTTGAAGAAAATTTTCATAAGTATATGTGGTTGTTATTGTAAATACCGTAATGAGTTGTGTTATAAAGCTCTAGTACATGGTATGTTTGACATCTTTTTAGCAATAGTCATTGTAAATAATGCAACGAGCTAAGTTGTAAAGCTCCATAAGCAGTATGTTTTGTTTTTTCAATAGTTTTGTTGGTTGTAGGTGTCATTGAACACTGAGGAAATTTTTGTCCCAAGGGGGAGGGTTCTGTAACAGCCCTAGTTAAAAATTCATGTAAAAAAAAAAGATCAAGGTCATGGGACATGTATTCCAAACTGAATTTTGGGAAAAACATCATAGTGGGTGTTCATTTCGGTTATTATGGTTAAATGAAATTGGAAAAGGAAATGGAAAAGGCTTTGAAAAGGAAATTAGCATTAATTGGCATTTTATTTATGAAAATATTGGAAATTAGGAGAAAAGGAAGGGTGAAGGTCACAGATTTACATGAGGAGGAAAATGAAGGAAAGATAATGGAAAATGAAGAAAATAGAGGCCTCATTAATAAAAAGGATTCTAAGGATCAGTTGGTAATGTTTTTTAGTTTATCTTTTTGTCATTTCATTTTTTGAACTCTCTCTCTATTCTCTCTCTCACACACTCTTGGACACTTAGAGTTTTCTTGGAGCACTTTAGCATTGGATGAAGAATGTAAAGAGGAAGAAAAGATCAAGTAAGGAAGATTAGGATCAAGCAACTACAATAGGTTTACTTGAAGGTATTGATTTTCATGTGTGATTTCATTGCTATATTTTGCATGCATGGTTATGCATGTGTGTTCTTGGTTCTTTTGTTGTCATTGGCATGGGTTTTCCAGGTGTCACAGTGTTCTTCAGCCTTGCCTTTCCATTTCTGGATAGCCATGGTGTGATGGGGTTCTCATGTTTTGGTTGCGCTGGATTGTCAAATGGATTCGAAACTGATTGAGGTGGATCTTTGAACGAATGAACACATGGCCTAGTGATCCCTGAACCAAACTGTGCATTGTGATAAAGCCATTTTCCTAGTAACCCCTAAACCATATTATGGGTTATGGTAAAACTAGCTATTGTGGGCCTTAGTGGGCCTAGGAATCCTCAAATGTTCAATGGTGGAATATATGGTAAATCATAGATTCGTGTGCCCTCGGTCATGCCTAGTGATCTGGTGGGGATTATGGTAAATCCTAGAGGGTGGAGTATCAATCAGGACTATGAATATGTGACCAGTGAATGGTGGGATATACGATAAAGCCTTGAGATTGGAGTCCCAATTATGGCCTAGTGATCCTTAGATCATAATGTGGATTGAGGCAAAGCCTAGAGACTAGGAGACAGTAAAATTCCTCACGATGTAGGTAGAGAAATCTGGTTGCATACATGGTTGTTTAGGGCCTAGTGATCTGGTGAGGATTGCGGTAAAGCCTGGTTATATTGATGAGGGTGAGGTGGTTTTGGCCTCAGGAATCCCTGGTTTATTTTTTTTATGAGTCCCACATTCATGTTTTAGAATATGCTATGGGGGTGACTGGCTAAAAGAAATATTTGGTTCAGCCAATCTATGGTTGGGTGGTACGTGGAAATCCCAAACCTGGTTGGCTTTTCATTCATTAAAAAGAGTTCATTTTCCTTTCTATTTTATGTGAAAATGTATTAGTTCATATGTGGCATTCAAGGTTGTTGTATCCTTGTTATTTCTATTGTTTATATGGTGGTTATGAGTATGTTTTATGACAGTAATGATGTATGTCTCTCATGATGTTTTGATTTATAAATGAATGAACAATAAATATATGACCTAATAGATGAAAATTCAGTTAATGTGATAAGGCCTCAATGCTTCTTAGTGATTCTCAAATAAGTATGATACGTTTATGCTCAAATCTATTATTTTAACTTGTAGAATGCATATTTGTGACATGTTTGATGAAATTCCTGTCAAGGCTAGTAGGGCTCCAGTCAAGTCCTTAATCAAGTTTGTTATCAAAATCATTGTCTTCATGTCTTTTATGAGTTCTTGATGTTTCATGGATTTTCTGGGCAGTGACTAGGTCCTATCCCTAGAAGTTAGCCTTAAATCTTGTAGTTTTTGGCACAACACTGGTAGAAAAAGGCTACATTCGCACTCAAGTTGGCTCATGGGAATGACTAGGACCCTCAGTCACTTGGAGACATTAGAAAGGGAGTGAATAGGGCTCTGAGTCAGTAAAATGTTAAGTTACCTTATGGTTTGGTCATCTGGAAGGGTTGGTTGGCTCCTGAAGGTTTTGTATCATGAGTAGAAGGTCATTTTGGTTGTGTTTTGTTAGTTCCACTTCCTTAACTGTACTTGGGGAGTTTAATCACATCATAGTATCTTCTTTGCACATGTTTATCCCAGTGGACTGGTTATCTTGGGTAAATGTGGGAGGATGGCATTACACTAACCCCATAAATGATCTGAACTCATCCACATTCCTAAGATTTTCCCACTCGATGATAGCCCTTATCTCTTCCAGATCCACTTTTATGCCTTCCTTGGAAATAACATGTCCCAAGTAATGTACCTTTGCCTAAAAGAAGTTGCATTTAATAAGCTTTGCATACAAATGATGCTCTCTTAGTAATATCAATGCTTCTTCTAAGTGTTTGGCATGTTCTTCCTCATTCTTAGAATATATCAATATATCATCAATGAATACAATAACAAACATGTCCAAATAAATATGCAACACACTATTCATCAAGCACATAAAAGTAGCTCGATTATTAGTCAAACCAAAAAGAACCACATCAAACTCATAATTCCCATACTTGGTCCAGAAAGAAGTCTTGTAGATGTCCTCTTCCTTGATGCGTACCTAAGGGTATCCTGATCTCAATACAATCTTAGAGAACATCGTTGTTCCCTTCAACTGGTTAAACAAGTCATCGACCCTTGGAAATGGATACCTATTCCTGATTATTACCTTGTTCAACTGCTTGTAATCAATGCAAAATATAAGATTATCATCCTTCTTCTTCACGAACAACACTGGTTCACCCCAAGGCAATACACTTGGCCTAATTTATTCCTTATCAAGAATTTACTTCAACTACAACTTCAGTTCTACTAACTCTAGTGTCCTCATCTATACAATGCCTTTAATGTTGGTGTTGTTCCTAGTACCAACTCAATATAAAAGTATACTTCCTTGTGAGGAGGAAACTCTGAAATATATTCTAGGAATACATCCTAAAACTTATGAAAGGCAGGGTACCTCTCGAAGAGTTTTCATCCTCAACATCCTTACCCTTGTCACTGGAAGTATGCACTTCAAAAAATACACACCTTATTCTGCAACTACACTTTTCTTGCATAGTTGTAACCCTCCTCACTAATGTAGGCTTATTATTTCCCTACAAGGTTCTCTTTTCCCCATTATCATACAGGAACTCAATAGCCTCGTTATAACAATCTAATTTGGTTTTGTGGATGTACATCCAATCCATATGCAAAAGCATACTATATGATCCAAATGGAAGAACATTTAGGTGTGCTGATGTAGGAATACCATTCAAATCAAATGCATAAGCTCTTACCCAATGATGAACTCTCTTATTAGTACCTCTATCCAACTGCACCAACCAAGACCCTGCATGTAATTATTTTCTCAAACCACACATATCTACCAAGTCAAGATTAACATAACTATAATTAGATCCAGGATCAATCAAAATAGAAACAACTCGACCAAGAATCTTACCTTCCATCTCAATCATGGATGTCTGATGATCTGCCTGCCTGTACTTCACGACTGCATATATCCTAGGAATGTTATGGCCTGCATCCCCAACTTTCTACGCCCCTTGAACATTATGGATCTAAGGCCTAACACCCCGGTACAATAGGAAATCCTTCTTGCGATGATCTTTGCCACATATCCAGCACTATAATGACCCCTTACCATCACCTCTATTATGCTGCTCTCCAGGCTGCGAACCATGTCCCTTATTAACTGCATTGAAATTCTTATAAGGAGAAACGTTTTCTTTCTCACCTGCATCTTGAGGTATTCCCTACTTCAGTGGCCATTTCCCTTTAACTTTTTCATTCCCCTTTAATTCACGCTTAGGATCAGTTTTACGCTTTGACTACTCATAACAATGCTTAAGTTTTCAGATGGCTTCTTCCAATAATCTAGGCTCATCAAACTCAATATGGTCTCTATATTTTGCTGGAAACCCACTAATGAACCTTTGAATCTTTTCTTTGTCATATTTGAGGTAAGTAACATACCTCAACAACTCTAGGAACCTGCTAGTGTACTCATCATCTATCATAGAACCCATATGTAGCTCATAAAACTCCTTGGCTCTGTCATCATAATATATATTATATAGGTACTTCTTATTGAATATTTTATCAAGCTCATCCCAAACAAAATATTCTTCTCAAATTCCCTTGAAATTCTTCACATCTTCCCACCAAATATTTACTTTCCCTTTAATACTAAAGGTAGCTATTTTTTCTTTCATGTTCTCTGAATAGTTATGCAATACGAATAATTTCTTCATCCCAAAAAACCATGTCTATGCATCTTCTAACTTCTTCATCTCTCCATCAGATGTATGAGGATTGACTTTATTGAACTCCTTGGGCAAGTTCTCACTCCTCCTGTAAGGATGATGGCGGTGATGATTATGATTATGTCTCCTAGATGAGGAACTAGAGTGATACCGATACATATCTGTCCTCCTTTTAGGTGTATCCAATGATCCGCCGCCTCTGATTGTGTCCCCTCTATCCAACATGTATCTTAATTGAGACCTGCTACCATAGGCTCCATTAGTCTTCTCTTAATGTTCTTTACTAATCCTCAACTTTCCATGTCTCTCCAAGTCTGAAAAACTCTAAAGGATCACTGCATTGACCATTGCATGCTTTTCCTGAGCCCTTGCAAGTCTTTCCTGGGCCTCTACCAATCTATCATTGTCTACCTTACAACTTTTGATCTTTTCCCTCAAACTCCTCGATGTATTTTCTATACTGAGAGAATATTCACCTCCTTGCTACCCAAATAATCTATAGGCAGAGTCACGTGAATTATAACCTATAATTTTTCTCATCATCTTTGATTCTCTTCTTCATGCAAGTATACCATGTCATATAAACCAAAATATAACATAATCAACATACCTCAGTGACATTCAGGGGAGGCTTATTTCAAAATCAATCCAAATTAGTGTGATACATATATAATCATAATCATATCAATATGCCAACATCATTCATTACCATACCAACGACATACCAAGACCTCATGTGTGACAATCATAACCATGAAAATTCATGCCTAACCACATGCATCTAACCGCTTGGCCGAATGGGCTAACCATGCCACCCAAAGGGAGCGCAACCCGCTCTCATACCACTCTATAATTCCTCCTCCCATATGTACCCACTTTAACTGGCTTGTAGGTGGTAAACATGATCTAAGGACTACTATGATATGGCTCAATATCCTAGATAACATTAAGGAAATGGAGTCAAAAAAACAAGACCTTACTGACTTCCCTCAGGTGCTACAGGACCCCCAAGAGCTAAACCACACTTCCAGGTGCCCAAACCCTAAGTTAACTTTATTTTTCACTGATTTGAACTCCCAATATCATACAAAAGACTACATCCATGTGATTTAAATTCTTCATTCACATGCATAACCATTGCAAGGGTGTGACTGCAGTATTTTTTAGCTAGTTAGGTGCCAACAACCACAAGATTTAAGCCACTTTTTTAGGGATAGACTCCAAGTTACTGCCTAGAACTTTATAAAACCTTCTAGAATGATAAATAACACAAGAACAAATCCTCTAAAATAAAACTCAATCAAGGACTTGACCTAAAAAGGCCTAACCATGACAGTCATTCCGTTGAACACATGGTAAACATAAAATCTATAGGTCATGAATGCATATCTGAACATAGAGATCTGAAACTTATTTGAGAAAAATTAAGAAGGTCTAATGCTCTCTCACAATAGTTGCAATAACATCTATTAGGTCATTCATTAATTAACCATTTAGTTACAAGTAAAAACATGATAAGAGCCACAACTTGAATCTATCATAAAATCATGCTTATAACCAATATATAACCAGATAAATGAAAATGATAGAATAGCCATTAAAGCCACATAATAACAAGTTTAATTACTCATGAGTCACAAGGGAAAAGAGCTCTTATCGATCATATGAAAAATCCAACCAAGTTAGGGACTTCCATGTACCAATCGACCATACATTAAGCTGAACCATATCTCTCTTTAAGCCAGTCAACCTCCTGCCATTTTCCAAGCATGAATGTGGGATCTCATGGGATAAACCAATGCATAAAAAACCAAGGTAATTTGGAGGTTAAACCACCTCCACCACCACACTACCAATCTCACTGAAACTGGTCCCGAGATCACAAAACCAAACTGAGCTTGGATGCCTCAGAATTCCTTCACCATACCTTGAGGAATTTTCTTGTCTCCACTCGCCTATTGAGGGCTTCCCAGGGAATACCATCTCCACCCCCAACCCTTGGTATTTTCTTGACACCATCTCACCCAAATCCAAAACCTTCAAACAGTCCAACACTCAACCAGGAATGAATCCCATCACACCATGGTTATCCATAAATGGCAAGGCAAGTTGAAAACACTGTCAAACCAAGAAAAACCCATGCCAATGAAAAAAAATGAACTAAATACACACATGCATCTACCATGCATGCCAAAAACATCTAGGAAATCATACATGCTACCTATTTCTTGGAAGTATTCACGTTGAAGTCTCTTAATCCCTTTGCTTTCCTTGTCCTTCCTTTGCTTTCCTTTGCTTTCCTTTTCTTGCTTGCTTGATTTCTCGTCTTGGTGCTCTTCTCCTCTATGAAACCAATTCCAAAACTAAACTGAAAAAAGGCTAAACCGGTAAAACTTCTGAACCGCTCCTCAGAAGCCTCTTTATTATGGATGCCTCTAATTTCTTCATTTTTCCTCTATTTTCCTTCAATTCCCTCCTCACATGCAACCTGTGACCTTTCACTTTCCTTTTCTCCTAACTTTCTTTATTTTCATAAATCAAATGCCAAAAATATATTTTTTCCTTTTCAATGCCTTTATCATTGCCTTTGCCAATTTCCCCTTAGCCATAATAAACAACAAGTGATTCCCACTAGGATGTTTTTCCCGACATTCAGCTTGGAATATGTGCCCCATGTCCTTGGTCTTATTTTTCCTTTATTAACTTTATTACATGGTCTTTTAACCTGGGTATGTTATATTTTAATTCTTCAAAACTTTATAGTTTTAATCGAGACGTATGGTTTTTCTACATTCATGGATGAGGTTGTACCAACACCTTGGTTCAGACTGAAATAAGATACAATACCAACCTAGACGTCTTGTAAAATGTAACTAGGTCAGTCTTCATGTTGACTATGTAATTATGAAAAGAAGGAGACAAAGATAATAAAATGTATTTTGTTGTACTTGCTTCATGGATTTCATGAGCAAGATTTTATTATGTAGATAGACTTCTTCTTGATTTCTATTAGGTTCTTGTCTTCTAGGATTAAGTGTCAAAATCATGAAGGATCCACTTCAGATGGATATGCTCCAAGACCTTGTAAAGAAGCTCTCAACAGCCCTCCAGAAGTGTTGGCAGACAAGCTCAAAATATAGTGGAAACATCCTACAACAATATGGGAATATATGTGAAGTAATACCTCATAAAAATGTTGGAGAAAATAAACTACAAGTCGGCCTAATTTGATAGCTACCTAGTCGGCCTAAATACCAATAAAATGGTCGGCCTAATAGCAAGACAAGTCATCTATATATATGACTGTCGTGCGGCTCATTTGGAGAACAAGAAATTTGTGGATCAGTCTGAGCCTTTTCAGAGTTTAAGTACGGATTTAAAGGACATAATTTGGTGTGGATTCAAGAGTATAAATTATGGAAGGAACAATGTAGATCTAAAGTAAAAAGTGAAGTCTGAAGGTCTGAAGGTCTGAAGGTAAAAGAAAATTCTGAAGGTTCGAAAGTCTGAAGGTCAATCCGAAGTATAAATTTGAATTTTTATAGGTAACCTCGAAGTGCTGAAGGTAAATTCGAAGTGTTGAAAGTAAATACTAAATGCTGAAGGCAAGTGAAGTGTTGAAGTGCAGATCTGAAGTGTAATGTAAGGAACGTAAATCTGTGATTTACCTTCCTACTATAAAATTATTACTTCTTTGTAAATATTTGTGTCATATGCATTTTGATAATTGACTTGATGAAAGATTAACTAAGAGAATACATAATCTACACAAGCTAGCTCACAAGTAATTATCAAGAAGAGAATTTGTATTAACTGTAATCCCTCCAAATTCTCAACATGGTATCAGAGCTATGGTAAAAGAAGATCACCTTATTGTCAAGAAAATTTTGATAAAAGTTACTATCTGAGATCAAATTCAGAGAAAAGAAGTTTGGTTCTATTACAAAGAAGAAGTTGGGTGATTTTGCAAAGATACAAGCTCGGTGGTATTGATACAAGGTCGGTGCAATTGCAAAGATACATGTTCGATGCAAATTCAATGATACAAGTTCAGTGCAACTTCATAAAACAAGTTCGGTGCAATTGCAGAATAGAAAAGAGTTCAATATATCTCAGAGATCAAGTTTGATATCTCAGAAATCAAGTTAGATATATTAGAGAGGGAGTTCATAATACTATCTCAGATAGAAGTATTATATAACTACAAACTGAGATATTCAAGTTGTCAAAAAATAGTAGTGTAAAACCTTTTCTATATTTCCATAAAAGTAATAAAGGATAAAGTCATATCTATACTGCCACCTCATCACTAAAGGAACAAAGATACGTATATATTGACACCGCAATCTTGGAGAACTCATAGTGCTATCTTAAAAGAATGATTTTAGCACCAAAAATGAGACCTCGGTTTCATGACAGAAATATAAAAAAGACATAAACAACCAAAAGAAGGCTTTATCATCATTACAACAAAGATCTAATCCTTACCCTTGAAGCACATAATCCAAAGAGAAAGCGCTAACACGTCTTTTAATAACCACCATCGAAGAAATCAAGCTAAAGACTTTATCTTCACTTATCAAGTAAGTATCTTTCATTCTATAATCAAATTTGGTTAAATGAATTTGTTTTTGCAGGGAGATCTATAAGTTGGTTGGGCTACCAAGATCCTTGCATGAAACAAGGAGGATAGTCATGGTCCTCATAGATAACTAAAGTCATAGATAAGGGTCTCCTTTGAATTCATGGAAAGGAACTCTTAAGGATCTCTCACATGAACAGTATTGGAGACACAAAAGAAGTTGGAAGAAGAATTATGAACAGTACAAGAAATTTCATTTCACCAGAAAGGATGGAAGGAGTGGATGGAAAGAGGGAGTAAGGGATCATTAAGAATAGTCCCTCTCATAATAAGTCTCTTTATGGCTCCTAGATCCTGCTTAAGATTTGATGCAATGTGATATCATGGAAGTATAAGAAACAAGAACTCATATGATCATGAGGGTAACAAAATCATGGGATAAGTAATTTACCTCACTCATCAACCTAGGGTTTCTATGGAAGAAGACAAGTTGAAGGCAATAGTTTTGCAGAACTCAAAAATTTGAAGAAAAAGGAAGAACCTGATTCAAAGAAAATATAAGAAAGAAGAAGCAAAGGATCTACACTACGATTAAGATCATATTCTTCTTTAAGTGATTTCTATTGGTTATATGATAGGAAGCAGTGTAGCATCCTAATGAAAGCATGGTAGGAGCTCTTGGTGAATCAGCTCCGGGAAAAACCTCTCTGATAACATTACTAATGAAAGGCAGTCATCAAGAGTAAGGGTCATCATGGAAATAGATCTATGGGATATTGATGGAGCATGCCAAGAGAATGAAGCTCTTCATTCTTGAGAAATTGCTACAAGATGACTCAAGGGAAAAAGGGTATGAGGTATGTATATATTTATATGCTAAAATTGGATGTGGTGAAGTCATGTCATATGGTTGCAGGTAATGAACTTCTGTATTTAGAAGCATGATCTATGGAGGAGTATCTCTCAGTGCACGGACAGATGAAATCAACATAATATTTCCTCATGAAATACGAGGTGCTTGTATATGAACAAGAAAACAGAAAGGTTGTAAGTTCCTGGAAATAAAGAATGTGCAGAGAGGAAGAGATCTTGAAATGCAACCATGTCAAGAGGCAGTTATCGTCTGAAGGCCAATACAATGTGACTAGGAGATCTCCTGGGAAGACATGTAGACTCTGACGAAAGTCTAGTAAAGAAGAAGACCCTTGGAAAAGCATATCATCTGAAGATGTGTCAATCTGTATAAAGGATGTCTGTAATGTTCCCAATTGGGAAAATAATAAATATTTGACAAAAAAATGGTTATTATGCATCAAATAATGTCATAAAATATGTTCGATGACAAATCCTTCATTCGATACAAAAACAGCAACCTTATACAGCGTTTTATGGGCAAAAAGGTGGGGAAAAGTGATGATTTTGGCCATAAAATGTGTATATTCAGCTATCTGCGTGAAAATAAGGGTGGGAAGTGGTCAGATTTGATATATTAGTCAAGAGGGACCTATTCTCCGAATTTCAGCTTAAACAAATGATTCTAGCTTAGTTAAACAGCTCCTCCTTCCCAAACTAGGCTTTAAAACCCTGATTTCCCAAGACTTGGAGTATGCAGAATTTTATGAAGCATAGAGAGCATATTTTCTTAAAGGGTTTCTGCAAAAAATTATGATATAATTCTGATATAGAGTTTACATGAGTCATACAACAAATAAATGGAGATTTAAGCACTTATACACAAGGAGAAAGATACCCAGCAAGGGTTTCCGGCAAAATACATGAATAACAAAAGAACTGCAGAAATAACGCAGTTACTGCATCTCTGTATTAAACATGGCTGTACATGAAATGAAATATCAGAATAATACAAATAAATGGCCCTAGGCCTCTTATTAAAACTCCTGGAGGGAAATGAACACTTCCTCCTCAAGGATTTGCGTTAAATCAAAGGGTGCAGTTGTGTTGCTGCTGCTGCTACACCAAGGACACAGTTTTCTGAAGATGATTGTGTTGTAGCTGAATGTAGATGAATGGCCTCAAGAAAAATATAGAAATGAAGCTCTAATCCTTCCCTCTTGATCCCTTATGCAAGATGATCTAAAGAGAGGATGGGATTCCTGCACGGAATTTTGCACTAAGCAAAGGCAAAGAACTCCGCTAAACAACGAAGCATGCAAATGGTCTCGTTGACGGAAAATGCAATAGGCCAACAGTAGGGGATCTCCTCGGTAGAAAGTCCTAATTAGACCTTGAACCGTTTGGAATAGGGATCCCGTCCGGGGTGTGGGTCCGGCTACCGCTTAAGTCACTTTCACCTTTGGTCTCAATAGAACTTGATTGAACCTGCGGACACACGCGTATTCACATGATACAGAATACATGATTGATGCATTAAACACGTATATAGCACTATGTGTAGCAAGACAATAAACAAAGCATATACGCCGAAGGAGGTGTCGTTAGCAACACATCTTTGGGGTTATGCTTGTGAGGTATTCTGACCACAAAATAAATAGTTCTTTATGGCGAGATGCCCCTTTACTTCCTGAAAGATAAAACGAAATGCTAATAAACAAGGTCATTAACATTCATAAAAAGAGCAATGAAAAATTGATCCTTAACACAAGCACAGATAGCCATGATGCATAAATGATGCCATTAAAAGTGCAGCTTCATTAATCAAAAGATATTTGAAACTATATAAGAAATACACATAGTTTTCGCACAGCAAAACACATCATATCCATAGGGAGTTTTAACAGGTATCTGTATTCATATGCACAAGAGTGTTATCTTTCAATACAATGTTGTATATCTCTTGAGTCTCCAAAAGCAAAAGTCCTGTACATTTTCCCCG
Organism: Pinus albicaulis; assembly: GCA_034641835.2. Lineage (NCBI taxonomy): Eukaryota > Viridiplantae > Streptophyta > Pinopsida > Pinales > Pinaceae > Pinus > Pinus albicaulis. Next base: position 168,873,464 of record CM076573.1, read on the forward strand.
GAGGGGGTTTTATAGATCAAAATTGCTCTTTGGGCTCCCTGACTCTTCGCATGCCCGTCGGTTGAGTTGCCCTGTGACCTGGGAGAAAATTGCGACCTGCGACCTGGATAGTGAGTGAAACTTGCGACCTATTGGGCAGTACGACCTGCGACCTACTGCCACTAAGTTATGAAGATGGGCGCGCAATAGAGAGGTCAGGAGCATCAATCTGCTTTCCTTTGAGGAAGTCCTGCCAGGTCTGGTATTCTGCTACTATGGGAGAGACTAGAGGGACCTCCTCTTTCAACCGATGCATGCACTCCAGAGCATTTAGGACTAGAGTTTCCTTCTTTTGTGAGATCTGGTTTGAAAGGGAGGCGAGCTTGGTGTAAATCCATACTGGTGTGACTAGAAATTGACCCAGGTTTTATTGTGATGCTGCGAGCTCGGGGGCAGTAGCAGCTTGCTTGATGGGCTACAGAAATGACTGGATTTCTTGATCTACTTGCTCCCAGGTTTTCTTTTCGTCCAATGCCCCTAGCGAAGGAATGTGGTGAAGAGTGTGCATCGAGTCGATGCCACTGATCAGGTGGTCGTATGAAGACATTACTTTGTCCAAATCCTTAGATAGCTTGTCCTTGGACTGCATCTTCATACGAATTTGGACTTTGGCATCCTGTGTATGAATCCAATCCTTCTTAGGCAAATGCTCAGGAGCCTGAGGGTATCGCACTGTCCAGTCCATCATCTTTTCTAAGGTAGCTAAGGCTTCCTTGAGCTGCTCGTGTTTCCGCTTAGTTTCTGCTCGTGCTCTTACCAATGGGGCGACTGTTTGTTTTATGGTGAACATTTCCCCATACACCTGCCTCATGGTCGTCTCTAATACATCGCACTCCTTTAAAATGGCAAGTGGAACTTCATTTACCGGGGGAGTCTTGTTTCGAAGTTGTTGGATCTCTTCTTTCAATGCTGACCTTTCCTGTTCTGCCTTCTTCTCCTGCTGCTCTGCTGCTTGTAGTCTATTTTGTAGGGAAACGATTTCTCTACTCATTCTGGTAGCATTTTCTTCCGTGGCCGCAACAAAATTCGTGCCTGCCGAGGCTATCATCACGGGATTAGTCCTGGTATCAAGGACTGTGTCTTTTCCAGTTGCAAATGTGGAAGCGGCGGCAAGACTTTGTGTCAGGGACCTTCTCTTCTCCTTCCGAATTTTGAAGGAGAACTGATCAAATGTGAGCCTGGTGAGGTCGAAGACCTCCTCCTCCTGCCCCTGGGGGGAATTAACATCGGAGAGCATGGTTCCTGCACCGCCTATAGGTACTTCGAGGGGAGACACCTCGATGTCTTCTATCATTTCATCCTCCTCTTCTTTTTTCTTCTTTTCCTCATTTTCCTTTCGTTGGCACTCAGCTTCTGCCTTCTCATGCTCTTCCTTCCACCTGTGCTCCGCTTCTGCAGCTACTTCTATTTCAGCTTTACTCTTCTGCTCGGCGACAGCAGCCTGATCTTCTTTCTTTTGGCGTTCAGCTTCTGCTTTGTCTAGCTCTTTCTTGAGTGCCTATTCTGCTGCGGCCTGCGCCTCTTTTTCTTCTTTTTCTTTCCTGGCCTCTTCGGCCTGCTTCTTCTTCTGTTCTGCCCTTAGGCTCTTCTTGCTCTTTTCCTCGTCCTCTTTTATTTTCTTTTCTCTCTCTTGCTAGGCTTTGGCCTCTACTTCTTTTTGTTGGAGAGAGGTAGCAGGGTCTGTGCTAGTCCGGGGCTTTTTTGCTAGAGAGGAAGAAGCACCTCCTAACTTACAGCTCCTGTCTTCTAGACTCTGATCATCCGGATCCTCTTGGCCAGAGTCCGCCCCTGGAGCAAGTTTTCTATCTGCATTGTACCAGTTTCTTCTTTCATCTTCTCCCGGGCATTCTACATGCTGGTAGTTCCATTTGAATTTAGCTTTCTTGAAGTGTTCGGGAACTATCCTCTCCGGGTCGTATGTTCGGTACTCTAAAGCCCCAAAGTGATAACTTTTCATCTCTTCTCCTTCCGCCCCTACTTCTCTGAAATCTTTAACTGTGTATGTGCCGATAGTGAGGGGTAGCGCGGGCCAGGGCTTCTTCTTACCTTTGGACAGGACACTGGAGAAACCCGAGGACATTTGGAAGCATACCTCTTTTATGAGCATCTTGTCTGTAACGAAGCGAGGCATAGCATGTGGTGCCCTGAACGAGCTGAAGACTCGGATGAAAGTATATTCGGTGAACGAAAACCAATGCGCCACTTGGCCTAGAGTATCCCTGGCTCACCAAGACATGCAAGGGGCGTCCTGGCCAAATAATTTCCTGAATAGGGCGGGGATGAACATTTGAGAAATTGGCTCTATATCTTGTTTATACCTGGATTCCCAGAACACTTTGGTTTGTAGATGAATTGCACGGGTCTGCGTGGAATCCCAGTTATGTGCCCATCCCTCAAAATGCAACCTCGCACAGACAGCATCCAACAAATAAGAGGCCATATAGAACTCAGAAGGCATTCCTTCATCTGGGGCCAATGCCAAGGACAAGTTTGTATGCTTTGAGGTCATCAATATACTAGCCCAGTTCAAACGGGTGCCATGCACCATTACATATTCCATGATAGTAGCCCATGTGCTATTGAAGGTGGTGGCGTCGGGGCGCCCGTACAATCTGCAAAGCATGGCGGCTACTAATTTATATACTTTTCTCAGGCTATCCACCGGATATTCTTGGTCTTTCTTGACTTTAAATTTCTCGGGCTCCGCCCACCACTGCCTAATAGTGTTGACTACAGGGACTGCATGGGCAAGAGCCCATTCTTCTGTGAAGTTTTCTTCTTGGTGAGGCAAAGAGTAGTAAACATGGGCATCCAAGCCTACGAGCATTGTCTCAGATCACGAACTTCTTGGGATCTGTTTTCTGTATGATCCAGTCTATCATTTCGGGGCATGGAAATATGGCCGGATGAGCACCTGCGAGATACAGCTTGGACCTTTTGACTTTTAAGTATACCTCCCGATCCGGGAGGTTTTTTGGAAATTCTGTTACGGCGAACTCATGGTACACTTAGTACCATCGCATGTTGTCCCCTTTTGAAAATGTGCAAAGGATATCTCTTTATATCGGGGGTGGGGACACTAGTATGTCCATCTCCACATCTTCCACTGCCACGTGCTTGTCTTTCTTCCGGGACACTGGGGTGCCATGTCGCTCGAATCTGAGAGAACAAGTATACACTCTACGTCTACTTCAAGTTCACCTGTCATATTCATGAAATAATCCCATGATAAGAGCGACATGATGATATAAGACCAATTACAGTTTATCAATGATTTTAGCTGGGACACAAGAAAAATTGAAAAATGGTCTATTGGGTCGCGGGGTCGCAGATTGTGAGAAAGTAGCCAAGATGCGACCTTGCGACCTTGTGACTAGGTCGCAGGGTTGCTGGGTCGCGAATCGTGAAAAGGTATTAAAAATGCGACCTTGCGACTGGGTCGCTAGGTCGCGGGGTCGCAAATTTCTAGAAACCGGGAGAATGCGACCTTGCGACCTTGCGACTGGGTCGCTGGGTCGCGGGGTCACAAAATTTCGAACAATCTGGAGAATGCGACCTTGCGACTTTGCGACTAGGTCGCGGGGTTGCAGGTTGCGCTAGGGCTTGCCCGGGGGTTTTGGGCGCGGGCGGCGTGGAGTGTTTTTTCCCTTTAATAGAAAAATGAAAAGCCAAAAGGGTCCAGACAGAGTCAAGGGATAGCTTTTGGAGTAGGGGAGTAGCCATGAAAGCCTGGGCAAGAAATGGTGATGATTTTGGGCAATGTGGGGAAAACAGGAATAAGAAAAACCCTAAGTAAGAAATACAGACAGGGGTTGAGGCAAATTGACAATTTAAAGGCTGAGGATGTCTGGGATTTAGAAAGAATAATCAAAAAGGAAACAATAGGAGGGAAATGGAAACTTACCCGGGAAAAACGCGCGCCATTCGACCTGTCAGAGCCGTTTCTTTCTATTCGCTGCATATGAAAAATGCGACCTAGCGACCTCCTTTATATAAAAAGGTCGCACATGCGAGCATTTAATGGGGTCGCAAGGTCGCAATTCGAGTGATCTAGGAGGTATGTGACCTTGCGACCTTGCGACCTGCGGGTCACGGGGTCGCGATTTTCCGAAAAAATGAGTTTTGCGACCTTGCGACCTTGCGACCTTGCGACTAGGTCGCAGGGTCACTAGGTCGCGAGGTCGCGGTTTAGCCTTCTAGACTCTTACTTAGTTTTCTTTAAGTTCAAGGGGCTCCGAATTTTTTTTTGAAATGTGGTTTTTTGGAGGGTGTTGTAGAGGCTACAACAAAAGGACAAGAGGAAAAATGAAGAAGCCCATGTCATAGATATGAGGGAAGAACCTGATATAAATAAATCTAAGAAATAAGAAGTGAGGGATCTCTATTATGATTGAGATCATATTTTTCTTTAAGTGATTTATGTTGGTTAGTATGATAGAAAGAAATGTATGTTAATATAATCATGATAGAAGCATGGTAGGAGCTCTTGGTGAAACAACTATGGGAAAAACTCAATACTGATGGAAGATAATCATCAAGATCGAGGGTCATCATGGAAACATGTGCTGACAGTTTCTAATGGAATTCTCTATGAATTCACTGGTTAGAAAAAAAGCATAAAATTTTCATCAAAGAATTCAATGCTACAAAATTTTGGGATTAGGATGTGATGACATATTGCTGAAGCAAGACAATGGAATGAAGGTCCTCATTCTAATGAAATTTCTAAAGGATGACTCAAAGGGAAAAGGTATGAGGTGTATATATATATTTATATACTGACACTAGATGCTATGTAGTCATGTCATATGGTTGCAGGCTATGAAATTTAGAAGTATGATCTCTCACGGTGCACAGACAAATGAAATCAACATAATATATCCTCACATGGAATATAAGGTGGTTGTATATGAACAAGGAATTGGTAATTGGAAGTTCTTGGAAATGAAGATGTGCAGAGAGGAAGAGATCATGAAGTATAACCATGTCAAGAGGCAGTTATCATCCGGAAGCAAAGAATATGTGACTAGAATATCTCCTCGAAGGATATATAAACTCTGATAAAAGTCTGATAAAGAAGAAGACCCTTGACAAGACATATCATTAGGAGACGTGTCAATCTGAATAGAGGATGCCGATGCCTACAGGAAGATGTCATCGTGAAATATAATCTCTAAGGTAACTTTTGATTTAAAATTTCATATGTATATGTTTATCTAGATTAATTTGTGCAGGTCTGCTAATCATGTGAAAGGATGTAAGATGATTCGATAGTAAAGTAACATGGCATAAAGGTGGACCAGATGAGAAAGTATGATGAATCACTTTCTGGTAGATGTCATGACTCATGAATGAAAGTGATGGATGATATGTGCCCTATGGAGCTAAGTTGAAGATTCCTCAATATGGAAATCCATGACATTAAGGGCATAAATTCTTCATGAGCAGCTGGGTGTCTCACCATTGCTGCTACAGGCCCCTGATTGAGAGGGAGTCTGGTGATAATTTTATTACATGGAAGAAACTAGATAATTCCTAAGAATGAGCTTAGGTACATTCCTTATATAGGAATGAGTACATTCCCTTATGGAATAGATCCTCCCTGGCTGAGAGGGAGGGGTAGACACATCATTCTGGTATTCACTTGGAAAGACAGAATGGAGGATTGGGTAATAATATGGCATTCGATACTCTTTGAGAATGTGATAGGGCATTCAGGATAAGATTAGTCGTGGACCGATATTCTATGAGGGCTAGCTACCCAAAATAAGAATAGTCCAAGAAGGTCATACTTTGTGAGCACTCGTGTGGAGTATGTACCTTGGATAGACAATGACTATGGTGTCTATAATTCATGTGTATCACGAGCATTGTAGCCCATTGTCTCGTTGATATATGGGGTTGTTAGTCAAGGCCTCTAGGAAAATTTTGGTTGATATGATGCTATACATATGCGATTACCAATCTGATTCTTCTTATGAGATTTTTCAGCTTGAAAGTGACCATGTACTTGTATGAATACCTCCCTAGTTAAGAGGGAGTGTTGAAAAGTGTAACTAGGATCGGTCTTCATATTGACTATGTAATTATGTATTAATATAAAAGAAGACATATAATAAAATATGTTCTTGGTATGCTTGCCTCATGGGTTTCATGAGCAAGGTTTTATTTTAGGTCAATAGACTTCTTCTTGATGTCTATTAGGATTTGTCTTCTAGTTGTAAATATAATTAAGATTCATGTATATGAAAAGTCTAGTCAACAAAATATGCATCAAGACCTTGTCATGAAACCATGAAGAAAATGGCTCCAGAAGGATGCTCAAAGCAATCCTCAAATAGCCTCATTAACGCTGGAAGACAAGCCTCTCTATTCGGTTGGGAAATACTATTGGAAAGTTGGCTCATGAACAGTCACAACCATTCATGGTCAGGTCATGTTATTATAGGGTCCAACAACTATAAATACCACAGAATATTGCACATAAAAGACAAGAAATAATTTGCACATCTCTAAGTTTTTCAGACTGCAATTACAAATTAGAACAATTTGGATACCTGTAAGTTTTTCAGGCTTTATCACAGGAAGAGAAGTTCGGATAAGTTTTGAAGTTAAAGGTGAATTAAAGGTACAGTTGGCACGTTGAAGAGGAGACAGAACATGGAAGGGAAGATGGTATAAGTTACCTCTGTTTTGGGTTAAATCTGCCATGTCATGTTCCAAGATTATAGTGCAAATAAGAGTGTGTTTCTGGGTGCATAAAAAGGAGGCAATACAATAAAGAATGATCATGAGATAACACAGTGATATGCTCTCTTTGTTGTGAAGTATACATCTATTTCGAATATCTGTAGTAAATTTAGCAAGGTTGAAAAAACAAGGCTGTAATCCAGTGTGGCCAAGTACGTAGAAGAAAGAGAAGCCAACAAGGACAATCACAGATCAAACAAGTGATTTCGGTCTTGAGATCAAGAGGATAGGAGGGCGAGGCTAGAGGAAAATGAGTTCACTAGGAACTGAGTTTTCATAGGGCCAGTACAAGGGAGTGTAGAAAGGAATATCAACATACGAAGCCTAATGGAGCAATTACAAGGTCTTGGAGGCATACAAGAGTCAAGGGTTTTTCATGTTCATGGTACTTGTCAACTGAAAGTCTATAAGAAGAATTCCTTACAGGTTTTCCTCTCCAAGAGGGAGAGGTTTTTGCATGGATCTAGGAACCTAATTTTCAGTATCGTGTATTTTGATAATTGACTTAATGAAAAGTATAAATAAACTAAAGAAGAGAAGACATAAGTAACTCAAGTAAGCTCACAAGTAATTATTAAGATGAGAATTTGAATTAATCACCGCCCTACCAAATTCTCAACAATATGCATTCCAGAGACCAATTATCCAATTTTGCCTGGCATGACCGAGGAGGCATTTGAGAGTGGTTCAAATGAAGAAATGGACCAATATCACCAAGATTAAACCGAGAATTGGTTACAGATCACAATCCAGTCAAAGTACCACTCTCATCTTCAAATACACTTTGTATCACATCTTTCAAAGCTGTTGATCTTTCATGCTCATGTATATTCTAAATTTTATATGTTAAATCTGGGCACGAATATATCTTTGTACCTAATCTGCACATGGATTAATTGGATGTTCTCTTTCACTTGAAGGAGGAAATATTTTATCCAATATAGTAGGAAAATTAGTATTGTAATAAATAAATAAATCAAAATAGTAAAGAGAAAATAAGTCCTTTTGTGAAAACCAGCTTGTCAGGTGCAACTGGGCAGATACTTTGCATGAAAAACAGGTAACTAGCGACCAAGATTCCCAATAAAGTTTGTAAATTTGTATGAGTTATTAAAATCATGTATTTATGTTTGTACTCGATTTGGTTGATGTGGGATTCCTTAAGGCCCACCTGCAAACAAGCCTTGTCCCGTCGGCATCAACACAATATCTGGGATTAAGTTTAGGGGTAGATAAGGTTCTTGGGAGCCTGCATGCCTTAATGGAAGGTATCCTTGTCATATACTAAGGAAATACATCAATGTTTCTTGGTGGATGAATTTGCAGTCCCTTCGACTCCGAAAAATCCTTCATGGATAGTAGAATGTACCTTGTGCCTTGATTCCCATTGACATTGTTAGCGCTCAAATCTACCTCAGGCTTAAATGAAGTAAAACTCAAGGCTACATCAAACCACGCTCAGCCTCGTAGCTAGCCCTACGAGGACAGGAGAGGGCTCTCTCCGTCAATCTCGATAAAATGAGTAATAGGATGCGAGATGACTTACGATAAGAACTGATTTTAGGCTAGTAAAGAGATAGGTATGTTTGTTTTTTTGGTTTTTGGGTTTTCGCTGGAGAAATGGGAAAACAAATTTTGGGTCCGGGGATAAGGTCAGACCTTTGCAGATTTCAAGTTGGGGCGAGGTAGGTGAATGTCTTAATGCTTTTGATTGGATATACGGACAGATCAGACCGACGAGGAGCTGAAGAGGGCAAAGAAGAACTTGGATCCTCTCCAAACAGTTGAAAACATATAGAACTAATTGAATTCAAAGGCAGAGCACGGTAAACAATGGATTCAACCTCATCTACTCATTCAATTTAGTTCAGAAGCATATGAAAGGAATGGCATACATTAAACATGAAGAACTTACAGTAAATAGAGAGAAAACACCATCAAGAAAAAAACACCACAAGGATCCCAACAAGTGCCGCAAAACCTCTGATCTTTCCTTAGCCAAAATATGAAAAAATATGTACAATGGTGCCAAAAGTCTCCCAAGAGTCCAACCTCTCCAACCTCTGAAAATGATTGAGAAATTACATCATATAGACTATCCTAACCCCTTCCCACACCTCTAGGGGTCGAATTCCTCCTTCAGGGGTCAGTTCCAACAAATTCTAATCATGGAACTACAATCTAGGCAGCTAACAACTTGCCTCTAAAAGAGTGGGAACTGATCCATTTACATGATTTTTACCTTTTTGAGAGTGAATATTCTAGAATAGATAAAAATAAGCCAAAGTTACATGCCAAACATAAATTTACATCATGAAAACCCAAAAATTTCATCCACAAGCAAAACTGGTCCAAACTAGCCGAAAATCTGAGCTGGCAGTTGAAAATTCAGCAAAAATTTAAGTGGGTCGCATCTGAGCCAAGTGGGTCGCATAACTTTCAGCCTGATTTTGAAGTACTTCCTGGCATCCAAATTGAGCTCATGATAGCTCGTTGGAAAGCCCTGGATGTTGACTATCCAACCCAAGTGGAATTTCCCAATTTGGAGCTCATTTGACCCTCCAAAACGTCTTTCTCCCAGAAGTACTTCCTGCTGGTGCAAAAGGTGGCAGCAAGGTGGTTTTCATGGTGTTTTTGAGCTCTTTGACCATCCAGAATCTGATGAAATGCTTCGGTAATGCCTGAGGATGCATAAATTTCCATGAAAAATCCAAAAATGTAAAAATTTCCTTCAGCAAGTGTCCCAAAAAAAAGTGAGCATATGAGTGCGAGACCCACTTAACTGAAAAACCTGTTTTTAAGACCAAAAATTTCAAAATGTCAAAAATTTCTCCGAATTTGCTCAAATTTGGAGTGAAGACCCTCCATCATGTATCTTGCCCAGCCAACGAAGCATCGGCCAAAATCCGGAGTGGATCAGGCCTTTTCCGCCGTTTTAGTGCTTCGCTCAACCTCCTCTTCAGAATCTTCATTCTCGCTTTGCAGACATGCATGCGAGCCCAATAATGTCCTTTCATGTGACGAAGCATGTCTTTGTTTCTATCATGATCCTGTGAATGTACCTACGCTGATGAAGAAGGCGAGACCCCTTCCACGCCATGTGGAGATAGTACTCGCGCTGCTGATGAAGTCAACGAGACCCCTTCCACCCCAGGTGGAGATAGTACTCGCCGTGATGCCGCAAACAAAGCTCTGTGGCCTCTCTGATATGTTACCACTACTGGCGCACTGCTATGCTCCATCTCAGTACATCAACCTCAACGGTTGAGTCACTGTCCTGCTCATATCCTTGCTCATAAACTGAATCCGTCTCTGACATGGCTTTGAACAAGATATTTGCAATATGGACGCTCATATAGGTGCAGTGAAGGCAAAGTCTTAATGTTTTTTCAAAACCCAATAAATGTCACCCATGCACCCCAGTGTCAAAGGAAAACCAAAATCATCATAGGGATGGCTTTGTTTTAATGGCATAAACACTATCTCTGTTTTCAGATTGCAAGTAGGTTTGACAAATGACTACCAAATGCAAATGTGTAGTCAAGTTTTAATAATGGCCAAAATCTGTCAAAGGATTGTGTTTTATGTAATGTAGAATAGGACCATAATTGCAAAGACCATATGAAAGACAAAATGAACATGACAATGGCAGTCGAATGATGATGACAGCAGTGATATAGTAATGGAGGCTAAATATAAGTCAACATGAAAACTGTGCAAAACATGAAAGGGTATAATGGCAATGATAAAATGATGACTGAAGGCATAAGGGTGACATATACAATGCACTAGGGTGTGAACCATTCAAAAGCTTCCCAATTCTTCATAAACTGCCCATTCAATTGAAAACCCTTAAGGAATCATTTGCATGGTGAAGGTAGGGTTTACACAAATTTCTCCAAGCATGATTAGTTTCTTCAACATCTATGACATCCCAACTACATTAAAAATCCATTGGGAAATGATAAAAACCTGTTTGTACGCCACCGGAGCTAATTTGAATCGAATCTGGGTGCCAAACGCAATTTTCTGAACTCTGTTAGCAAGTGGGTCGCATCTCCCTCAAGTGGGTCGCATCCACTTCAAGTGGGTCGCATGCCTCTTGCCACATAGTGCATTTTGAAGGAAGCTTTTGGAGGCCTTCCCGGTGTCCAAATCGGGCGTGTGATAGCTTGTTGGAAATCTCTTGGAGTCTACTTTCCAACACAAGTGGAATTATGCAATTTGGATTTCATTTACCCTGTAAAAATTCAAATCTCCCAACACTAGTCAAAATGAGCAGAATGAGGCTGCCTCAAGGCAGAGCGCTGTTGCAATCAACTTTTGAAGGTCTTCCTCAACTCCAAATTGAGCTCATGATAGATAATTGGAAATATATTTGTGTCTAGTTATCATTTGACTTATCAAGCAAGTCAGTTGGCCAAACATGCTAGGAGAAAACTTGATTTTCCCAAGGTCACTTCAGAGGTGCATTCAATTCTCCTGAGGCAACGGTATTTTTGACATTTATCTAAAACCATGATACCTGTTTAAAAAGTGAAGGAGGTTTTTCTTCCTTGGAATATTTTGGAAAAAAACCTCTCTCAGGTTTCAAAAATTCATCTTTGATTGCTTTGAAACATCTTTTGAGTGAAACCGATCCCGATGTGTGAAACAAGGGATTTTGTCGAAATAAAGCGAAACGAAGGGGGTAAGGGGCTTCTAAATTCTTGGGGAAATTTTGGGGAGTAGGGAGGGATGTTAGGAAGTAGGGGAAAGTGAAATCTCAGAGTTTGAGTGAGGGGAAGGGGTCCAAAAGGGCAAAACACAGGCCTAGCCTAGAAAATTGCCAAGTTGTGGCAAGAAACTAGGGTTTGTGGAAAAATGAGGAATTTGGGGGATCTCAGTGATGGGAAGTGTTTAATAAGGTGAATTAAGTATAGGGGAAGGTGTGTGAACATCAGGATACAAGTTTTTCCGATGATTTGACCATCCAAGAGAAATTACCTCCAAAACCCTAGGAGAGGGAAATGGGCCTTACCTAGGCACAACTGAAGCATGAACGAGGTGTAAAATGACTCTTTGGAACCTGACATGATGATGAAAACCCTTTGAATGATGGTACACTCAGCTGAATGGTGACATGGACTGACATTTGGACAACTTTGACAGGAGTAAAAGCAACCCCTAGACCTAATGCCTAATGACCAAATTTTGCTTGAAGACTCATTGAAATGACAAAATTTGACCTTGACACCTTAAAATCACTTTGTAAGAGCATGTTTGATCGCTGAAGGAAGGCTGCAAAGGCTGAATCTAACATTGGCTCCAATGGGGATGGTAGCTCCTTGGAGGTGCCAAGAACGACAGATCTTTGGGAGAGCAGACCAGTGCCTTCATCCATTGGGCGATGGAATCATTATTTTGAACGGATAACACAAAACCTTTGACACATTTATTGAATGAAAACTTGACTCAAACCGACTCAATGGAAAACTGAAATAACTTGAAAAAACTGACTCAACAGACCAAACACAAATGGCTCATGAATGACTTAAAACAAGAATTTACAAAGCTTTTGGAAAAAGGCAGCAATCCATCATGATTTGGAATCATGATGACAACCACCTACATACTAATGAAATATGTACAATCATGTATAATTGGCTTTCCAATGTAACCAGTCAAGCAGATGGCTTCTTGATTGATTCTCCCGATCAGATCTCCTGGTCAACAGCAAATACTGGTAAATGGGCATCCAAAAACATAGCTGACCATGATCTCATTCATCACTGAACACTGCAATACTCACCTTTACTGCTGACTGCAACAAATCTGCCATTGGATCCTGAAAAACATGAAGATTTACCTCCTGCTGAAGAAACAAGGTGTCTTTCTCTTCTAATTCTGATCTATCTTTATCATGTACTTCAGTAAAAGTATGCTCCTGGGCTTCAAAAAACTCTGAACGGGTAGATGAGCAGATCTCCTCTTGTAAAAACATTTCAAAACATGAGACATATGAAGAAGAAATAGAAAGGGAATCCTGAATGTTCTGATCTTCTACAGTATGAATGTACTGTAGGTCATCTTCATATGATATGACAGTCGGATTTTCATTATCAATCATAAGGAAAGAAAATCCAGATGATTCTTGAAGTTCAAACATGATATCTCTATCATCTACCATAAATTCATCCAAAGGAACTGTTTCACTTACTTGAATGAAGGTCTCATCTTGTTTTTCATAAACTGATTGGATTACCTCATCATGAAGGCTCTGTTCTGATGGCGTGAGAACATTTGGATCAAAAACTCTGTCTATGATCTCAACAACAAAACTCTCCTTTTCAGGATTCAGTACAAGGTATGCTTGGTCATTACAATCTGAATCTAGATCTGAAATAGCTGGCTGGTCATTATCACAATCTGAAACTGAAACTTGAATTCCCGGCATGCTGTCTTCTTCTGTGGGCAGATCTGAAATGACACTTTCTCTTTCATCACTTTCAGCCATATAGACATCTTCAACCTGCTGATCTATAAGGCTGCTTACAAGACTGTCATCCTTTTCAGAAAAGGAAGAAGTTTCACCATCACCTTCTGGACCATGTGCACACTGCAGATCTGAGCTAACTTGAGCTGGAACATGACCTTTCAATAGCCGATCTATCTCATCTTCAGACAGAGGAGATAATACCTTTTGTTTTCTTTTGCTCAAACAGTGATTGTCTTCATTGATTTCAAGTGAAGGAGTATACAAACTTTCCTCATACTGCTGATCCATTTCATATAATTCCTGTTCACTGTCAAGATGCAAAATTCCTTCATCTTCCACCACACTAAAATCTTGATCCTGCTGCAAATTTTCATGATCATCTTTATGCTGCTGAAATGGATTTTCATATAGGGCTTCCATGATCTCATCATCCATGAAATTATCGTCTTCATAATATTTCTCAAGGCTTTCAATAAAAGTAGAAGCATGTTTGCAACAATCATGAACTAAATTTAATGATGGATAAGATACTTGATATCTTTCAATGAACAGGGCATGAAAATCCTTTAAACAATAAATACAGGCCAGCGGAAAATTTTCATACCAAGATTGAGCTTCACCTTCCAGAGTGGCCAGGAATATCTTCATCAAGCAATCTTTAGGAAAATCCACCTTCAACTTGCGAATATGCATGTGAAATCTAACCAAATGTAAAGCAGCATCTTTCTTACCATCATCGTTAAACGTAGGCAGATTCCTTGACCAATCTACCTTGGGCATCTTATTCGGAAAACCTGGAATGTGATCTCCGCTCATGGGAGCATATCTTCTCGTGATTCGGTCCATCTTGAAAATCTCACAGCTGCTGATCTCCCTGTAGTGAAGTCACCATGAAACATTGATTGTCTGGATCTTTCAATGAATGAAGTCGCCAGGTGAATGATTTCAGCCTTGCGGTGTCTGATCGTTGTTCACCATCAACAATCAAATCTGAACTTGATACATGTACTGGGGCAAGACAATCTACAAGTCGAGTGTCACATTCACAAGCTAAACCGGAGATTGACTGAAGCAGATTTTATCTACTATGCACTCGCAGAGCAAGAGCAGTTCGAAGGCTACCTGGCGTGTCTTCAGGCTCCGTCTATAGCTAATGAAACAAATGACATCAACAAGCAAACCAATTCTTCCCCAGTATGGTTGCCACTATGTTAGCGCTCAAATCTACCTCAGGCTGAAATGAAGTAAACTCAAGGCTACATCAAACCACGCTCAGCCTCGTAGCTAGCCCTACGAGGACAGGAGAGGGCTCTCTCCGTCAATCTCGATAAAATGAGCAATAGGATGCGAGATGACTTACAATAAGAACTGATTTTAGGCTAGTAAAGAGATAGGTATATTTGATTTTTGATTTTTGGGTTTTCGCTGGAGAAATGGGAAAAACAAATTTTGGGTCCGGGGATAAGGTCAGACCTTTGCAGATTTCAAGTTGGGGCGAGGTAGGTGAATGTCTTAATGCTTTTGATTGGATATACGGATAGATCAGACCGACGAGGAGCTGAAGAGGGCAAATAAGAACTTGGATCCTCTCTAAATAGTTGAAAACATATAGAACTAATTGAATTCAAAGGCAGAGCACGGTAAACAATGGATTCAACCTCATCTACTCATTCAATTTAGTTCAGAAGCATATGAAAGGAATGTCATACATTAAACATGAAGAACTTACAGTAAACATAGAGAAAACACCATCAAGAACAAAACACCACAAGGATCCCAACAAGTGCCGCAAAACCTCTGATCTTTCCTTAGCCAAAATATGAAAAAATATGTACAATGTTGCCAAAAGTCTCCCAAGAGTCCAACCTCTCCAACCTCTGAAAATGATTGAGAAATTACATCATATAGATCATCCTAACCCCTTCCCACACCTCTAGGGGTCGAATTCCTCCTTCAGGGGTCAGTTTCAACAAATTCTAATCATGGAACTACAATCTAGGCAGCTAACAACTTGCCTCTAAAAGAGTGGGAACTGATCCATTTACATGATTTTCACTTTTTTAAGAGTGAATCTTCTAGAATAGGTAAAAATGAACCAAAGTTACATGCCAAACATAAATTTACATCATAATAACTCAAAAATTTCATCCCCAAGCAAAACTGGTCCAAACTGGCCGAAAATCTGAGCTGGCAGTTGAAAATTCAGCAAAAATTTAAGTGGGTCGCATTTGAGCCAAGTGGGTCGCATTACTTTCAGCCTGATTTTGAAGTACTTCCCAGCATCTAAATTGAGCTCATGATAGCTCGTTGGAAAGCCCTGGATGTTGACTATCCAACCCAAGTGGAATTTCCCAATTTGGAGCTCATTTGACCCTCCAAAACTTCTTTCTCCCAGAAGTACTTCCTGCTGGTGTAAAAGGTGGCAACAAGGTGGTTTTCATGGTGTTTTTGAGCTCTTTGACCATCCAGAATCTGATGAAATGCTTAGGTAATGTCTGAGGATGCATAACTTACCATGAAAAATCCAAAAATGTAAAAATTTCCTTCAGCAAGTGTCCCAAAAAAAAGTGAGCATATGAGTGCGAGACCCACTTAACTGAAAAACCTGTTTTTAAGACCAAAAATTTCAAAATGTCAAAAATTTCTCCGAATTTGCTCAAATTCGGAGTGAAGACCCTCCATCATGTATCTTGCCCAGCCAACGAAGCATCGGCCAAAATCCGAAGTGGATTAGGCCTTTTCCGCCATCTTAGTGCTTCGCGCAACCTCCTCTTCAAAATCTTCATTCTCGCTTTGCAGACATGCATGCGAGCCCAATAATGGCCTTTCATGTGACGAATCATGTCTTTGTCTCTATCATTATCCTGTGAATGTACCTGCGCTGATGAAGAAGGCAAGACCCCTTCCACGCCATGTGGAGATAGTACTCGTGCTGCTGATGAAGTCAACGAGACCCCTTCCACCCCATGTGGAGATAGTACTCGTCGTGATGCTGCAACAAAGCTCTGTGGCCTCTCTGATATGGTACCACTACTGGCGCACTGCTATGCTCCATCTCAGTACATCAACCTCAACGTTTGAGTCACTGTCCTGCTCATATCCTTGCTCATAAACTGAATCCGTCTCTGACATGGCTTTGAACAAGATATTTGCAATATGGATGCTCATATAGGTGCAGTGAAGGCAAAGTCTTAATGTTTGTTCAAAACCCAATAAATGTCACCCATGTACCCAAATAGCAAGGGAAAACCAAAATCTTGATAGGGATGGCTTTGTTTTAATGGCATAAACACTATCTCTGTGTTCAGATTGCAAGTAGGTTTGACAAATGGCTACCAAATGCGAATGTGTAGTCAAGTTTTAATAATGGCCAAAAATCTGTCAAAGGATTGTGTTTTATGTAATGTAGAATAGGACCATCTTTGCAAAGACCATATGAAGGACAAAATGAACATGACAGTGGTAGTCAAATGATGATGACAACAGTGATATAGTGATGGAGGTTAAATACAAGTCAGCATGAAAACTGTGCAAAACATGAGAGGGTATACTGGCAATGATAAAATGATGACTGAAGGCATAAGGGTGACATATACAATGCGCTAGGGTATGAACCATTCAACAGCTTCCAAATTCTTCATAAACTGCCCATAAAATTGAAAACCCTTGAGGAATCATTTGCATGGTGAAGGTAGGGTTTACACAAATTTCTCCAAGCATGATTAGTTTCTTCAACATCTATGACATCCCAACTACATTAAAAATGCATTGGGAAATGAGAAAAACCTGTTTGTACGCCGCCGGAGCTAATTTGAATCGAATCTGGGTGCCAAACCCAATTTTCTGAACTCTGTTAGCAAGTGGGTCGCAACCACTTCAAGTGGGTCGCATCCACTTCAAGTGGGTCGCATGCCTCTTGCGACATAGTGCATTTTGCAGGAAGCTTTTGGAGGCCTTCCCGGTGTCCAAATATGGCGTGTGATAGCTCGTTGGAAAGATCTTGGAGTCTAATTTACAAAAAAAGTGGAGTTATGCAATTTGGATTTCATTTACCCTATCAAAAATCAAATCTCCCAACACTACTCCCAGCAGGTGCATCAATTCTCTTGGGGCAACGGTATTTTTGACTTTTCTCTAAAACCATGACACCTGTGTAAAAATTGAAGGAGGTTTTTCTTCCTTGTCATGTTATGTACAAAAAAGTCTCTCAGTTTTCCAAAATTCATCTTTTATTGCTCTGAAACATCTTTTGAGTAACACTTATCCCGATGTGTGAAACAAGGGATTTTGTCGAAATGAAGCGAAATGAAGGGGATAAAGGGCTTCTAAATTCTTGGGGAAATTTTGGGAAGTAGGGAGGGATGTTAAGAAGCAGGGAAAAGTGGAATCACAGCGATTGAGTGAGGGGAAGGGGTCCAAAAGGGGAAAACACAGGCCTAGCCTAGAAAATTGCCAAGTTGTGGCAAGAAACTAGGGTTTGTGAAAAAATGAGGAATTTGGGGGATATCAGTAATGGGAAGTGTTTAATAAGGTGAATTAAGTATAGGGGAAGGTGTGTGAACATCAGGATACAATTGTTTTCGATGATTTGACCATCCAAGAGAAATTACCTCCAAAACCCTAGGAGAGGGAAATGGACCTTACCTAGGCACAACTGAAGCATGAACGAGGTGTAAAATGACTCTTTGGAACCTGATATGATGATGAAAACTCTCTGAATGATGGTACACTCAGCTGAATGATGACATGGACCGACATTTGGACAACATTGAAAAGATTGAAAACAAACCCTAGACCTAATGCCTAGTGACCAAATTTTGCTTGAAGACTCATTGAAATAACAAAATTTGACCTTGATACTTTAAGATCACTTTGTAAGAGCATGTTTGATCACTGAAGGAAGGCTGCAAAGGTTGACTCTAACATTTTGTTAGGCACGACTAAAGTGAGCCTTTTTCGTACTCTTTCGATTAAGATTCATACTAGCAAGTGACGACTCCACATGGGTTTACGATTACGACCTTTGTCGTTTTTCAGATCCATGCATATCCAGCTGCTTCAAACCCTATGATTTCTCTTAAGCTTATTGTTTTACTTTTCTTGATGTTTTTTTAACCTATAAAACCCTAAAACATTAAAAATTCTAACTTCTGTGTGTTTTTAGACCTATTGCGCAAGTGATCGACATCAGCTGCAACTGAGACGAAACATTATTTTGAAACCTGCACCCGAGAGTGCCAGAAGTGCAGGTCGCACTTTTTGGGCCAAAACCTATGACCTGAACCTCCAGGGTGCAGAAAACAGGCCAAAACCCGCGACCTCTGTAGAAATCAGGTCAGAAACTGTGACCTGGAATTTTTGCAGGAGTTTTTCTGAAAGTTTTCTCAGTTTGTCTCGGCCTCTGTTCAGGGTTGTCTAACCTCTGTCTCCACCCATTTTTGACCTGTACTTGTTCTATTTTAATCAAAAAAGTGGGAACATAGCCCCCTATGGCTTCAGTACCCTCCACCTTTTGTGGAAGAGTTTTAGCTGCTGCAGGTTGTCTGAAATTTCAGTGTGTTCAGCCATTTTTCAGATCTGATATCTTACCTTTAGATCCACTTCAGATTGGTTATTTATCCATCCAAAACACCTCTTTTTAGTTTTTTTTTCGGTTTTTCGCTAGGGTCCCCTCCACTTACCTCCAGGAGATAGCCTTTCGCCACCTCATTTACAACAATTTTTCCTCTGATTTTTTGCTGTTTTTTGCACCTATTTCTAGTAGATCTGACCTTTAGATCATTGCCCCTCCCAAATTTAGATATATTGGCTATTTTGGTGTGTTTTGAATAGATTTTTCCCACCCACAAACTAGTTTTTGAGAGGCCTGCCTCCCTTGATTTAGATTAATGCATAATTAGCTGTTTATTTTTTGTTATTTCAGTTTCATATACTATTGTCTACAAGTTTATTTACAGTTATACGTCACACTTTTTATTTTTCTCTACAAATGTCTGGGTTTAAAAATTAAAATTTACACACTTAACCCACACACCCTAAGTGAAGAAGAGCTTGGTTAACACTGCCAAGAAAAGACTTTAAAACATTGTAATCAATTGATTCTGCACCTCTCTGCCCTTGTTTTGACATTGTAGTCAGTTGATACTACACCTCCTTTCCCTTGTTGGTCTCTCTTCCCTTTGTGCAGTGTTTGTGCCTTCATCATTACGCCTCCAAGGTGTTTTTCCCAGAGACTTCTTGGCCTTCATCCTCAGTTTCTGGTAGGAAGACTTACTCCTCCACATAAGATTCGAGTTAGTCCTCCACCGAGTCTTCACTCTGACACCTCTTCTAGTTCATTGGGTTCTCCTTCTGGTTCCGGCCCCGGTTCTCCCCCATGTCTGGTTCAGGACCTAACACTAGTGGTAGCCTAAGCTCTAATGCTGGGAATACTACTAGTGGGACCGCAACAAGAGCTACCCCAGCTGCTCCCTTGCTCCCTATATGGAAGGCCTCAGTCTTCCTGATTTTAACCAGTTGGTCAATGACCTTATACATCATGATGCTAGCTGGTCTGTTATACCGACCAACCTCCCTTCTGACATCCCCAAGTTTGAAGGTATTGATGGATAAGATCCTACAAATCGTGTTCGATCTTTCCACATGTGGTGTTTGTCTAACTCCATTACCGATGACTCTATTCGTCTTCAGTTGTTCCAATGTACACTTACTGGTGAAGATTCTAAGTGGTATGTTGATCAAGACTCATCCTATCATACCACCTTTGGGACTCTTTCTCAGGCTTTTCTATCTTATTTCCAGCTTCCCCTCCATTATGACACTGGTACCGAACTTTTGACTTCTTTCTGTCAATCGTCTGCGACCCGCCTATCCGATCATGTCCAAGAATGGCAGAGACGAAATAGCCTATGTCAAGCCCCTACCTTCAAATACCATGTATACATGGACTAGTTCCTTATATCTCTCTTGCCTGCTATAGGCAAAGATGTCGCATCGCATTTCCCTCAAACCGAAGAAGCCCCTCTCTAGATTGCATTAAAATATCTGGTTATGTTTATACCATTCTACCTGATCTTCCTACACCCGGTGGTGCCAACACACTGGGGGCATATCATGCCACCAACGGTATCGTTGGAGCTCTTTCTCATCCATATGCTCAGCCTCCCATGGGCTATGGTTTTCCTCAGGGAGGGGCCAACACCTCCAGCACTTTTCCCCTTCCCGGTAGCATGTATCCCGGATACGGCATGCCTCCTCCTTTTGCCCAACCTCCTGTTTACCACAAGGTTACCCAACCTATTTATTATCTGTATCTGTAGCCTGGTGCTTCAGCTCCTCCAACATTAGCACCTCTGCCTCCCTTGCCTTCTCAACCCCTGCAATAGCAGCCACCGCCCCCTCAGGGGCAGGTGTATGCACAGCAGGGCGCGACTAATCCTCCTCGTTCCAAAAACAAGACGAAAGGCACTCAAAATCAATCTTTCCCTGGTAATTATGGACCTAATACGGAAAATAATGCTCCTAACACTGCTAACCAACAATAGGGCACTCAGCCCAAGCAGGGCAGGCTTGTTCGCACAAACAAGCCTTGTTCTTGTTGTGCTGTTTACGGTAATTACATGCACGATTGTCCTCTTTTACCACAGATTAAGTAGATGTGGGAGTCTCAAGTAGCATTGCGAGGACATAAAACCTCCCCTTGCATCCCTCCCAATCTTTTTCCTAGTCAGCTAGCTGTATTTACTAATCCTTTCCCTCAACAAGGATTTGCGACTACCCAACCACCTAAAGGTCAGGTGGCCACTCAACCTCCTCCATCTGGTACCTCCGATTACTAGATTCTCATGATGCACTCTGACCAACCTATAACCGTTGACCTCAACCTTCAAACTTAGTCCCATTCGTACAATAAGCCTCTCGCTACGTCTGTCCCCGATTCCCCTTCTTCAGGTTCTACAAAGGCCTTTTCGAAAACTAATGGTCCTTTGCAGATCCCTCAGCCTAAGGCAGAGGTTCATACTAAGATCCCTAAGGGACCACTATGCCAAAATACTGCTTTTGGAAAAGCTGCCCATTCGTATAGCATAGTAGATGATTTGGTGCAATCTTCTGCTGCCATCTTAATGCTGGAAGCCCTCCAGTTGTGCCATTCACAATGAAAATATATACTATCTTCCTTGGGCGCTGTAGATCCTTTAGATGATCATTTGATCATCTTAGATGTTGATCGGTCAGAACATCCTCCTCTTCCTGCTTCCGTCGCCTTCCAAATCTCAGTCAAGGTCTGGAACGCCAATGTTTCCCGGTGCATCATTGATGATGGGGCATCCACCTGTGTGATGTCTACTTCAGTTTGGAAGCAACTTGAATCCCCTGAGTTGGCTCCTTCCACAATCACTCTTTGAGCATGGGATGGCCATGCCTCCCAACCCATTGGCCTATTCAACAATTGTCCTATTACTCTTGCGGGCAAGACTGTTTGTGTTGACCAAAAGTCATTTATTCCCCCTTATATTACAACATTATATTGGGTCATAGCTACACCTATTCGATGTCTGTTTTACCATCTGTGGTTCACCACAAGATGTCCTTCTCTCATAATGGAAAGATAGTTACCATTGACCAGTTGACATATTACGAACAGAAGTCTCAGACTTCCCCTGAGTCCATCATCTCTTTGATGGCCAATAAGAAAACTGTCGATCCTTTGACCAGTGTCTCACCTAGAGTCTACAAAGACTCCTATTTTCTTGGTACATTCCTCGATCTTCCTCCTCCTGTCTCTGATCCTAGCTCATCGAATGTTTTCATGATGCACTCATCTTAGGCTTCCCTCAAGCGGCCTACTTCGGCTAGTCAGCAGCCTCGCCCTCTGCAACCTACTCCTAGCCCTTTGATTCAGCCTTCTGGACCCCCTCCTCTTGGCCCTTCACCTACAACTGGTATCCATGAGCTTCTCTACCTTCCTGGAATGGTTCCTCCAGGCCTTAACCATCTTGGAGTCATCCTTCCTGGCCATTACCCCTCCGGTCAGATACCGTTCCTAGCTCCCTCTCCTGGAGTGTACTCAATACCTATCATGGCTACCCTATCTCTTCCTAAATTGACAGTGGGGATTCTCATCTGGTACCTTGATCCCCCAGCTGCTACCCTGCCTAGTCAATCCAAACCTTATCTTGCTTTAACCCTGGTTTAACCAGTCCCCATGACTTCTCCCGCTACTACATTGCCTTAGTCACCTCAACAAGAACCTTCTCCTGTTGTGACAGCTTCAGGTAAAAAGGGAAAATCTCACAAGAGGGCATCAAAAGACAAGGCTGCCCAACTGACCGTGCTCCTCCTCTACCTCCAAAGCCTTGTGCTTTATGTGATGTCGTTGGTCATGCCACCCATACCTATCCTAAGTTGACCCGTATCAAGCCCATGGTTAATGTTGCGTTTCCTAAGTCTATGGTCCTTAAAGCCTCCGTTTCTTCCTCGACTGTAGCCAAGGACCGTAAGACTATTCACACCAACCAACTTTATGCTTTGTGTGATCTCCATGGCCATTATTCCCACCATTTTCCCCACCTTACGCATTACCGTGCCTCTTTAGAGGTAGTTCGGGAATACGAGGTGGAACAGAATCAATCGGCCTCTCCCATCCTTGCGTAGTATGCTTTATGCCAGCCTGAGAATTTACCCACTCCCATTGACATTCCCCCTCCTGATGTCAAGACGACGGAGCCTGTGGCCACCATCCTCTACCTATCATCATCCATGAGATCATCAGTGGAAGCTCCCTCTGAATCTTCCATTGTTGTTTCGCTCGACCTCCCTTCAGCGATTACCCAGGGCTCAACAGCAGTAGATCCTTTATTTTCTTGTTCTCTCATCATCCCCTATGACAATGCACATGTGAACCTTTCTTCTCATGATGATGAGTTAGGTAGCTTCACCGTGTCATGTGGTCTCCCTTCCTCCAGTCATTCCATCTTCTACTGTGATGATGACATCATGGAAGCCTTGTCCACCCCTGACCTCATCTTTCCCACCCATAAGCGGAATGGAACCATTCGTTTCTATGGTGAATTTCACGGCCTGAGCACAAGCTACACCCAAGGTAGCTCCCACACACCACCTTCCCATCGGTGTGCGGGTGGTATACATCCTACCCGGATCATTCCTTCTCACAGTGTTTGTTCAATTTTTACTATGCACTCAGGTTGCCAGAATTATTCATCATCCTCCCATTTGTTGTCTTGTGGCACCTTTTAGATGGAATTTCCATCCACACCTTATATCGGTTATGCCGATGGTGCAATTCATTACTCCTAGAATCTAGCCTCGGTAGGTTGGGCCATCTTTACCCCCTTGCATTCGCTTGTTATTTTGAACGGTGTATGGATTGGTATTGCTACCAATAATTAGGCTGAATATGATGCAATGAAAGGTTTATTAGCCGATGCCCTTTCCCATCACATCCTCCACCTTCATGTTCGTTTAGATTCCCTATTTCTTGTCATGCAATTGAATGGTGTCTATCGTGTGCATAATCCTATCTTTTTTAGAAGATATTTACGAGTGAAGCTTTTGATGTGTGAATTTGGAATCATTACATTGAGTTATGTACCTATATCAAAAAATCACTATGTAGATAGCATTGTAAACAATATTCTAGATTGGCATTTAGCACACGCATTTAACACAAGACAATAATATAACATAAAACCATCAAAATGATGCATACCCATAGTATGTGTCGTATAAAATGTTTTAGAGTCCATTAACTATGATACATATGACATGCCCATAGCATGTTACAAAAATTCAAAACTGGGGGCACCACATGCCCCTACACCTAATCACTATCTGGAGGATCCTGAGCTAATGGCTCTGCTCCCACAACTCATAGATCACACATCCCCTGTCCAGCCATTGCCATGTGTCGCATGACCCCTCGCCACTCTGAGGGAAGACCAATACATGGATCTATGTACTAGTCATCTAAGTCTTACCAACCACGCTCTGAAACAATAGTCAGAAGCCTCTCACATCTACGACGAATGTCCTCCAGGAGGGCTACTGCATCCTCATTTTGTGGCGCTCTCGATCCACTAGGTCTAGCAGCTCCTGATACTACAGGCCATCCCATATACCCGGCTAGTTTTAACGGTGTTGTATCTGCATACAAAAAGTGAAAGAATCAGTACCATATACAATATTCTGAAACTTTACAATGCACATAAAATATTAGCAATTTTTCACTTACCATTGTGCCCCCATACTCGACCAGGTGGCAGTGGCAAGTTTGGGTCCCCGTGATAACTCATCCCACTATAAGGATAGTCATCTATGTATAATGGCATCTCATCCCAATGAGCAAAGAACTCGGGTCGGAACACCCGCCCGACTGCCCCACTGACGCATCCTTGGCTCCCTTGGGCCCCCATCCTATAGCTGTATATGAGGTCGAAGTGCTAGGATATTCTCAAAGAAGAGCGAGCATAACACTATACCATATGCACAATCATGGTTCACTTTTCGCGTGCATAGCGACAACTATTGTTTCAACGATGACAACATCATTTGTGCTCACCCATAGTAGGTCCCACTCAACACACTTTCCATAAGCATCATCTTCCCTCTAGTGAGTGCCTGGTTGCCCAGGATTCGTAGCACATTTGCGACCACAGCATGAGTCTCTAACCTCTCTAGATCCCCAATGGTTATCCATGTTCCCTTAACATGGAGACCTGGTCGACAATGGTGCTCTACAAAATCCATGATGTTTTGCCCTCGCGGTTACATTGGATGAGTATTCCCCACCATCCCCAGTGGTGGGAGAATAGTCAAAATATATATATCCTGGACCGTCAACTCGATCCGGTGCCCCTGCACTATAAAGACCTCATGGTTCGAATCCCAATTGCTGACAATCCAGGCCAATAAGGGCTCTCCTCTCTCATCAGAGGGTTCTCCACAAACTTGAGAACCCCAAACCTGGCCAATTCACTGCAAACACCTTGATCCTCTTGGATCTCCAACCGTAGTGTGCCCAGGTCTCTCTCTCCATTTGATCCGTAATTCTACCATATCTGCACAAATCCATTATATTTTTCAGCGTAAAGATAGGAAATATTGTATCCAAACATAAAAAGCCCAGTTCTCAGCCAAAAAACAACATAGCAAAACCCCTCCCTACCAGGTCGCACTTTTCAGGCCCAATCCTGGGACATGTCACAGTTTTCTACCCAAAACCTGCTACCTAGTAAACCCCCTTTATTAAGTTGTTTATGGTCTAAACAAGAAACCCCATGAGGAAATATTAAATAAATCTACATTTTTTTTATTTTCCTCAAGGAATAATTAGTTAAACAACAATTAATTAATATTCCTGGTCATATTTAACCCAAAACAGGAAAATTAATTAGATAAATCACTATTTATCTTATTGTTTTCTAGGAATAATTATTTAAACCTTATTTAAATAATATTCCTTGTTAAATTTGATTAAATCATTCATAAATAAATAAATAAATAATTATTTATTCGATTATTACTCAACCACATCCTTAAAATAATAAATAAATCATTTATTTATTTATTATTTACAAATAAATGGATTTGACCCAAGTCAAATTATTTTTCCTTCCAACAAATATAAATAAATATTCCATAAAAGTTGGATCTTGATTTAGTTAATAATATTTTAATTATGCACCAATATCTAGACTAACTGAATATTTTGTTATAAATAGAAGGGATTTTCCATTCATTCACTACCTTTTGTTGCCTAAAGATCACTCTAGATCTATACTTTTGGTCTGACTTTGATCCACCATCATTGTCATATTTTGCTACCATTTTTTTTGTGAGCTCCCTTTGAGTTCAATTTTTTTCTGGGTTTTCTACACCATCAAGAGAGAGGGATTTTAGATCTGAAATGGTGAGGACTTACAAGAAACCATGCCATTGAAGAGGACTGGTAACATCCTTTTATGTTCTCCTCCCAGGTGCCATAAATAAAAAATTCTTTAAACATATTCTTGTCATGTCTATTGGATGCATGGAGCAACTCTTGTTTTTTATTTACTGCTTAATGTCTTTTAATGCATAAATCTAGATTTTTGTAGCATTTATCTTGGTCACCTAATTGTAGATCTAAAGATATTGGCAACCATCTTTGCTGTTAGGGTTGTTTGTTATGCACGGCTAAAGTGAGCCTTTTTCGTACATTTGTGATTAAGATTCATACTAACACCAAGGAAATAATGAAGGAGTTCCATTTCCTTCTTTTCGAACTACCTTGAAAGATCCTCCTTGCATGATCCAAATCTGATCACTTGGTTGCTTGATTGAGAGAGCACAAGTTTGTTTGTTTGACTTGAAAGGTGTTTTAAACATTTAAAGAATTTGACTGTTTGGAAACTGACTTTTGCTTGAGTTTGCTAGAGGTGAAGGGAAAGCTACTAATAGCTAAGTATAGAAGAGTACAAGAAGGAAGAAGGGCTGAAGGAATTCTCCATACCCAAAGGACCTCAAGGCAACCCTTGAAGCATAAAAGGGTTTGTTTGCAAAAGGTTGCTTGAAGAAGAGCTTGACTCTACAACCATTTTGTTTATAAGCTTTGTCAATTGTTTTGAAAGCTTTGTGAATTGTTGATTGAAGTTATTTAGTTCATTTTTAAGATGAAAACTTCATCAAGTGAGGTTTCAAAATCCTTCTCCTTCACAAGATTCTTTGATGAAGACATGAAGCGAGACTTCTACATGCTGAAGGACATGGCGCAAATTATGTTCGAAGATAGAAGAGAAAGAACTAGACTTCATGAGAAATTGGTTGCTATGAGGCAAGAGAAAGAAGTACTTCTTCAAAGATTGCATGAGATGGAGATGAAAATACATCAAGCCCAAGAGGCTTTGACCAAGAACATGCGTGAAGAAAAGGTAATTCACTCAAATTTGTCTTCAGTTTCCTCTTTAGATAGATGTGTTGGTTCATTTGAAAATCACACTAGAGGTATAGGATCCAAGTTAATGTTTACAATGGGCTAGGAAGGCAAGGATTTAGGCAAACACACACAAGGCATGATTGATCCTATTTTGGTTGAGGAATGACCTAAGAAATTTGGTCTTGATTATGTTCAATTTAATGGCGAAAATTCCAAAGCCATGAATGCATGTGAGAAAACTTCAAGAAGAATTTTTATCGCAAGTTCTAAACCACAAAAGTTTCAAGTTTGTTTCCAAGTTGTTTGCCATTGCTTAAAGCCTATGTTGCAACAAGAAGATTGTAGACATGCAGCTTATGGCGAGCATGAGTGTTTGGATAGCTATCAAGACATAAACACTGATGTTAGTCTTTAGAAAATTTGGAGCCTATACAAGTTCAACTCCTCAAGAAGGTAAAAAGGATGGACATGCAAATCAACATTTGAGATATAATTCTTCCCATAGTCAAGTTTATTATATTTTTGCAAGGCATGAAAAATATGCATGCTTGAATGGAAGAAAGAGTTGTTGTGCATATTGTGGTCTATGTAACCATGTTGTTTCAAAATGCTGTAAGAGGATGAAGGCATTCAAGAAGCAGTTGAGGCAAAGGCAACTTGCAAAGAAGGTGTATAAGACTTGCACACATTGCCAGAGAAAGGGACATGTTGTTGCCCAATGTTGGACATTTCTTCCAACTTATCGTCCCAAGAAATTGAAGCAAGGGGATAGAAATACTGGTGAAATTGGAACCAAATATTCCATCATTGATGTGAGAACAAATGTTTCACATGAAGAATATTTTCAGTAGTAAAAGTCACCGTGGAAGTGGCTTGGTAAGAAGTGGTTTGACTTCCTAACACGGTAAGAAATACACTCATTTGTACATATGAAAATTTCAGCTATGTATGCATTTCTATTGGAAACTTATGTTTGTTTGCACCACCTTAGACCGATGATCAAGGAAGCGATGTTTAGATACCTTCTGTAATTTCTCGCCATAAATTTCTGAGTGAGTTCAGGGAAGAAAGTTCTTAACAGGAGGATAAGCGCATCCAGGAAGGGAAGTGTCGAATAACTTCGAGTTGTGGTTCAAAGGCAGTAATACATGCAAGGAAAGTGTATGGAGGCTGAAAAGAGATGGTGTTGTATTCTCATCTGCTGTATAGATCAGTTTATCAGTATTTTGGGGTCCAAAAGATTCCCAATAGGGAGGTGTGATCAGATTCAGATCAAGGACCTAAGTGATAACTCAAAATTCAAAGTTTTTGGAAGTGTTCCAAACTTGAGCGACCATATAGGTCTCGTCTTCCTGATTCCAGTGCCACAAACAATTCGAAAAACTAACACCGTATGAAAACATTATCGTAGTTTGAAAAGTCTAGTAAACTGCAATTTTTGGACTTTGACCAAGTTTGACTGGTCTTTGAATATTCAAAAAAAGAATATTCTAGGGAATATTCTTAGAATATTCCTCAAAATATTCCTGGAATGTTCCTCAGAATATTCCCTAGAATATTCCTTTCGAACCAATCAAATCTTGACAAGTGGCACATTGGTATTCGATAGTGGGTTGACTGTTTTTTATTCGGACTAATTGGAGGCTGCCACGTGGTAGCCCCGGAGGCCGCCATGTGGCCCAGGAATGGTCAAACAATTTTTTTTTGGAGTGGCCGGGGGTCGAACCCTACACCTCCTACCCACAGGCCCGCGCCCATATCGCCTATGTTATGATGTGTCTTAACCACGTAAGGCTCACAAATTTATTTAATGTGTATGGTTTTTCGATATGGGGGTTTGGAGGGGCTAGCCCCTCCCATATGGCCTTGAAACCAAGTCCAGGGGCCTAAACCCTTAACCGCAAACATAAAAAATTCTGCAGATCAGTTAAAACATGTTCACATGCCAGTTTTTAATGATGACAGTTTACCCCAACTGTAACCTCCGCTAGATGGTTCTGCGTGGTGTTTAAATGCGCGGTTAAGGTTTAAGACATGTGCCCAAAAACGTCAGTTAATTTTTATTTCCAACGGATATTTTGGTGGTATATTTGGAGCACCCACCAAAATTTTGTGAAATTTCCGAATTTAACTGGAGTTAAACTTCAGTTCTCCACATTTGGTGGAGGATTTTTAGGGGTCATTGGGCAAATTGAGTTTAGGCTCTATCTTGAGCTAGAATTGACCAATTTTGGAGTTCCAATAGTCAATTTCGACTATCTCAGACATTCTAGACTCATTGGTGAGGGTTGAAGAGCCATAAAAGGACTTTTGAGAAGGTTTTTGCTTCAGATAATTTCTAGGGGCCACTAGGGCCACCATGGGCCAGTAGTATTTTGAGGCCTAGCTAGGGCAGCTAGAGGCCTTATTCAGAAATCCAATAGTCAATTTTAGATGTTTCAAATGTTTTGGAACTAATGGTGTGGTTTTCAGAGCTTTTAGAGGACTTTTTAATTCTGAGATACTTCGGAGAAGTTCCAGGGGCCACCAAGGCCAGCAAGTGCCAGCAGTAGTTCGGGGCCTAGCCGGAGCAGCCGGAGGCCAATTTCAGCAAACCAATAGTCATTTCCGACTGTAATAAGAATTTTGAATCCGCCCTACAATTACTATAGTGGTTGGTGATTTGTGTGGATTATTGTCTCCTTTCCCATCAGATAGTGCTCCTACTTCTTAACATCTTGCACCAAGGCATAAAGCTCCTTGTCGTAGGTAGGGTAGTTAGGAACTTCCCCATGAAATACTTCAGAATGGTAGCATCTAGGCCTTCCCTTTTGCATCAATACTGCTCCCATAACATACCCACTCAAATTTTTCTCCACTTCAAAGGGTTGTTGCAAGTTTTGTAATGTCAAAACTGGTGCTTGACTAATATTATTATTTAGTCCATTGAAAGCCCTCTTTGACCCTTACGCAACTAGAAACTCTTACCACTTGTTGTTATGGCGTGGAGCAATGTTCCTACCATCGAAAACAAGGCTATGAATATTCCAACTACTATGTGTACAAATTTACTAATATTGATGTATTATTAGATTCTCCTGATCTAACAATATTTATCTTCTTGCTAAATACAGAATCCTTCCACTGTTAAACTTGCGGAAATTTAAAACTCAATTGGAAACACATGTGAATAAATTCAATCGCACATAACATAGTTGTTGAACGGGAAAGCATAAAGCTAAAAACCCTAACTATCATATATTATGTATATCAATGGAATCATGTAATAATCTCATAAAAAGCTTAGTACATCAAGCTCTCAGTAAAATCAACAATAATTACACACTGTCATGTAGAAATTTGCATATCTTTGCACCAATTTCTTGCCTCTTGATAGCCTGACTCCACTGTGTAATCCCTGTTGTAGAAGACCCTTGAATGAATTCGAATTGGCCTTGCCTTGACTATGAAATCCTCATTGGAAACTCCAATGTGTGTTAGATGCATTGAATGCATCACTATAGTCACAACAGATAGTCCATCTCACCCTTTCACCTATCTCTCCACTGGGTCTCCACTCAAACTAAGATGCAAGTAGTTAACTGATGTATTTGTTCAATTGTTAGTGAGTTATTAGTTGTGAACTAATTAACTAATTAATTCACTTAACTCTCACTAGTGTATCTTTCAATTAGACTAGATACAACTAGCTCAATTGAGTTTAACTCACTTAACTGAGTTAAACTAAATAACAACTCCTGTAACTACTCTTCCAATTCTATCATAACTTTTCCACCTCAGTTCTAACTAAGTCCTTCATGCATGA